>OZ016504.1:30682546-31136182 GCA_963966595.1 Physocephala rufipes | reverse complement strand
ATATATATATATATATATATATATATATATATATATATATATATATATATATATATATATATATATATATATATATATATATATATATATATATATATATATATATATATATATATATATATATATATAATATATATATATATATATATATATATATATATATATATATATATATATATATATATATATATAATATATATATATATATATATATATATATATATATATATATATATATATATATATATATATATATATATATATATATATATATATATATATATATATATATATATATATATATATATATATATATATATATATATATATATATATATATATATATATATATATATATATATATATATATATATATATATATATATATATATATATATATATATATATATATATATATATATATATATATATATATATATATATATATATATATATATATATATATATATATATATATATATATATATATATATATATATATATATATATATATATATATATATATATATATATATATATATATATATATATATATATATATATATATATATATATATATATATATATATATATATATATATATATATATATATATATATATATATATATATATATATATATATATATATATATATATATATATATATATATATATATATATATATATATATATATATATATATATATATATATATATATATATATATATATATATATATATATATATATATATATATATATATATATATATATATATATATATATATATATATATATATATATATATATATATATATATATATATATATATATATATATATATATATATATATATATATATATATATATATATATATATATATATATATATATATATATATATATATATATATATATATATATATATATATATATATATATATATATATATATATATATATATATATATATATATATATATATATATATATATATATATATATATATATATATATATATATATATATATATATATATATATATATATATATATATATATATATATATATATATATATATATATATATATATATATATAGCGAAATAATTTATATACCTAAAATCAAGACTGTTTTATGAAACAATTCGTTCTATATGTTCTGTCACTTTGAAATCATATTTCGATAGTATCTATTTATACTAGAGGGCTGCACAAAACATTTTGAAAATACGTTCGAAATATAAGGAATTCTTCTTGATTAAAAAATGTTTGATTTGTTCAGTTTTGCCATTGTTTTCAATGTGCTGTTAAAATATCTGATAAAAAATATTGTATATTGTATCTATATGTTTGTTCGTCTCTTTTCATTGTTTTTTGTAGTTTAATATGTTCAAAATGTTTTATATAGCTCTTTTGTTTGTTCTATTAATATATATAATTAGTTAGTATTGTGCAATAATCACATTGATTATGATTGCACCCATTTTTTCGGCCTCATTACTCCTTTAAATCCTAACAGACTTCAGAGTGCTTTCAACAAAGTTAGAATATTGTGACAAAAAATATTAATTTTGAATCGATTTCCTCCCTTGAATTTTCTCCTAAGTAAGGAAGGCATTATTTGACATATGCCTATTTTTAAATAGTATTTTGATAAATTTTCTTAACTTATTTTCTATAAATGTTATAAACGCAATAAGACTGAAATTAATCAAAAGTTTGTGTAGAGGATTTTGGTCCGTTTTTCTACAAATTCCATGCAATGAGAAAATGAGAAATGTCATATATACCTCTTCCACTACACACTGTTGTTCACCTTTAAAGGTTTAGATTCTGTACTTTTTCTATCGCTCTTATTGTGATTATCACGTCCCTGGTACTAAACTTATTCACTCAATCGAAACTGCAGGATCACTTTGGCGTTTCGTGCGTTCATCAATGTCCCTCAGTGGTTACATGCCACCACTTTGTGATCCCAAAGATGGGCATCTTTTACTGGACGGTGGATATGTAAATAATTTGCCAGGTAATTTAGAAAAAAGAATTCATAAATATTTTAATTATAACGAAACTAATTTGGAATAATAATAATTGATTTCTTTAATTGTTTAATTTATTCAAATCTTAAACGATTTAACAGCAAAAAAAAAATGAAATTTCAAATGCATTGCAGAGCGGAAATAGTTTATAAAAAATATGCTAAACATACATTTATTCATTTCTGTTTTTCCTGAAAATTAATTAAATAAAATTAATAAGCGATCTTATTTATATGTATAACAGGTTTGTTCAATGAAATGGTCTATATTTTATTTATTTAATAGACTTACTTACAAAGCTACTTCGAAGAATTGAGACATCATTTACTTCTTATTTCGAAGAAAATTCAGTCAAATGTAAAAAACTCAGAATTTGTTCAATATTCTTTACTAACACGTGCCTCACCGGTGTCGAAGTAATTGTAAAATAAATTACCAGAAATTGACAAAGAATTTTATATTAATTTTCATTTATAAAATTCAATAAAAAATTGTTATCTAAATTTTCGTTTTTTATAGTTTTAAAAATTGTAAAAATTACTTCACACTATTCGTTATTTTAGTTTTATGTGCGGCATTTTTCAATATTAATCCTATTGTATCCTCCCTTTTCATAGTTTGTGAATTCCTATCAGTTACTATCTCAGTCCTAACAGTACCTTTCATTCATCCTTCATACATGTACGTATATATTCCGTGTGTGGTTCTTTAAGGCAAAGATAATGCACATATCTTTTTTTTTTTAAAAAAGAAGGAAAACCAACAACACATATCTGTAATAATCGTAGGTCATTTGTGGCGTTACGTGCGTGCCAGCATGTCAATAGCCGGCGTATTTCCACCATTTTGCGACTATAAAGATGGCCACCTTTTGCTAGATGGCTGCTATACCAATAATGTGCCAGGTAAAATCGACTTCATATTGATTTTTTTGTTTTGATTGTATTTCTGAAAAGCAATTATATATTCTGGCTTTTAAATATACTTTAATTTTTTAATTTATTAGTAAAGACTTATCTTTCAGTTAGTGTATGCCCTCGCACTATTTTATGGTAATATAAAAGAAGTGGTTCTTATTTTCATCCTCTCTGCAATGTTGAAATTTTATTATAACTTCCTCATAGTTTGTATGAATCTCTTTCTTTGATCAAAACGTTCCATTCTTCTCAAATAATCATAAGTAATTGCTCTTTATGTTAGATCTCTGATAAATACTTAAATTACGTATTTTATAATAATCATGATTATATTAATGCGGATCATTAGTAAAGCTAATATCTTTGTTACCGCCCTTTCGTTTGTAGCTGATGTTATGCACAATCTTGGTGCTGCGCATATTATAGCTATAGACGTGGGCTCTCAAGACGATACTGATTTGACAAATTATGGTGATGACCTCTCGGGCTGGTGGTTACTCTATAAAAAGTGGAATCCTTTTACAACGCCTGTGAAAGTTCCCGATTTGCCTGATATACAGTCACGACTGGCTTATGTGTCATGTGTGCGACAGTTAGAGGTATACAAGAGATTAATACGCTATTATTGCAATGTTTTAAATTTGATAAATTTACTAAGCTCTAATTTTGATAATTATGTAATGTGATTTTTTGAAATTTGAAATGAATTTTCTGTGTCATAATTTTTATAAATTTGCAATTTTGTATTTTTGGTAAATTTGCAATGCGCCATGTTTGCTTAATTTTAAACGTAATTTTTTAAAAATACAATGTCGCGATTTGTAATCCTAATCGCCTAAATCACGTTTGCTTTCTTTTTGCTTTTGCTAGGAAGTAAAAAACTCCGAGTATTGCGAGTATATCCGCCCACCTATCGATAAGTACAAAACACTTGCATTCAGCAGTTTTGATGAAATACGTGATGTGGGTTATGTTTATGGCAAAAACTATTTCGATAATATGGCTAAAGCGGGCCGCTTAGGACGTTTCAATCAATGGTTTATTAAGGAGCCACCAAAGAAAGACAATCATACTACTTTAAGCGAATACACTTTCATCGATTTGGCACAAATTGTTTGCAAGCTTCCCGAGACGCATGTGGATCGGAATCTACTACCGAATTATTTTTTCAGTGAAGATGAAGATTATGATGGTTATATATCAGAACCATCCGCTTATCGTACCGTAAGTTTGTGAATCGATGTGAAAAAGTTAAAATTCTTAATTGTATTATTTCATTCATAGACTCGACACACAAAATTAAAACGCACTGGCACATCTCTTTCGCTATCGGAAAATGAATTGGATTCTGATATTGAAGTTGATTTAACGCTTAATATTAAAAGGCGTCATCTGAAGCCACATAATACTTCATCACAATCACCACAAGCAGCTACCTTTTTAATAGATGATGTAGATAGTGTCAATGGAACGGTGTCTACTCCTCCTGCTACAACTGAAGATGCTATTACGCCTAATGATACTATAACTAATGCAAATGATGATAAAGTCGAAGAATTGCCTCTTGACCCCGCCACCAAAGACACAAATTTATCCAATCAAACTAAAACATAATAAGGCTTGTATAGAAGAACGAACTTCAAATGATAGAATTTATTTGCTCATAATGAAACTGCTGTATATTTGCCTGTAGAATTTTGTAAATGTTAAATATTTTTTTAATTAATGATATGAGAAATTGAAAAGAAGGTATAAAAAAACTTATGTCCATAGAAATCGTTTGATATGGAAGTCAAGGTCTGAAGTGAATTGATGGCCATTAAATAGACTTTGATAAAAAAACAAGTGATTAGGTTCATTAGATCTTAACTTTAGTTCCTGTTTGAAATGCGAATCTCTCTCTATATCTCTCCCCCTCTTTCTCGTTTTCTTATAAATATAGTTTTAAAAATGCCTGAAGCAACTCTTTGTAAATATTTACGCACAATTCTTTAAATTAATATCAATTTAAGATTTCAGCCATGAATTCATATTTTTAAAACAACAATAATAATAATGTATAAGTTGTATAATGCGTATTCTGATAAAGAGAAATGAAATGAAATGAAATGATCAAATGAAATTTCTGCTTTTATTTGGAATTAATGAATCAATGGACGCCAATTCGCACTAATTTCGAAATTGAAAATTTTGTTTTTCTTTTTGAACCGTTTCTAATTATTCAAAGTTTTCATATTGGGATTGGCCGAATGATTATAATTTAAAGCCGGCTCTAGAATTCCAAGAATTTACGAATAATTTAGAAAAAATCACAATTTCAACCTGAAAACAATTTTAGCGGAAGATGAGCTAATTCGAATGAAGAAGGACATTTTTCTCCAAAATTCTTGCTTCGTAATTTCCAAAAAATACACTTTTGAAAATCTTTCAGTGATAAAATTGCAATAAGAATTTCTTTCAATATACGAAAAATTTAAATAATGAATAAATATTATTTCAAAAAGTGATTCTAATTTTATAACTAGATTTGTGTGGATGCTAGGACTTTTTATCTGCAAAAAAGTGCAAGTTGTGATGATAAGCCCTGCTGAAAATCCAAAGTCAAGACGGATTCCTTCAGCATGCTTTAGTGGCGATAGAAAATGACAAGGAAAATATTTGTGCCGAACATGTAAATGTTCAGACCCAAACAATCCTAAGCTTTCCATTCATTTTTGCAACAAAATTGAATAGAAATTCGGAGGAATCCATAGATCAGAAGATTTTATCTGTTGAAAATGAAGATACGAAAACAGCGATCGCTGAAATGAACGCATGGAAAATTTTAGAGTCATCAAATTCACAATTACTTGCGGATATATTTCGGGGACCCCATTCGAAAGAAGAAGATCAGATTAAGAAAAGTCGTCAATATAGTACCGATATTGCCCCGGCAGTGATGGAGCTTTTGGAAAAAGAAGATAGTATTTCAGCTTGTCCGAGAACCATCGACATTTCGATGGCGGAAGAAACGATTTTACCTTTAAAAATTCGGGAGGGAAATGATGGACACGAATCCGTATCCGTTGGAGCTAAAGAGCAAACGGCCGTTTTAGATACTGATATAATATTCTTCATTCAATCATTGTTTCACAATTGAGACGAAGATAAAGAGGGAGAAACAAAAGCAATTAATTTAGGAAACTGCTCTGCTGAAAAACAACGACCAGAAAAAATATATAAAGTAGGAAGTACTAAAAAATGGCGCACTGAATCGGAACGAAAGTCATCTCTTGAAGATTTTTACATTCTCGGGCTTTCTCTTTTAGAAACAAATAATAAAGAAAATAAAAATAATGATATGATTCAAGAAATGATGCGACCTAACGAAATTTATTGGGGCAAAAAAAATTTCCATTGATGGAATTTATTAAAACAATACTACGAGATCCAACAAAACAATAAAATTAATTGCGTAATCAAGACTATTCAATCGATTAGAGTTTGATCTTCTATTTCAATTAGAAACGATTGCACTTCGTGAATTTTGAATAATTCCAGTGCAAAATATTGAAGAAATGTAAAGCGGAACTTCATCTATTTTCTTAGAAAACAATTTAGGCCATGAAAAAAACTTTATATTCTTCAAAAAAATATTTATATAAAAATTATAATACAAAAATCTTCTAATCATACAAAATTTATGTGGTCCTCACTTCCTATAACTTAAAAGGTTTTCATGATTTTGGAGAATTTCCGTTCTTACAAAATCTCTTGCAAAATCTCGATTATGGCTTAAAAGAATTGAGAGACTGGCGGGCTTCAAAACACGTTCTCAAAAATTTGTTGTGTACTTAATCCATTAATCCATACATTAATCAATCTATCAATTACTCCATCAATAAATCAATTCATCTAGCAATAAGTCAATCCATCTATCAATTAATAAATCAATATATTTAACAATAAATCAATCCATCACAAAATAAATTTTACCATTAACGAATAAAACAATATATCAATTCATAAATCAGTCAATCAATAAATCAATTCATCAATTAATAAATAAATCCATTATCATTAGGATTCATCCAACAATCAATAAATTAATTTGTCAAATATTAAACCAGTTTATCAAACAATAAATATAACCATCAAACAATACATCAATTTATCAATCTATAAGTCCAATCATAAATCAATAAATCAAATCATCAATCAATAAAGCAATTCAAATATCAATATATCAATCATTAAATCAAGTCATCAATCAATAAATCAATCCATCAATCAATAAGTCAATCCATCCAACAATCAATAAATTCATTTATCAAACATTAAATCAGTTCATCAATCAGTAAATATAACGAACAACCAATACATCAATTTCATCAATCCATAAGTTCATCCATCAATCAATAAATAATTGCATCAATCGATAAGTAATTCCAAGTCTCGAACTTCTTCATAAATGGATGGAGAGGAATTCAGTGCGACACAAATAAAAGCCTTGAGAGATTTAATCCAGAGTATATTTCTATTGACAAATTTTGTTTCGCAAACTCCTTCAGCGGCTCCACCTCCTCCTACTGATAAAGGTCCTACGGATCCATCGTCCTGTTCACCGAATGAAGATGGTAATGAAAATGTTGCCTCCGTCAACGTTCAAGTTCATAAACCTACGTGCTCTCATTATCAATCAAATGGCCTTAACGGTCAATACGTTTATGATCAAAACGAAAAATGTATTAAGAACAATTGGAAACCGCAGTGTATTCACAAACAACGAATACAAGCATTTTCAGGCCATGGATGCTCATACGGTCGTAACTGTTGTCATCGGCACACTTGCCCGCATTGGAGATGCCAAAGAGAGAACTGTTTAGTTCATCGAAAAAGAGAGCAAGAGAATGAATTGTCAAGAGAGAATAATGAACAAACGAATACAAACGCTAGCGAGGATCGAAAAATATTCCATTGCTCTTGCCGCAATACATCAATATGTGTTCCAGAAACTACATTGGGTTTATTAATAAAAAGAGTCTTAGATTTAAACAGCCAAGACTGCAATCCAAATTGCGTGAGACTTCAAATGGACACAAGTCAGATAAAAATTAATCGTAACGAAATGGCTACTCAAACGTTGGGAGAATGCATTCTTACTGTACCAGAAATTATCATCAGTTCCGACGAAGTTCTTCCCGCCGAACAGAATGAATCAGAACAAATCGTTAATAAAACGGAAGACTCCAAACAAGAACTAACTCCGAGTTTAAAAGAGAAAGAAACACAGAGAGAAGATGTAACTCCTCCACCGCCCCCGCCATTTATCCCATCTGATACGGATCTAACCTCAAACCCAGAAACTAATCGAGACCAAAATCTATTCCGAAACGAAGAGTCTAACCAAGATCAATATCCAGTCCAAAACCTAGAAAATAACCAAAATCAAAATCCAGTCCAAGATCCAGAAGTCAGCCAAGACCAAAATCTACTCCGAAATAAAGAATCTAACCAAGATCAAAATCTAGTCCAAAACGCAATCCAAAACCCAATCCAAAACACAGAAACCCAATCAATAGCATCGAACAATTTCGAAGAAATTAAAGACAACTCAAACGAAGTTAACGATCCACAATACAATGAAACCGAAGAACCACAAGAAACCGAATTAAATGGTCCATTAGAACGAATTATTGAAGACCACGGGCCAACGGATCAAACACCAGAAACTGTTCCAACTGACCGAGCACCAGAATCACAAGCAGTGCTATCGAAGGAATTTAAAGAGCCGTCAAATGAAATTAGTCCACAAATGCATACTCCCGCGGAACCACAGGACTCTGAAATAGTCCCGTTCTTAGAAAATGTGGAGTCACCACCCGTTACTCCGGATTCGACTACAATCATTTTAAAAGCAACTGAATTTCAAGCACCGTCTGATGAACAAATGCTGACAACTCTTCCTAAGACCGTTGAACCCTTATCGGAAACTCAATCAACACGATCTGAAGGAGGAAATAGAATAGCCTCAGCAGGAGATAGCCCACAAACGAGTCAATTTAGAGATGTCACGGACCCTGCTGATTCTGTTAAAGATGCGCGGGAGAAGCAGGAGCCAACACGTGATAGAGGAATGCCATTAAATTCGGATAACAAAAGATGCATTTGTAAAAATACCGATCGGAAGAAATCGCAAATAATTGTTGTCGAAATTGAAGAATCCGATTCCGAAGACGATGTCAATGATTCGCCTGTGGCGAAATCAACGAATAACAATCAAAACTATTCGGGTTATCAATATTGCACGGATTTTAAAACGGCTACATCACGTCCTCATTTCATATCGCATGTTTCTATTCCGGCACGAAAAACAACAACAAAAAATTGCACCTGTCCCAAAAAAAAGAAATGAATTCGAAACAAATAAAACGATATGGCAATGGATATGAAAATGGAGGTTTAAAAATAAAGGGAAGGTCAAAGGTTATGTTTTTATAAAATATCCATGCTTAGTAGGAACCGAATTCCAGCAAACAAATTCTGAAATAAAAATTACAAAAAGTACGCTTCATTTTGAAATATTAGTACTAAAGGCGGTTTGTGGTGAATTGCAAAAATGCGGCGAAAATCAGAGTTTTACTAGAACTGCTTAAATACATATATCACAATGATACAGGGTCTCTACGGTGTTTTCAATGATCTAAAATAAAATTGTAAATTTAAAAATCGAATGCACTGAATTAATTATTAATTGATTTATTGATTTTTTAGAGCATATATATATCCTAATAGGAGCAAAAACAGCCTGCTGCAATTGTAACAGTTTTGAATTTCCATAATTGACGCAAATCATCTGGTAGCCACGCCGATAAGGAATCGTTACGTGCACGTTCAAATATATTACGAAATGTTAAAACCTTCACTTTATACTCCAATGCCTTGCAGTACGAGCCACGACGACATTTTGATGGATGATCATTAGATACATCTCCTTGACAGACCGCAGTCAGAAGATAGCGTGGAAAGTGTTGTTGACCCAAATCAATTAAATCATTCTATAAATAATAATGATAATAAGAAAAAACGATCAAAAAATCGAACATAAAATTTCTTTCGCGTAGTTATAAAAGGCATTGGATATACATTGTATTAACTTAACCTCAAATAAGTATACTTAACCTCACAAAATGTCATATATTTAATATGATCTCATATCTACCTCCACCTTGCAATCACATCCCATAGAACCACTTCTATCACCACGTTTGCCAAACTCATCACGATCCTTAAATGTTTCACCGTCATAATCTTCATCTATATAGGATGACGCTCGTAACGGTACATCGTTGGTAGTTTTCTTAATTTCTGGTTTATACAGAATTCGATCTATTTTACTGCCATCTACGAGTAATTTATTAATGGAGAACCTTTTCAAAGGCATTTTTTCTGGTACATTCAAAACATCATTGGAATTATAATTGCCTTTAAAGTTGCGATACCGTCTCTGGAAATCACTAAAAATCAACAAAAAAAAAGCGACGCATTAAATTGCTTTTCAATTCACAAATATTGCTCAACGATAATATTGCTTCCAACCGTTTCATTTTATCATATCCGATCATCTTTAGTTGAATCTTATCATAATAAGTATTTACTGCTGTCTGATAAAGCAAATCATCATTATGATTATTCTTGCCCGATTTGAAACCAAATTCAAGAGGTCTTTTGTTTACAGCCTTCCCAGCCATTCTCAGAGGTTTGACACAGTTTTCAGAGTTATCTTCTTCTAAACGCAATGGAATTTGTTCTATTGAATGCTCCTCTTCTAGTAATTGATTACTGTATGCCATTCCAATTAAAATCATCACAATTAATAATTGATACTGTTTAAAGAATTGAAAATGATTTGATATGATCAAGATAATTAAATGTTCTAAAATATTCACAAATTTTGCTAAGAATTTTATTACCCATCGCATGGCGTTCAATTTGCGAAAGCTCCTCCAATCAACTAAAAACTAGTCTGTGGCGAAATCTCTTATTTTTATAGCATTTTATGATATTCTGAAATATATCCATTTCGCGCACGAGCCAAGGGGTAGATTCGTTTAATATTTAATAGCAATCCCTTAATGCATTAATGGTTGTCTGTCTGGACCGGCCAAACAATAGAGCGTCTTATATTTCATACCAAAGACATCCTAGAACGTTTGTGTGTGTGTGTGTGTGATCAGCATGTGCTGATGATGGTTTTGTGGTTTTGGTTTTTAAGCAAAAAGGTAAAGGTGTCTTTCAAAAAAAAAAATTAAATGGGGTTTTTAGGGAGGACGGTGTTGTGAGAATGAATCCTTTTATAAAGTTCTGAAACAATATTTCTTTTATGTTTATCACCTCGAAGGATGTTTTGAATTACAATAACGTAATAATGTCATCCTTACAAAGAACTTAATTATTTCCTTATCAAACAATCACAACGATTATTATGATGTAACCCGATCATGTTTTCGAAAGTATTGGACACTGGATAATATTTATAGAATTTCTTTACGACTCTAATAAAATATTGATTTCATTCTTTCGACTATCCTTAAGATCATGATTGGTAATTTTCTTAAAAAATATTAAAAAATTCTTTGCAAGAATATTTTATTTAAAAAAATTATACTACTTTTCATTTGATTTTTATTTGCCCTCTTTAGTCTTTTCCTACAAAAAACAAATCTAAATAAGGATAATAAAGAACGCAAAGCAAGTATTTATATCATATAGATATCTATCCAACATAATGAAATGTATATATATTTATATATACGTATGAATTAGACTAAAGAAATATAAATAAATAAAATAAATACAGTATTATTTCTAAGGCTTCTTTAGCAAACTTTCAAAGTTCATGCCGTGCCACAACAACCCCCTAAATCAGTCTAGTTAGTGCCTTCGACAGTGCAGTATATAGTTCTGTAGGTTATAAAAAGACGTTCGATATTTTCCCAGAAACACAAAGGCAAAAACTTATATCGAAAGCAAAAAAAAAAAAAACAACCAAAGCCTGCAAAACACCCTGTTTAAATAAAAACCGCATAAAATTGAACGTATTTGAATAAGAATCAATGGATTGGTGAATTAATATCTTAAAAAAATGCTTACAAAAAATATTGTCAAATAAAATGTTTAAGGATTTTTATATAGTTTTAGAAATTGTTGTTAAGAAATAGAGAAAAATTTTTAGCGTGGCGTGTGTTTAGAAACCTATAACGGAAGGCATCATGGCGTTGAAACCTTACTAATGATGTTGCAATATAAAAAAAAGATCTTATTCTTTTGAAAAATAATCGAGAAATACTTTTTTAAAAAAATAGTTTTTAGGATAAATTTACATATAGTTAAAAAAAGAATAGAAACATTTTTAATACGATATAAATTTCGAAAATATTATAAAAAAATATCTAAAACATTTCATCAATAAATATCGAACTAAAACAACAACAAAAACGAATCGTGCTAGCGTTCACTAAAAGTGCATGGACAGACCGAACATGAAACGGAAGCAGAGACGGTATAGGTATGTAAGTGCGAAACGTTGTAACGATTGCTTGAAATTGTAATGAAGGAAGTACTTTCTTCCTCTTATTGAATATTTCAAATTCTTTTCCAGTTTTAAATTTATTTTCTTAGAAAATACTTGAAATTTCGTTATTTCTCTGAACAAGATTTATAAAAATGATTAATTTATTATTATATAATTGTCAGCATCGCAAAAATATTGTAGTGTTTGTGAGTAAATCGAACTGCATTAATATTGAACGATTTTCCTCAATCGAAAATCGAATAATTTTTTGTAAAATCTGTCATAAAAAAAGAAAAACGAAAGAATTGAATCGAATCGATTTTAGATTTCAAACGGCGACAATATTATCATCACCTATTTAGCACCCCATCCCCCCAATCGAAGATATTGTTCATTCTTATGTCCGCTTTCTCTACCCTCTCCCTCCCTCGTTCTCATTCTTTCTAACTAGTATTTATTTTTCAATTTTCCTTTTTTTTTTTTGATTACGTCGTTTATGAAAGTTTTTGTTTTGTTTCATCTACGTTCCATGAATTTTTATTTTACGACGTCGGATTATGGCCGGATTATGCCTACGTGCGATGGAATTGTATGTGATATAGGCATGACGTAGTAGGGAAATTATAGTATATGCAAGTCGTTGAACTACGTCTTTCAAATGTAAAAAGCATTAAAATCAATTATTATCGAAAAATGTTCATTCATTCTAAGAAAATGCTCTTAAAGAAAATCAGTTTTTATTTATGAAATAATGCGCTTCCAGTAAGCATAACACATTCTGGACACATTCGCACATTAGAATGAAGGGTCAACTGTAAGAGCAAGATTCTTAAGTGATTTTTTTCATTTTATATATATTTTTAATAAAAGAAACCAGTCGATAGTTTGCTCTCATTTCCATCCTAATTTCAAAGAAATTTCCTTTTTATTGGATAGATATTTTTTTAATTAAGAAACCTTTAGCTCACTGTTGGATTTATAATACTCATAAGACGTGATTATTACTCTCAGCGTGATTCTGGTTAGATCGTTATTAAAAAAATATTACGATCAACCATTAAAACCATTCGTTCATGAATCGTCAATCATTCATGTACTCTTTCAGGACTACGTTTAACTCGCTACAATTACAAGAGCTCGAGAGAGCCTTTCAACGTACGCATTATCCCGATGTATTTTTCCGAGAAGAGTTAGCAGTTCGTATCGATCTGACAGAAGCTCGTGTACAAGTATGGTTTCAAAATCGTCGAGCCAAATGGCGTAAACAGGAAAAGGGAATTCTAAAGGATCTAGACGATATGCAATCACCACCATTCGAGGAGAATATAATAAATCAATTGGATAATACTTTAGGTATGATATTACGAATGTTTTAATAAAATTAATTCAAAAATCGGTTTAGATGATTTTCAATTTGATTATTTCCAGGTAATGCATTATTACCCGATACACCACCACAATCGTCCAATTCGCTAGATAACGAACCAAAAGTGACTTTCGATAATAATCTATCGCCAACACGTCTCTCACCGAATATTTTCCTGAATTTAAATATTGATCAAGTGGGTCTCGATCGAGGAAATGGTCTGTCTATGGAATGGACAGCGTATCCATCGTCTACAACGCTATCTAGTATGCCAGTGGGAGTAAACTCACCAGCAACACCTCCACTACCGATCACGTCATTAGACAGCAATACAACATCAGACCTAAACGGATCTAACCTCACAAATCACTTCGCGCATAATACAATAACGCAATCGTTAGATTTGGAAGTATCGAATTCAGCGTACGATGCAATGAAATATTTAAATGTTGATCAATTTACGATCGATAATTTCAAAGCTGAATGTATTTTAAATTTGGATAATTCTCTACTCGATGATAAACCGCAAATGCATCAGCGTGTAGTGGTTGGTGGTGGTGATAGTGGTGGTCCATACGAATCTGCTGGCCAGTTGGAACATATACAAGTATCACATCAAACGCATCAACAACAGCACAATCATTTCCACCACCACCACCAACACCATCATCAGCATCATCATCAACAACAACAACAGCATCAACACCACCACCAACACAATAGTTCAGCTGTCGATCAAATTCAACATGAATTCCAACAATTACACCACGTGTTGAATATCGATTTACCCACGTTTGGTCTGAACAATACTAACACAAATAAATCACCGACTTTACTATTATTGAATAAACCGTTATTGAATGAAGGTGTAGTAGATGATATTGCTGATTTTGTCGATGATAAGTATTAGCTATATTGATTCATTTATCCATAGTATTAAAGAATCAACAAAAGGAAAAGAGAAGAAAAACAAAAACAAAACAGCCATTTCTTTTAGATAATTTAGAATAGCAAAAGCATTGTACAGTTTAGTATAATTTAACTGATTGCTAGTGATTTAGAGATTTGTTTGTCTGCCTTAAAGGTTGTAGTTCGAGCCAAGAAAGAAATTCTAGAAAAAAATAAAAACAACAATGTAATTATTTTACGTTATATTTATAGTTCTTAAGCTAGGAAAATCTATAAAATATTTGTGATGTCCATTAAAATTATAAAGCGTTTTATTTGACTCTTTTTCTTTTTTAAATAATTTCTGATTTACCAATAACACTTATTTACCAATATGATTTAGTAATATCGTATAATATAATATAGAAAAAATCTAGTATAAGACTATGTTTGTTTAGAAAAGCAACAAATATTTGGCTATTATAAAAAAATTGCTTTTAATCTATGACTTTAGTTCCACTCAGATTTATTTATTACAATAATATGGAGAAGCCTCAACAGATATTCCTCGGCTAGAAAGACTCCATGATTGAAAACCATCCGCTTAAAATGCATTATAAAATTTTTTTTCTATTACTTCTTATGAATTAATTATGCATATAAAAATTAAATATTAATTTTTAAAAAGAATCATAAAGAAAAGAATTCGAATAAAATTTAATTTATCCTTTTCAAGGATTACCTCAATTCAATATTCTATTAGAAATTGACTTTTGTTAACCTTTTTAATTAACACGCATTGCATATTTAAACAACCAATCAAGAGATTGGCATGTATTTTACAGAAATAATTAGTTGGGAGGCGTACTCTTTACGACCCAATTCATGGCAGGACACAGCAATAACATTAATACCGTTCGCTCAAAAGAATGAAAAACACTATCTTCCGAATGATTTTAGCTCTCTTATTGCTGTCTCTATTCCATAAAGGAAGCTCCTTCGATTGTTATGCAAAATTACAAGAAAAAGAAGTAACGTACATGAATTGGTCAAGTTTAAGCGTTTGTCTATCAGATTTAGATGATAATTTTATTTCGGAAGAAATAAGTCGTAATATTTGGATTTTAGTTAAAATGGTTTGTATTGAGTTTTGTGTATTTTCAATTAATAAAATACTATTTCGATGTGCGCTTTAAAGGCATTCAATGGTCTTGAAAATATACCACCTACCGTCTATGAAACCCTTGGTAGAGTCCTAACAGTAATTCCAATCAATGAATTACAAAAAATACGTATGGCGCAAGTTGAGATAGTTGAAGCGTTTGGTGCTATTGAGGTGACGGATTCCAAGGTAGGCAATCAATCGGATAAACAAAATCGAACAATGGCCGTATTTCAAAGAGAACAAATGTATATTATTGCGCACAAAATACGCCAGGAGTGGTTGGGTAAAGTACCCAAAACATATTCAGAATATGATCTAATGTTGTTGGGAAATATCATATGCTATCTAAATGTTTCGGATATCAACGAAATACATGGAGATGCATTCAGGTCAGTTTATAATGATTTATTATTTCGATTTAGCATTAATCGATTCGATTACTCGATTAGAATAAATTCTAATATTACAAATTATTCTTAGATTGGCCGCTGAAAAGATAGGGCGTATACAAAATTGCCCACAAGAGAGCCTTCAAGCATTTGCCGCACTAGCAAAACTCGAGAATGCCTTCGGCCATCCAAGCGGCTGGTCAAAACTAGATGTAAAATAAAATAAACGGGAAATGAAATTCCTTTGAATTGTTTTAATGTATTTTTTTTTTGATATTTCTAGCTCAGTATAATTGGTAACATAATTAATGGTTTATCTCAAGAAGACATCGATCGTATTGATGAGAACAAATTATTTATAAACCATTATTTTATTGCCGGAAACAGAATCGTATCTGAATCCAATTGAGAATTCGATCTTCTTCCGTGATAAAAGTTGTAAAAGCAATGGTAGCGCAAATTACGCGTCTATATAAATAAAAAACACACCGTTTTACTTAGCAAATTAGGAAAAGCCGATAATGTTCTTTTCTCGATATTTGTATAAATTCGAGAACATAATTCACGATTTTTAGAAGATTTAGAAATGTTTTAGAAGCGTAAAACTGTTTCGAAAAAAGCTGCAGCATAATTTTTCAATTAAACATAAATTAGTCGTTCGTTTGTACCTTTGTTGCTCCGCTGGATGTAACAATGAATAATAAACTTTAAAGCTTTCCATGGCACCTAATTTCGTCGTAGATAATGCAAAATTCATAGTTTCTCTAATAAAATTGAATTGAATAAATTGAATTCAATTACATGAAATATTTAATAAAATTATTATAAACAAATTGTAATTATTCTATATTTATACATATGTATATATACGTACATACAATAGGCGTAAATATTAAATTTCATTTTCATTAACAATTCGGATGAAAATTTTCAACAGAATACAATTCACAGATTAATTCCGTTTTGATAAACTCCATAATATTCTACACCGTCATGAAACAGCAGCAAACTTAAGTTTCCGCAATTGTTGGCGGTATGCTGTCCCTATTTCTCGAGCTCGGTCGCTCAATTGTCATCGACTGCGGCGGCAACTGACTGTCAGCATTGATGCCCAGCCCCGAATAAATTTCTTTCATAACGAATAGTATAGTGTCTTCCGATTCCCTAAAGAAAGGATGATTACAAATGAGCTCGTTCATAATGTAATGAAAGCATGACTTGACTTGGACATTTCGGATTCTTGCTTACCAATAGCAAACATGACTGGTGAGAGCAAATAAATATTCATTGAAAAATTCTAACGGAGCTTCCTGCAAAACATAATCGATACGTTTGGATTCATTCAGATTTCCCAAGGGAAACTCAATTTCTACAATATCGCTGTCAGAAACTGAATCGGACCGATCACTTTTAACAGGTAATGATGGGTCTTTTTGTTGTTGCTCATCATGTTCATTAATTTGTTGTTCATGTTCCAAATCCATCTGCATCTGAAGTACCTAAAGATTGCACGTCATGCATTAAGGCATAATGAAACTTTAAATCTTAAATTATTGAAACACAATTATACCACATTCACCTCACCCACTCAAAACCAATCTATCATAAATACACCACCCATATGAATATACTACCTTGTTAATTTCCTTCTCTAATAATTCCTTGGCTGTGTTCTCCTTAGTTTCTCTCGACGATGATGTAGATGTGCTCAAAAAGTTTACACTTTCCAATGTACTTTTGAATGTATCAAAGAAGCGTTGCTTCAAATCCGCTCCCACACGCGCCATGGTATCTTTCAGTTCCAAATGCATGCGTTTGCGTCCTTTATGATGCGGTATAAGTACTGGTTGTATACCCCTCATATCTGGATTAACCAAAGCTTCGATCCGATACGCCACCGGATCGAAAGGATGGAAAATGTTATAAAAACCTGAACACGTTGGTAGTTTAAAATCAAGGCCAAGCTTATCAATACCGCGTATTGTAACAAATACACCTATTTCATGGAAATTTCATAAGAAACATTATCTAAGTCGATTTGACAGAAGTTATTCAAACCTATTGGTGAGCCTAAAGCGAAAAACTTTTGCGGTTCAAACGTTAATTGAACGTAATTTATAGACGGTTGCCCAGCACCTGCGACACCCATAGTGTAACTAGTTTGTTCTGATAGAGTAGTGACCGCATCGGATGAAACTGAGGGGAACTCTTCGCAGCTCTGGTCCCGATTTTTCTACAAACAATTTTTTAAAAAAGTCGAAGCAATTCGATTAAAGTTCAAGATTTACCAAATTCTCCCCCACACAGTTTTTAATTGGTTTCTGATGGCATAACAAATCGAAGAGAATCAATGAACCCAAGCTGTGACCAGCTACAGATACGCCACCATTAAATTCAGGATGTCTTTGGCAATATTTTGCAAAAACTGAATTCATTGACGCTGCCACGGTATTCATAATTTTTTGACAATAAGTTGGACTAGTATAGAAGAGAACATCAAGTAGGGTATCGTTGGTGAAATTGCGTAACTTCGGAATTGATTCCAACGTGATCGATTTCAATTTTTCATCGATGCCCACTTCAGCGGAATGCAGATGAGAATGCCATGATATGGGCAATATTTCCACGCGTCCCACTAAACCCATATCTATCGAATTTTTATAATGTGCCGACACCAATTGCTGAGCAATAGAACGAAAATCGTCCACTGCCAAAACAAAATTGAAGACACTTTATGATTCACTTGAGAAACAAATGGTAATTCTTACAAACCATACCGACTTCTTCAACAGGACGAAATTTCAAATCACACGCCGCACCAATTCCATGAACAACAAATAGCAAATGATCCACACGCTGCGGTTCACCGCGGTCAATCGAGAAATCATCCAGATCACGCTTAACCACACGTGGACGAGTCGTCGTTTGCTACAGAATTGTAAAAAAAACGTGTTGGAACGAAAATTAAAATAATAATTATAATCATATATAAGCACGCGCATTAAACAGAAATAATAGAATGCATTCATTCAACTCACCGAAGAACCACCCCAAGCATCAACACTTTGCTGTTTCTGAAAGTGAACAATTACCGTTGGTCCATGAAAAACCACTTGTTCACCTGTAGCGATATTGATCTTCTTATGCCACTCGCCACTAACGACCGTTCGCTTGTATTCTGCTTCAAGAAATTCAGCAATGTGCTCCTCAAAGGGAACATAACGCGAATCGCTGCCTTTATAAAACCAGGAGCAACGTCTTACTTCAATCGGACTCCCTTCCCAATAGACAGGACTTTTTGTGCGATCTTCTATATTGACATCGTAACGACCACCTTCGACATGAACAATATTAAAGGCTTCGTCTGTGAAAATTCGAAATCAAATTTAAAACGTATACAATGACCTAAATATATATATAATTAAATTTGAATTTACAAACTACCTGCCAATGCGAAATTCGTTTCGATTAAGCTAGAATCATACGAACTGAATGGTGTCCACACAATTTTAGAACTCACAGATCGTTTATAAAACCAATGAATTCTTGCTGGCACATAGGACTGAGATTGTTATCAAGCGTAAATATTATTATTGAATTCATTATGCGTAATCGACAATCTTACGTTTAGTGTGGAAGCTGAGGCTGTATCCGTATCCGCCATCTTTATGGCTTGTAAAATCTCTTCGGGAGGATCTTCACAACACTGCAATAGATCAATAAGTTCGAGCGTGGATTTTTTCTCATTCGCCGAATTAATTGTTTTGGAAATGTTCTCACTTAATTCTGAATGCTTTAACAAAGTCGACTGCTCCGAATCTGAAATGGATGTATTGAGGAGATGTTCCTGATTTAAATTGTGAGCACTACTATCGGATTCTTTTGTAGGTTTAAAAAAATTTATAATCTGCGGAGCGAAATCTTGATTTGTTTCTGGCGTAGTTGCTACTGTTGTCGTCGTTGTTGTTGCTGTACTAATTCGGCAATCAAGAGTTCCAGACGTCGAATTGCAATCAGAAAATGTATCAAAGAACGATTGAGAATTCTTAAAATTTTGCTGGGACTCTTTCTCTAATTTCACAAAATTTGACGTATTATCAAAAAAATTTGTGACTGTACAGATATTTGTATTTTCCAGTGTTTTAAAATTCTTCTCTGATTTTGAATCTTCAGAATTCGTTTGAAATTGAACAGAAGTTGATGCAACACTCTGGGCTACTTGTGCAGGTTTCGATCGATTTGAAGACTCGGTTACCGAGCAAAAGCTTTCTGATGTTGTTGCAATTGCAATTTTCCTATCCAATATACTTTCGGAATAGTTTGAAGTGTTTTCAATACTTTTGGACGTTGTATTAAAGAAATTTAAGTTAGAAATGCTTGGAGTTTGTTTTGTTTGAGTTTGAGGAATGTTTTGTAAATGACATTCCTCAGTGATCGGTGTGAAAAAGTTGGCTAAAATTGGTTGAGTCTCAGCAGTTCCTTTCGCGATTGCTTTTGTCGTGGACGCTGCTGAAATTCCTTTACGATAGGGATTTGTTGATCCCGATGACGGTATCGCTGGACACTTAGGAGGTAGTGGAACTAATGATGCATTTACTGTGGTTGGAAAGTTGGTCTCTTTTAAATCGATTGGTGCTTTAAATACATTAGAAGGCCCATCAGGTGTAGAAGTGTTTTCCTTTTTCTCAGTAATGTCTGTTAAATCCGATTTGGTATTTTTATGGTCATCAAGAAAAACCGCTTCAATTACTTGTGCGCCATTATAATGATTTTCTAAGGGACTGTTTTCCGTAGTGGGTTGTGAAACTGGAAGCAAATTGACACTTTTAACATTCGATTGACTTGCATGTGACCCAATCGTGGGTGCTGTGATTTCCAATGAATCCTTAGATTCTATCAAATTTTTTGTTTCCTCACTTTGATTGTGATTAATATTGCTGCTTGGGTTATTATTTACTTGTGCTTCCACCTTTTGAATCGACTCAATTTCAACTTTCTCCGGCAATATTTCAGGAACTTTTAAAATTGGGTTTTGTTCAATACGGGCGACGTCATAAGGATTAAAAATGAGTGGCGATTGTTCTAAAGTTGATTTTCCAAGAGGTTGACTAACATACGTTGGAGCTATTTCTGCCGAACTTAGTGCATTCTTATACAATCGAGTACCCTTTTGTAAACGATAATTGATTTGACCTCCACGAATCACCGATGACGATGACGAAGGAATTTCATTGCTTGTTGGCAATTTTGTCACCGGAGGTGGAGGGCATGCAACTGTGGGAAGAACACTATCAGTATTGGACTGAAATGTTTGTTGCGGCGACGTAATTTGTGTTCGACAAAATGGATTGAAATTTTCGGTCACTTGAGTTAAATTTTGAACGTGATCAGCGATATCAATCGTAGGAGGTGGTAAGTAAGTAACTGATACGGTTGGCTTAGCCTCTTCTACCTGAATATTTTTTAAATGTACTGCGTTTTCAAAAGAGCCTCGTGAAGGTTGGTTTTTAATTTGTGGCAGGGAAGTTGGGTATTGTGTAGGCGTAGTATCCTGTGGATGCTGTTCAGCAAAGGTGGAAATGATATTTTTCTCGATTTCTTGTGAAGAATTCGAGGTAAAGTAGTTGTGCGGTATTTTTGCAATAGATTTCTGCTGCTGATATTGTTCACCAGAAGGCTGCAAATTGTCGCCAATTGGGTTCGGGACAATTTGTGATGCGTTATTATTAATTTGGATATTCGAACTGCTTGAACTGATTGTTGGTGAATGAAATCTGTTGGAATCATTCGTTTTATTAAAATCGAAACAATTAATCCCAAGGGATGTATGTTGTTGTTGCTGCTGCTCTTGTTGTTGTTGTTGTTGTTGTTGTTGTGCCGACGGTGGCAACGGGATCTGGCTATTCTGTGTCGAATCTGATCTAACTGTTTGTGTTATTGATCCCGCAGCTGTTTGGACTAGACCAGAAATATTTTGCAAAACAGTGGTCGGAACCAAATTGGTCAATGAAAAAAGACCACCTTTTCGTTCTTCGGAAGGCGTGTGGGATTGCGAATGTATTGGATCTCGATTCTCCGGGGCACTATTAAAAGTTATGGGAGCATTTATTGCAGAAGTATCGACAGTTGGTACAGCAATTTTCTCAGGAGCATTTGAAAAACCAGGAATGGGAGCATAAACTTTTTTCCTAGCAGCTAACCGATATGTGTTTTGGGCTATTGTAGAATTTGATCCTATGGATGTCTCCGGAGGATTTTTGAGCTTCGGAGGCGTTTGTAAGACGTTGATTGATTGCTGACTTTGATCTGCTATTGGTGAACGCTCCGTTGGCAAAGTGCTTTTAAGAACAAAAAATTTATTTAAGAATTTTTACAGAATGTTTTCTACTTTTTTTTAAAATACAAAACAAAAAAAATTACCTGGAATAATAATTTTGAACTAATGGACGTATATCGCCTTCCGGTGTTGGTTGTTGCTTTTGTTGGGATCTTTGTATATCGGATATTTGCAGATTAGATGAAGAAGTCAGATTCGAATTTATATCTGTGCTATCGTCGATTAATGTATTTTCTCGATCAGAATACGTTGGATATATACGTTTTGAGAATGTCGAGAATACCGTAGACGCGACTGAAGGAAGCGCTGAAAATGATGAAGCTGCTTGACTCAGTATTGAGTTGGCATTAGCGTCTGTATTTTGCTCTAAAGGACTTTCATCTACACTCGAGTTTAAATTGATTTCACTTAACGTGTCACTATCAATATCAGACGTTTCACCAACAGTGACGAGAGATTTTATTTCTGAAATAAAAAAAATAAAGCGGATAAATAAAGGTATAAAAGAAAATTAATACAAATTTTTAAAAATAATGAAATAAAAACTAATAATGGCTTTCTTTCTTTCTTTTTACTCTACAGTCAAAAGGAATAAATCTATATTATTTCCCATCTTCCGTTTTCGCGTAGACAGGGTGACCGATAAAGAAAAGTATATAATATATATTGCGGCTCAGAGTCGCTTCAAAGAAAATCCACATCCGTTTCAATCAAATCGGCGCATTTGTTGCGCCGCGGTTTGATATTGAAAGTGGGTGATATCAGTTTATAACCACGCCTACTTTCTACACCAATAGTAAAATGTGTAACAATATGTATTTCGAGTAATTACCAATAACTTGTAAACTTACAGAGATATTAAATAAATAAGTATATTAGAGGTGTTAGTAATTAGAGCTATTAGAGAGGGTTCAACGTTCCATAAGATATGTAAATAAGATATGTATTCAAAGCTTCACAAGATAATCATAATCTTTTAGTTGACTTCGTACATACAATTATAATTTTCAACTTTCTCTTCTTAGATTTCGTCCTAATAAATATCACATACTAATTTTATCGAAATATCCTAGCGGGATCATTAACCTTCAGAAATAGGAAATAGCGATCAAATTTTTGAATTTAAACTATAAAGCTTCCAATGAACTATTAAACATCATTGATATTCTATTGCCGCGCCACTAATAAACAAAAACATTTTATAACTTTCGATAGCGTTTGGCTAAATGCTTCCCATGAACTTAAAAGACTTCTTAATTTAGTATTAGAAATAATGATATTAAAAAAAAAATAAACGTACTTTGGAATACTTTACACTCGGCATATAAGCAACCTAAATTAACTGGTGGTAGGTGCTCAACATACTTAATTACGTCTCCCTTACGTCTCCACCTCTTCAACAAATCACCTTTTTTCGAAGATATTTCAAATATACTTTAATAAAATTCGCAAATCACATTTCATCACGTATCAAGATATAATCAAAAAATGTTTTGTTTTTGTTATTGTCAGAGACACGTTTGCATAAAACAACACTAACCATAAGTTAAAGACTGTTTTCTTGTAGTTAATTTTTTTTTCATTTTTACTGCAGAATATGCACAAGCATTTAACTAAATGTCATCATGACATTTGAATTTGACAGAATCTTGTAAATGGGCATTAGTAAACAAATTTAGTGCGAAGTGAAGGACACTTATTTAATGGTGATTATGTTAATGTAGTAGTTTTTATAATTTTATAAAATATTTTCCAATTAAAGTAATTTTTAGACTTAATTAAAAGAAATTTATAAAATTTATGTAATCAGCTTGTCTCATCAGCAGTTTTTTTTTCTTTCAGACAATTTCAATTAATTGCCAGTGTAATTCTCGACCCGTTTAGCTAATTACCAAATGTAACCTAGTCTCTATCCTATTATTAATATTATCCTATTATTATTTTAAACCTTAGCCTTCAACTTACGCCTCGCACAGATCCCGGAATTAATTTAGGCCCTGCAACTAAATATTTGAATTTTTTATCAATCAAGAATTATTTCACTTTTTTTCAAAGACAAAAAAAAATTAAATAATTAATATTTAAATTACCAAACCGGTTAGTTTTCTTTCTTCTTCATCATTATCATCATATCTTTTTGTTGTTATTGTTATTATTATTATTGCTTTAATTTGTGTTGTTGTTTTCCATTCCTTTTATTCTGTCTACAAATATATTTGCATCCGCCTTACATTGCTTGAATTTTAATTTTATAACTTTCTGTTATTTGTTGAATTAATTTATGCATTAAAAAAATGCGAAGAAATAAAGAAAAAATCGTGTGTTTTTTGTTTTATACTTTTAGAATTTATTGTTCTGTTTCAGATTTGTTTTTTCTTTAATTTTATTGCAAATTTTCACGATTCAGATAAAATGAAAGTTTCTTCAACATGATTTCGATACAATTAGATTTGAAATTGTATAAATAATTTCGATTGAAAAAGTATTTGATTAAAAGCCAAAAAAGAAAAATTGGCAATAGCAAACTAATTCTCGATTTAACTATTTTTAAATGGCATTCATTTTTTTCTTAGAATTTATTTATATCTTTGTAAACTTTTATTTATACCATTTGCCGCCAAAAAATACACGGCAACCATCTGGGTATTCCCAAAAATATTCTTTAATGAGTAACTGACAAACAAGCAAAAGCTTAATTAGCCGACTTAAAGGCGTTTCGTCGTGGTCATCCCACCCCACGATCACCCCACCCCACTTTGCAATAACCAATATTTGGAAAACGTATGTGAACGCAAACTGAAATAGAAAAACAAATACATGAGGCAATATATTGCTTTACATCGGACAAGCCCTTATTTACACCAAGCTATCGCTATTGCGTTGAATTGCTTGAACAATTCATCGTACACTAATCAAAAGTGCGATATTAGGATAAATCGAAAAGATTACAGAAAGTGAAATTCATCCGTATATGAAGTCATGTTTTAGAATTGAGTTAATTAAATGAAACTCAATTTAAACTATAATATAGTAATAAAAATATAATTTAAGCTAAAATATAATAATAAAAAATATAATTTAAACTATAATATAATAATGAAAAATATAAAATAATCAACAAAAATAATAAATAATAAGTAAAAAGTTATAAAATATGTTCTAACAATTTATACTTTGTAAAAAACAATAAAATTAGTCTTCATTAAAATTAATGAAATCCATTTAACAATAGCATAATCAATTATATTATATTAAAAATAACATTGCATTAAATATCTTTAATTATTACTTTATTTCTAATAATATATCCATAAGATCAATAAAAGAATTTACCACGTTTCGCCTTATTTTGATTGTTTCCAATAAAAACATATTGCAAAACTCATAAAAAAACGCTATACATAAAATTGCTATTGCTGTAAAACCAATTAAAACAACAAAGCTAAACAAAACTTATAAAATCTTTTGAAATTTTAATATTATCATAAAACAGTAAAAAAATTGGAGCAAAAAACTATTAAAAAAATAGTTAGATAACTCTTTAATAATTTTAGTTAAAACTATCCAGAAGACCAAAATGAATTTAAAGGCAATTTTGAATTAATTGGTAAAAATATGAAAAAAGAAGCGACTGGAACGCAATAAAAATCTGCTGAGAATTGAAATGTTTTACTTGTTTTGAATACATAATGCTGCTAAATTTGACTTCGTGTAGTTTTATTTCGATTAATAATCTTATTATATAAAGATCGAGTAGGACGGACAAACAAGCTTAATATAAAATGTAAGAAATATTTTAAAATTTCAATAATTTTTATTTAATTACTAGAAGTTATCATATCCTACACGAGGCTAAAACTCGAGCTTTTTTCATACTAGAAATTATTTAATAATACTATTACAACAGTAAGGATGTATTAATGGCATCCTTTACAGGACGAGAGAGGTCTATAATCTTTTCTCTCTCTTTCTCAAAGAAGTCTTTATCAGAAAATCTGATCAGATTATCTCGACCTTCTGAAATATTTACTCGAGAATTATTTGCAGTCATTCTATATATTCACACACACAGTGACATAAAAAAAACTTGCAATATTAAAAATAAATTATCTAAATTTATTCTACAAATTTATTTATCAATCGATTAGATCGATACCATAAAAGGATTGATATATAAAAAAATATTGTACGATTCATTTGGTCTTACGGTTCAGCTAATTGCTCATCCTAATTGGTTTTAATTTATCGAAATAGACTTCAAAATTTTACAATAAAACTTCTTTCAATTAAATTTCATGATGTTAGAGATCAATTAATCCCAAAAAAACACCAAATATTTGTAATAACGCAAATAGCATTCCTTTGCATCGAGCAATATGTGAAATGTTAGTAAACGACAAAAAGATAAGATTTGCTTCAATACAAAAATAGGAGTAACACTTCCTGCGAGTGACGTCATTGTTTATATATATATTTATTATGACACCCATTTTTAAATATTGTTATCTTTTTTGCTTTTGATGCAAGAAATTTTGAATTGTTTATTTAAAAACGATTATTCCTTTGTTTACTATTGAACAACTTTTATAAAAGAAAATACATTTTCAATATCGTACTGTCTGTCATTCGCGTTTTAGACATCGTCAGTGTTATGCGACGACGGTTTACTTACGATTAACTTGCTTTAAACGTCAAATGTTATAAAAGAAATTAGTTTTAGAGCTCTGAAAATGAGATCGGTGCATAAAAAGGATATACAGGATGTAGACGATAGATATTGCCCGTTTAATATTTGAAAAATATTTTAACTTAAAATCAACAATATAGCGCATTTAAACAGTGTGAAAGGCTATATAAGAAATACATTTCGAAAGTGAATCCTTGAACAAATATAAAACGCATCCTAGTACAGAAAAACTTAATGTGATGTTTAATAATTTGTAACTTAATAAAGTGTTTGGTAGAAGAAAATAATTCAATTTAAAACTTTCAAATAATGATGATATAAATCTCAAATTAATAATTTTGATCCAGGTAAGGAATTATATAGATACATTCTGAGAAAAAATAGCGCATTTAAAAACAAAAATAATCAAGCATTTTGAAAGGAAATTGTTTCTGAATTTATTTAATTCTTAAGGAAAAACATTTAACATTAACATTTAATGAAAAATTCATTGTACGATTTTTTTTTATTATAAAAAGGTTATTTTTATAAAAAGATATTTTTATAAAAGACTAGAAATATTATTTATAAATAATGTCATAAAAACACAAAGGTTAGAAATGATATGTTCATGTCTTGTTCTGATCGTAATTGAAGCTGATATAGATTCTTCATTAATTAATTTATTTATTTTTCTTTTCTAAATTCAAATATCTTAAATAAAATCTTCTGATCTAGAATTAAAATCTCCAAACTCTTAATTAAACATTTATAAACTGTAAGCTCTCTTTAATAAACATCTCGTTAGAGAACTTCGTTAATAAATCCATACCAACTATTTTCCATAAAATATTAATTTTTAATATCGTTGAATATATTTACAAATCATTAAAAAATGGGTAACAGGAAATTTTTCCATTCCTGAATTCCAATCCTAATAATTTATAACAGAGAATAAGGAAGTAACATAAAAAATTGTAAAAGAAATAAAATATGCATGAGTTCAACAAAGTAAAATGCAAAATTTCGATACACTCACTAATTCGTAAATCAATCTCAATCTGCAATAAAATAAATAATTGCTTCAGAGCTTATTCTTGGGGCGGGTTTTTTCTTCAATGGTGAGTTTTCATAAAACGTGGCAAAAAACAGCATCTCCTGAAAATACACGCAGCCACAACAACAACAACAAAAACACCTAATAAAATCGAAAACAGAGCTGAACGCATGAAGGCTTAATAAAAACCGAAGGGGAAAGGAAAATCCGCTCTCAAAAAGCTTCTAGAAAAGCTTACAATTCCACAAAATTAATCCGAAGTAGCATAAAATCCAACAAAAAGAAATAAAAGAACTAACACATCAACAACAATAGCTATGAGAACAACACACTTGTTGTTAGCTCGCAGCGAAAAGATCAATTTTACGAATTGTGTATCTAAAGAATTCGATGCACGCAAGAATTCTTTAGCGTAAGATTTTTGTTCGCAATAGTAAATAAAAGGCAAAACAAGGCGTCTACGAATTTAATATTAATTAAATGTCATCATTTGAAAAGCGGCAACGACTATTCTTCGAATCTAAATTTATTATGTGACGCTGTTAAATGAATGATAAATTCACGGCCTAAAATCAATTGAATGGTTTAATAATAATAAATCCATTGATTAATGTCCATTGCTTTTCATGGTTGTCGCCAATCTATTGAAACGAACTGGGTCAATAAATTCGAATGTAATTTATTGACCCAGATTTTCGAATTGTTGGACCAAATTCCAACGTAAATAAAGTTGGCTCAGGTTCCACAACTTGATAATATTTCAATAGATAGAATGGGAGATAGAGTGAGAGAGAGAGAAAGATGCAAACGATTTTAAAAATATTGCTAAGACAGATAGCAATATTTCTTTCTTCATAAGTTTGCAAATTCTAGTTTTCTCATATGCTTCGGAACATTTTTTGATGGACATATTTCTGCTCGCCATAAATTCTTTATAATTATTCATGTATTTCGTCGTGGTTCTTAGGTTAAAACTATAATATATTCTTTTACGCTCCGACAAATTATCCGCCTGTTCAAAGAACATTCGTATGCAGGAAAGAAAAGAACAAACAAATTTTGTGAAAAATTAAGCAAACGTGAGTGGAATTTTAAAGAAAAAGTTAAATTTTAATGTCAGAAAACAGATAATAGTCTACTAAAGAAGACACCAACAAAAACCTAACCCAATCATCGTCAGCTCAATAATATCATAAAGCATTACCAACAAGAGAGCTACACAGCAGCACAAATTAAAGACTGAAAAATCGCTGAAATTTGCTTGTCAATTCAATGGAGGCTTCACAAAATTATGCGGTCGACGACTGATGACAAGTGTCGGTGAGATACGATAGCAATGTATGAAGAGAAATACCTGCGGTCAGGTAACAATTTTGTTTACGCCATTAGCACTTCTGCTTACGACTAATATAATTTGCTCAATATTACACTCTGTTTTTGTTTTTTTTTTTAAACTGAGTCAATAAATAACATTATAAACTCCAGCTCTCCCGCTCTCCCTCTCTCTCTTTCTCTCTTTTCTCTTTTCACTCACACATAATAACAGCATCACAACAGCACCAGCAGCAGCAACAACTAAGAAAAACATTAAACGCTTAGCACGAAAAAACACCACAAATGCAAACAAAACACCTTTTGCTTTCAGTTTCATTTCAGCCTTCGACTTCGCATGTTTTAGCAACCGGAGTAAGAGAAATCAGTACAGCGAGGTTCGGCAACTCACATAAGAAATTATATTTAAAAAAAGATCTAATATAACCATAAAGTTAACGTAAAAAAATATGCGACAAAAGTTCGAAAATAACAATCGCGTTGATCGTCATTTTTCTGGCACTGGCATGCGTATTATGATAATTTTAACAGATTGTGGTTATTTTCGTTGTGGTGTAGCGAAATACTACAAAAACAAGAACAGCTCAGAGAGGATTAAATCGGTTTTCGTCTAAAAGAAACAAAAAACATACGAGTAATCAATAAAACATAAAGCAGTAGTTGTTAGTTTGTGTCTTAAGTCTTCTGTTTTGCAGGAACGCAAAAACAAACAAAGTCACAACTAAAGAATTTGCGAATTAATTTACACAAACATTTTTTACTAGAAAAAATACAAACGAAAGCACTTTCCAAGAGATGCAAAATTGCAGGATGTTCGAAATTTTTTGCTTTATTTTAAATAAAATTTATGCAAGCAAAGAAAATATAAGCTAAATATTGAAAAGGAACAAATGTCAAAAAAGTATTATAAACTTAATTTTAGATATAAACAATTTTACACTTTTTTGTGGACACAAATAAATTAGTAGATACTGTGCAAAATTCGTTATAAACATATTAAGGCACTTAAATGTAATATACACAAAAATATGAATATCATAGACATCACGGAATAAAAATAATATATACCTAAATAATAATAATTACAGTTATGATAAATCGAAAGATAAATATCATTTGGATCCTCGGCTTATTTCAATGAGGAAAATATAAATAATTTATTAATTGAAACATACATTTCAATAAATTCAGATTACATTTTTTTCTTCCTAACATTTAATTCCTTTTAATGATCAATATAATCCTTTCAATTCTGACATACGAAGATCGCCAAATTTACATCACTGGGTTATTAATTTCCGAGTGAAAAAATGTGCACATTTCTTCTTAATAAAAGATTTAACTATAAAGCAATAAAATCTAAGTCTAGATTCTGTAACTTTATGTCTATAACTTTTGGTGTTCTTTTCCGTCCGTATGCTTTCAAAGTGTAATGAAATAAAATACAATTCTACAATTGATTTAATCCGGTGGAAATAACTTGTGGAAAGAGTTAAAAAAATACCCATAAAAATTAAACCATCAATTTATTTTATGCTTAAAATGGATATAATCAATTTTTCATATAATTCTTATCACTTCGCACATAATCTACTAACATATTACAATTCAATTCTTAAATGAAAGTATTTTGTTTTAAATCAATTCTTAATTTAGTTTATTTCTCGGAGAAACAAGTTTTTAAATAATATCGATTCGTAAAAGACAGACATGTGTTATTAAATCAAATCAGGTTTTAAATGAGAATATTCAATCTTTAAATAATTCGTTTATATTTAAATATTTTTATATATATTTTCAAATAATTATTCTTGAAATTTTAATTTTTAAAATAATAATTATAATTTCATTTCGAAAAAATCACGGGCGGGGAGATTATCTATTAAACATAAATTTTCATAGTAAACATTTTTTTCAAAGTTTTTTGCTTAATAAAAATAATTACCACCAAAAAATTTATTAAGTATCTGTCATTATCTTCTGTATAACATATATCTTCCTACTTATGCCTAAACCAATACCTAATAAATTTAATGATAGAATTATTTATAATTATTCTAAAGATAATTTATAAAAAAGACCATTATTTCATTATATCTTTTGACAACAAAAATAAACTTTTTAGTAAATATCAGATAATTTTCTCGAAAGCTTCCATTAAGTTAAACTAAATCAAAAAAAATTTAATAAAAAATAGTTCAATGTAATTTTATTCCGACGTGTATAAAAAATCATTTGTTAATAATTATATTATTCATCGGGTATGATTGAAATTTATTTATTATTATTTTGTTATTCACGCAATTAGCATATAATTAAAATTGAATTAAAAAATTATATATATAATCGTTTTTAAAAATAATTATAAATATATTTACAGTATACAGTAATAATATTATTTGAAAAGTATTTATAATAATTTATTAATATATAAATAAATATATTTATAAGTATACATTTCTGTATACGGTGTTTATTGCTATGCATAAAAAGAGTAATATTTTTTATGTAGTAGTTTTTTCGAAATAAAAAAAACCATCAAAATTTGCCTAAATATATTCGAAAGTTCGCTCTATCTATCTTAAAAAACTCCACAATTAAGGATTTAATTTATAATAAATAAAATATAAAAGTTCTAGAAATTAATGAGAAATAATATCGACGACGAGAATATTACTTTTTGCCCGCAAACTAAACAAATTAACAACGTAATATTGTTGTTGTCATTGTTGTTGTTTGCTGTTATTAATGCCAACAACCAATTTGCATTAGCATTCAATTAACATTTTACTTTGAATTTAAGCAAACGATTATTTTCAATAACAGCGCGTAAAAATAAATTTAAACAAAATTATGATGATTAATGAGTAATAATTGTGGAAGTTTACTGACAAAGGTTAATATCTTAAAGTCATTATCACGGAAAAAATATAAATTTTTTAAAATAAATCAATAAAAGATATCAAACAAAAAAACCAAATTCACTACCTTAACCCTTTCACCACCACGTGCTATTGATTTTTATAAAGATGTGTAATCACATTATGCATTAATCGTATCATTGGTATCGTTATCAATTTCCATCTAGCTTTAATATATAATGTTCACAATATTCCTTGCAATGAAATATCTGTCCAGCCCAATCTTGAGATTGTTTTGGTTTGATTTGAATATTTTATTTATAAACTGTTTTTCAATACCGGTGTTAATTGAAAAGAGTACATTGCTACCAATTATTGAACTGTTAATATTCTAATTAGGAGATATATAATCAATTATTTGCTCTGTCAGAGTATTTTATTCATCTGAAATTTTATGTATTTTTTAAATATCGTAAAAAAAATTAAAGTCAACAAATTTTTTTTGATTTTTCTTTAACGTGATTTTTTAAAAGATAATGATACAAATAGTAGTATCAAAAATTTATCGGTCCATTTTCATAGATTACATAGAACCATCAATTGAAATTAAATAAATAAAAAAATTAATAAATTATGAAATTTTTTTAAATTTTTGCCGTTTTTTTAAATGAACGCCTGCTTAATTTCTTACTGCAAACATTTATAAAACAAACAAGGAAGTTTCACATAAAAATAACAAGTTTTTTATAATCGTTGATAATCTTTTATTTTAAGTCTTCCGAAACGCTTACACTTACAATATTCTTTATTACTTTACGCTATAATCAACTTATTCGTTAATATATCCACATGCTAATCACGTACAGATTCAAAATGTAAAAGAGATTAATGTTAAAATCAAAACAATTAATTATAAATTCTTATACGTCATAACAAATACTAGGATAAACCCAAAAATAAATGAATAAATAAGTTGAGTAAAAACAAATTCAATCGAGTAAAAACATAAATGTAAAATCGTATTCGATGTCTATATTTTACATAATTTCCTTCTCAAAGAAACAAAACTATAACAAAAAAAATACAACGAAAAAAATTTCAATGGACAGCTGGGCAAGGCCAAATCATACAAAACAATGTTTGTCTTTTTTTTTGATAAACGACGAAAAGACAAGAAAAGGCAATTTATTATAATATTTCAACATTTTTAAACTTCATTTTATTATAGTATTATTTTATCTAATTCAAACTAATTCATTTCAGTCGTTCATTTAGCTTTTGCTAAATAAATTAATTAAATAATTTATTAAAATCTTCATTAAAAATTTTATAGTAATTTATATAGTCTGGTTTAATTTAATACTATACATTTTATACAATCACGTACCCCATATGCATTAATTTTTCAAAACGTATGTTCTTTCTTAAAAATTATTATCAATTTAGTATTGGATTTAATTGAAAACTTGCTTAACTTGAAAAACTTGCTTAATTTTATTAAACACATGAAAGCAAAAAAAAATTTTTTATAGAAAAGAAATAAGCTGTAGGAATATTCAGCCGCCAAAGCTAAGCTTCAATGATATTTCCAACAGTTTCCATTGAAACATGAAAGGTTTACAAAAATATTCAAAATTTAATAGAAAATATTTTGTCAAGAACAAGAAGAAGAAAAAGACAAGAACACACTGTCACCCTGAATATTTATAAACATTATTATATTATAAAATTTCTTTTGGACTTGATTAAAGTAAAACCAAATAGAATTTCTTAACACTAAATCAGATCAATTTTAGATTTGCTATATACATTGAAGAAAAAGAAGAATATTATTTGAAATTTTATAATAAAAAAAGTACTATTTATCGAATAAAATAGCATTACACTATCATAAATTTATGACAGTTCTTTTTTAAAACACTGACATTTTCAATTAACAATAGAATTACTAAATTATATTGAAGATAACAAAATACAATTAGTCATAATTATCCATAAATAAGCAAAACCACAAATAAATAATAATTTGCCAGATGTCAAAATAAACATGAAAATGACATAAAACTCTAACGAAACTTCTTCAATAACAATAAAATAAGTAAGAGGATTAAATTCGGCCTGACCGAAACATATCTACCCTACACTTATACAATCAAATTCTGAGTAGCAGCTAAAAAATTCAGTTCTGAAATTACATTATTACATTAAAATATGCATTACTTTTCAACTTAAAAGGACGATATGGCAGTATGTTTATTTTTAGCTCCTTTCTATATTATCTATAAAGAGTCGCACATGAGTAAGACTATCCACGTCTAATTTCATGATTTGTGGTTCTATTCATTATCCGATTTTCTTCGCCAGAATATTTTTTCTCACCAGCGAACATACCATTGGTATACAAATGAAATGTCCTCAAGTGATCTCAGCAAGATCGCTCACTATTAAAATACTTTTCCTTTACCCACCCATAAATATCAGAACAAAATTAATATATCGTTATTCATTTCGGTTGTAGGAAACAGATGGAAAATAATTTATTATAAATAAATATTTTTATAAATATAAATAATTAATACCAAACCTATCTGTTAAGGGTTAATAGAAACTATTCAGAAAATGCGTTCAAACCAACGAGTAACGTGCTTTGTAGTTTATTCAAGAAACGACCTTGCATTACTTTTGAAAAATAAAAATAAAATTAAAAGAATTCTGAAACATTTTTTTCTACTGTACAAATTTAGAATTCAGCAAAAGTGGAATTATTCTAACAGGTGATAAAGAAAAAATGAATAATAAATTGAAAAAATAAAAGATTTTTGCTTTGGATAAGTTTGCTCAAAGAAATCTACAAAAAATAAAAAAAGAACTAATTGAAATTTTTAACAGTTTAAAAATATCAATAATATAAATTAATAAAAAACATACACATAAGGAACAAATTTTCAGTTTTTAGAAGGTACGAATTTTGTACATTATTTTTTATTTTATTCTTCCTCTAACTCATATTCATTCCTTCTATTTTACACCCTTTAGAACGATAAAAAATTTGCAAGGGTTATAGTAATTATGAATATTGGCCCTTTACAATTATCGGCAGCTTAAAAAACATTTAAGAAACACCAACAAAAATGTCATCGAAGCGAGGAAGCAGTAATCGGAAAAATAAATTCAACAATGAAATAGCTTGGCTTATGATATATTTATTGCTGCTAAGCCAAAATCTAAGCCAGGAGACAGACGCCACCACTACAATGGACTATGATAGCCAAGAGCAATATTACGAAAAGGAGAGCGATCACAGCAATTTCGATCAAGCATTCAATGGCGAAACCTACGATGTTGCTTCCGTCAATGAAAGCACTGACATGGATCACAAATATCTTGAGCCCTATATCCCTCGAATAGATCTACCGCCAATAAATACAATATCAAGGGATGACGTTAACCAGCATGAATTCCAATCCACGGAATTGGACTCACAAAAGAATTTAAATACTAAAGATAGACGCAGACCAGAGTTCGAGTATGCAATGAATGCTGATAATTTTTCACAGGAAACGGCAGTAATAAATACCGAATTACCAATGATCAGAACAACAACAACAGCAACAACAACTATTGAACCAGTAGGTACACTTGCTTTTACCTTAGAGCAAAATACACAAACACGCACGGACCAGACGCCTAGAAAGATATCATCAGAAATTTATGAAGATAATTCTAAATTTAATTATCAGGAAAACGAAAATATAAATCAATCTCTGTATACGAAATCCAAAGAGGACGACATCATGTTGTTCGCCATGAAATTCTATCAAACAATTGATGACAAAACCGAGAATCCTTGGAACAATTTGCAACCGCTGCCGGAAGCGATGCCATTATTACAGCAGAAGATACTTTCAGGACAACAATTGCAAAAACAATTCCCCAACAACTCAGAAGAAGGTTATCTCTATCAGGACGTTCTAGAAGAAAATCTAGACCACTTTGATGAAGATCAAAGAAAAAATACAATGGACCAAACTTCAACAGAAACGATGATTGATTTGTCTGATTTTACCACAATGGCAGCAACAATAACAACAACGGAAACAAAAACAGCAACAGCAGCAATTGGTAGTAAAGAAGTAAAGAAGATGTCAACGGCGACAGCGACGACGACGGCGGCAATGGCGACGACAGAAGCACCACTGTCTCCACTAGCACGCCCTACGCCTGTCTACGCCGGAATTGGGAACAAGCAAAGTAAACAAATAATTATAACACAACGTAAATTATTACCATACGAACAATTGCGTGACTACGTCGAAGATGCTTACATACGGATGCCACTGGCTGTGATAGTAGATCCATCTGCGGAGTCGTTGCAGAAAACTAAAGTCATATGGAATGATGCAATGCATACAAATCTGAATATAAAAATCATTTTAATTGCATTAAATGCTTCAGGTACAAACTAACTCTATATAATAATTAGAATACGCGTTAGAAGTACATTCTATGAAGGAGAAATTATTCGACAGACAGAATAATGTTCACGTTTCAAATCACGTTTCAGGCCCTCCAGCAGCTTATAATTTCAATAATACGGGACAATTTCTTAATGCTCTCAACAGCATCAAAGAGAACGAAGGAGGCGATTCATTCGTAGGTATAGTACATGCTTCCGACTTGGTACCCTACGATAGTGCCGTTTTCTTATCAACAACTGCCATACCACGACACACTGAACTTGTTCAAAATGCAGCAATAACACTGCTCAAGAAACGAATAAGGGTGCGTTACAATCTTGTATTTTATAATTATTGCATATATATAATGACTGCAATATTGAAATTATCTATTGGCAGCTCTATGTAATATGGTTTGGCGAACGATCAATTAGTGAGAATGAAGCACAGGAAGCGGTAGGAGGACTACTAGGTGAAGTGGCCTTACGGTCAGGTGGTGAAGTTCTGCACATTGTGAATAATGAAAACTCAAAAGAATCGGAAAGTAACAGAGTGAGTTAATTTATTCTTATTTTTTTCGGATAATTGCAATGAAATTAGTTAGTTATAAATGATCTTGTCATGAATCTCATCGTATATACAAAAATTTATTAATTGACAATTAAATTCTTCGAATTTTGATTCTAAGAGAAATTTCAATTCTTAACAGATTATTAATAGCAAACCAAAAATATATAAAAGAAATTTATTTAAAAGTAAATTAATTACTACCAGAACTAAACTGAAATCGTCTCTTCAATTTACAGAATACTTTTGTCACTGACGTCCTTCGTCGCTCGCAAGAAAGCGATATATCATCAACGGTTGATACAACGTTATCGACAGAATCTGTCAGAATCGATGCACCGTTGCGATCATTTACATTGGATACAGCCAATGGCGGTTAGTTAAATCAATTCTAAGGAATTTCATTCAAACATAAATTATTTATTTTTATAAGATTCAACAAATGAAAAGACCTGATAAATTCATTCAATACATGACAAATTCATTCCTCATGAATTTATCATGTCATTATACAAAATAACAAAACAAAAAATCAAAAAATCAAAAAGAAAAAGGAAAAACAACAACTAATTGTTAAGTTTTTAGAAAGAATGTTAAAAGCTTTAAAAGTGTGCATTTGGTGTAATATACCAAATTTAATTGATTTATAATCCTAAAATATTTTTGTTCTAAGCTTTTAAAAATTTTAGATGTATAAGTTATTTATTACTGTATCCTTTTTATGTAGATGTTTAAGAAAGTTTTTGATTCTTTTATTAATATTTCACAGGATTAAATTCAAACAGTTAAGACGCTTGCTTGTTTTAATAACTTAACCTTAGTACAAATAAAACCTATTTCAGCAGCATTAATAACTCAAACAACACCGAAATAATAATATAATAATATATGTGTAGCACAATATTGGCAAATATGTCATTAGTATGTAGTTTAGCACTTCGGAATATATTTCAACACTTTTTATTTTTACTAATACTGAATATTATTTATTATGTTTCTAAATTTGCTTTTTTTTGTTCTCGTATTTAATTCATCTACTCGTTTAATGCTAAATTCAATTCAAAGGTAATGTACATAACGTAGATCAGCTCTTTACTGTGTTCAAATTGACATCTTTAGTTTAAATAACTTCTTAAGATCGTGACATTAATATTATTACATTTGTTTTGTCAATTTCTCTTACGTTTGTTTTTGTCATTATCGAAATGAGTTCAAATTACATTTTGCGTTACTACATAGATTTACTTAACACGTATTTTGATACTTTCGAGTCGTATAACAAAACAAAAATTTGTTTTACTCCCTTCAATCATTCCCAATCAACTCCAAAAAAAATTACAAATATTTATTCCGTACCAAAATGGATGCGTAAGATATTTATAGACCATGTAAAAAGTTTTTCATAAAAAATTTTACATTTCATTTACAAGATTGCACGCAATTTTTAAGCTCTTTACGAAACTTCTCTGCTTTATCACCAATTTACGTATTGTAAATTTGCTTTATATCGCCTTTTGCGATAATTTTGAAAAATATATGTACACGTTCTCACAAAATTCCAATCAATTCAAGAAAATATTACTTTTTCAAAGAATTATTTAATTAAATTTAAAACTTAGTTTATTCTCGTAACATTTGTTCAAGTATTTTAAAGATTAAACAAAGACCAGACGAATTTATTTATATAATCATTCCAAGTTTCGTATTATTTCGCAGCGTACCCTCAGCAAGATATCAACCATAAGAAGTATCAAACAGTTGAAAGGAAACCAGAAAGACGAGACGAGACGATTCAAAAGTTGGAATAAACACCATTAGCTTTAGTTATTAAAAAACAAAAATTGTTGATAAGCAGCTTTTCCCATGAACAATTACTTTAATTTATTCCCTCTAACTTATTCCTTCCGGTAAGCGTTATTCCTACAGGGTCAGACAGAGATAATTAAGGAAACTCGAGAGATGACTCCGTCGAAAGATGGAGAAAGTAAGTATAATCGTATGATTATTCCTACGAGTATAACTAATTTAGAACGCAATTCAGCTGGCATAACACAAATAATTATAAAATAGATGTTGACAAATTATCTCTTGGACCAGTTGTCAGTCCATCAACAAAAGTTAGGATTCAACAAGAGCGAAAGTGAACCTTTTAAACATTTGTTAAATTTCTCACACTTTCTCCTTCAATTCTCCAACGACAATGTTGGCAAATACCTTTTAGTGTTTTTGTTCAATTCTTTCGTTTTACACTATTTTCCATGTAGTCTAATTTTAAAAACACTTCTATCATAGTGCTCTATAAAAACAATTTTATGCACAAAAAATATTTGCATGTATTAGAGGGGCAATATCTAAAAAAAACTCCAATAAATTAGTCATATTTAATATATTTATTAACATACTAATTAATACTACCGAACGGAATTTCAGATACGTTTTATCTGAACGAAACCAGGAAACTATCGCACAAAAGAAAGCAATGCGATGACATTAACCGCAGCCGATGACAGATAAAATCCTAAAAAAGCTTTAAAAGTTCATCCGATGAAAAACTTTATAGCCATATTTCGTAAGTCATTCAAGTCGATCCGTCGAATCCGTTTTGTTATCTAAAATTATTATTGTTTTCCGATGAAATTGGTAAAAACAAGCAACGTGAAACCAACGACAACTGTTTCGTATGTAAATATGGCATAATGCCCTTAAGCTTTTTATTAGACTGACTCCCCACTTTTAGGGATATCAACTTTCGTAATTCTAAGTGAATTAGCTAATGACAAATCCTCATAAATCCTTTACAATGATTACTTAATTTAGTTATACGAGTTCATATTAAAGATGTTTTACAATCTCCCAGAAGTCTGAATTTAAATATTGACATATTATTTAAAAGAAGTGTACAAGCTAACAGAATTATTCACTAATTGACAAAATTCTAACAATGCCGTTAATTGAGAAAATATTCTGTACTACAATTACTTTTGATGTAATTCGCACTATAATCATTAGATAGACAGCAACACCGCTCTGGATTAGCTCGAGACATTTAAAATATATAAATCAATGAATAAGAAACCTCTGCCACAATTCAGCACACAATTTTTGAATATATTCAGACTTTCTGCAGTATACTTTCACTAATTTTTCGTGTCGATAATTCTTTGTTATTCGTCTTTTTGATTAAAATAGCACGTAGTTATTTTTAATTTAACATTCAATCACATGTTCTTTTTCTAAATAAATATTTACCGCTTTTTTATGTAAAGTACTTACTGATCTGAGCGCGCTTCTTTCTAAGAAAAACGGAAATTTGTCTCGTTATGGAAGGATTTGTAGTGTGCTTTTTAATAAAATTAAGTAAACTATAGAATATAGAGTTCAGCCTAATCGATGAATTGCTTTACTGTAACTTATAGTATTAATAACTGATAACATTTTCACCCTGATTGATTGAACATTTTTGCACACATCATCACATCTTTGTATAAACAACTTGTCCGTATTTTTTCACAATTATCGACGTTAAATTAAGGTCAAAAGGGTAAAGGGCTAAATTGTTTTTATTAGAGACACAAAAATTGTTGGAAAATCGGAAAAGAGCTATTTCACAACTTTGATTTATAATAAGACCTACCCAAGGCTCTGCCCGAGGCTCTACCCAATCCTACATCATCTGAAATTCAATTAATTTTTATTTATAATTTACATTTTATTTTCCAATAGATAATTTCATAAAACGTCGTTCCATCTACTTTCCGAATGAAATTCCATCTTACAATAATATCACTTCTCCTCAGAAAAGAGGTGGGATAAATACACATGCCAAATTAAGATTCCCCGACGATACCAAGAGTCAAGAGAATCCGAAAAGTGAAGTGGAAATCTTTTCCGTAGAGGAAATAGATAATTTTCATTACATGGACCAACCCATAAAAAATTACACCATCCTGGAAACTGTCGACGATAATAAAGGACACACTGTTAAAGATGACCGCTTTACTATCATACCGCAAAGTTTAACACGGATCGAAATGGGTACAGAGTCTCAAGTTCTAGTAACTCCGGGGAAAGAGACACAATTGTATTTCGAAATATCTAATTCACGGACAGAGGCAATTTTTCATAATATTCAAGTCGTAGATGAGAAAAGATATTTGCTTCGTTTATCACATCAAAGGTTGAAATAATTACTATAATCAAAGTAGAATTTACTAAATTATAATCTTCATCTAATCACTACCTTAATTACCAAGATAATTAGGTCTAATAAATACAACCTTTTAACTTTATTACTATTTTTTAGCGTTTTCCTTCCGCCCGGAGCAACAACATCTGTGACAGTAACGCTCTTAATACCAATTGGTGTCCCTAGAAGTACCATTGATAGAATAACATTTACTTGTTACGGCTCACAAACGGTTTCACTTAGTGTAAATATCAAATTGGAAAATTATCAGGATGTGGAGGTAATACCAAAGAAATAGTTCTGCAAGTTTTAAATAAAATCTTTTTTAAATCATAAAACAGGATACAACCGAACCTATCATCTCCTGGTCATTTATCAGCCAATGTAAAAATATCATGTCTGATGAATCATCCTGTTCTTATCATTTCTGGGCTGTGAATATATTGGCACAAGATTGGCAAACTGGAATTCTACGACTTGAAACTAAACCGAGATCAGCACTATTTTATCAAACCACTTATACAGTAGGCTCTATTGAACCAATACGTGCAACATATGTGGCATCTTGTTGCTATCCGAAAGTATCTCTTTTGATATATGATGTGGCTAAAAATCGAAAACTGGAAACGATCGATTCTGGCGGATTGATTATTGACGATTATACAATAGCTACAATATCTCTTGGAGTATTAGTTTTAATTTTGTTAATTATTTTAATTGTTCTTAGTGTATGTCTCTGTCGAAAACGTGAAGAAACCCTCGATTTTCCAACGTATCGCTCACACTGTAGAAATTTAGAATGAGAGAAAAGAATTCATGGAGTGAAATTAATTCTTTTGTAAGACATCCGGAGCCTTTAGAACCATAAATTAAAGAAAACTGAATGTGACTGTGTCCCAAACGAAGGGGTCAGAGGGTCTAAGTCATCAATAACTAACCACCCAAATATGTCCACATAATATATTATTTTATGTATATATAATACTAAAAAGTAGTTATCCCTTAAAAAAACTATAAAACCATAAAAAATAACCATAGGGCACAACTATAAATTATAGTTCTCTCTCAAGTTATTCACTTACCACGATTCAAGATTCTGGAATTCGGAATTGTTAGGGTTGGTGTAGGCAACGGTGTGGGTAACGATTCTGTAAATGGTGGAGCAGCCGGAAGCAACAAAGGCTTATTTGTGAAATCATCGAAAGTTAAACCAGTTACAGATGCACTTAATAGAGGATTTTTGACAACAACGGATGGTGTTGGAATAACAAATGTCGGCGACGTGTCACTTTTTATTTTTTCTGACATTATCCTTGTCGATTTTCCAAATCTGTTCAGCTGTTTTATTGTATTTAACTTCGACCTAATTTAAGTTTTAATGATACAACACTTTCGTCTTTACTACAAAAAAATAAAATTATAATATCGTTGTAACCATACACCTCACACAAATTGAAAAAATCTCTCATTTCCAAAAAACCTCGTCTTTTGGGTTGGTTTACATACGCTTTGTCGTCCAGAGATAAAGAGGTAGGACACTCTCAACTCACCTCGCAAAAAAAAGATTTGACGTCAATTTTTTGTGCATTGTTTACAAAACGTGCACTATACGTGGACTTGTGCAATATTGTTTTTATTGTTTGCTTTCATCTAGTTTCCAGAAAAAAACAACAACATGTTTCACCGAGCATAAACATTCGTGAATGGCAATTAATTTACCTATGCATGACAACAAATGTTTGAGTGCTTATTTGACACCAAAAATATAAATTAGGTATAAATTAACCCAATTAAAGAAATTTATGGATTTCCTGAACCGCATTTAATTGTCAGGCGTAAGATTAATTGACTGCTTTAGCTCTTGGTCGTATAAATCATAAGATATTCAAACGATTTCACTATAATTGCCTAGAAAACAATTTTCTTTATAAAGTTTATAATAGAGTAGAATATATTTATGATGGTAATTACATACGCAAATCACACAAAAACATATGAATTTTGTATAGTGACAAATTCGCAGTAAATGCGATTGATGCGCAGTAGATCATTCGCGAAAATTGCAGAAACGATCGCGTCGTCTAAAACGCGTAACTTATGTCGTAATACTAGGTGTCATTCAAACTATTATTCATAGCAAGTAAGAATTAGTCAGCTGGTTCTAAAACCTTCGATGCCATCGGCATCTAGTGTATAATACTGGGTTATTCTGTAAACTCACATCCTGCGTTCAGTTCGATTCTATTCTCTATTCACTTTTGTTATTTTCGTAAAACAGATGTTCCTTTGTCAAAAAAAAAAACTTGAACGCATCCCATCCCATGTCTTTGTGACGTATGTTGTTGCTACTTTTATATGCTTTTCGAAAGATTTTCCGAAAACACACGAATTCCATAGCTTTCGATTGCATGCGTTCAAATGTCATATAGCACGCATAAAGAAACCAGTCGTTTCTGACTGAACTAGTATACAAACACATGACGAATGATAGGCAAAGCAAAAATCGGTTGTTTCTTACGAGTTTTCGTTTATGAAACCTTACAGAATTTGTAGTTTTCGATCATGTGACAAATTGAACGCAGGATCTGAACGCATCATGCGAGTTTACAGAATAACCCGGATAATCTGCATCTAGTGTAAACACAGAAATTCGGTGCGAATATTCCGGCCGAACTGTCAAAATAACAAATGCTCTTATGGGGCGCTGTTTTCGTCGACGCGACAAAAAAATTGATAATGTTCTATCTTATGGCGTTTATTTTATTTTTGACAAAATAGGAGTGTTTATCCCTTCATATAGGTGTTTCCCAATCAGCTGTAAATGAGAACGGTGATATTTTTCATCACTAGTATAAGCTAATTTACTGACATTCGCCGGCGTGCAATTACCAAGTCTCTGATATATTCCGTAGGTAATAAATTACATGAAATGGAATTTTTTGGATAATAATACCAATTTGTATGATAGCGGTTTTCATTCAGATAAATAATCACTCAGATCTAAAATGGCTGAGGTAGTCCGGGAAATGCAGGAGCGGATGCTCCCTGAATATGAACAGCTCAAAAAATTTGAAATATGCACGGATGAACAAATAAGGTAATCAGACACTTCTATTTTTGCAACTACTAATTACTTTGTATATAGGGATTGCATCCGGAAAAGAGAGAATTACCAGATGCGCATCACACAAATTGATAAATCCATGTGTGATTATGTAGAATTTATAATTTTTGAAAAGAAAATTCACAAGTGGGTATCAGAGAAAGAAAAACTCCATGGCAAAAAGTTAGCTGGTTTGAAGGCTTCGATAGCTGGACGAATAATTCGTCTATATCGTGATGGTCTAAAAAGATTTCCGCATGAAGAACGATTTTGGATGAAATATATACAGTTTTGCAAAAACTCAGTGCCACATGAAGTTACAGGGATTTATGAGAAAATGTTAATGGTATGACAATGATTGGAACACTTTAAAGGTTTTCTTAGAAAGTTTTAAAATTATTATTATTTATTTTAGTATCATGGCGATAAGCCTGCTATTTGGTGTGAAGCTGCTCTTTGGGCTTATGAATATAGCCTAAACATAGCCAAAGTAAAAGACATATTCTTTCGTGGTCTTCAACGACATCCTGATTCAGAAGGAATTAATAAAACATTTTTTGATATTCTCCTAATGGAAGCTGCCAAAATGAGTCCTGAGAAAACATCGGCAAATGGCGCTACATCTGATCAGGACATTGGCCTTGAGCGAGTTGAAATCGTTTATCGCAGTTCAAGAAAGAAGATTACTAATGTTTCATACTTTATGAATCTACTTGAGAGATGTGAAGAAGAAAAGTATATGAATTTCACAGCTCCGCTCCAGAAAATTATTTTAGATGATATGATGCAGATGTTTCCTCGCGAAGAATGTCTTTGGGATACCTTAGCTCAGCGAGAACTACGTGGCTTTAGTATGTGTGATTTAAAGGCTTTAGGCTGTGGATCAAATTCCCCAACTTCAAACAAAACTACTGAATTATTAGCTGCGGAATTAAATACATTAGAAGAAGATCAAGACAAGAAGAATCCACATTTAACTTCGAACATCTGGAAAAAACGGACACTTAAATGTCGTATAGAGATTTGTTGTACGGTATACCAGACAGCAGTCCGAACAGTAAGGAATTAATCAGAATATTAGGTGTATTTATATATAATCAGTTACATAATTTTTCTTTAAGCTCCAAACTCCAAAGATGTGGACTTTGTATATAAACGCTATGTTAAAGCTCAATCAAGATATGTCGACACAGCAAGTATTAAAAAGGAAATGCTTAGCGAACGCCTTTAAAGAGGGCCACGAACGTGGTATGATGAGTATTGATCATACCTGCACTTTTGTGCGAATGCTGCTGGAATCCGAAGAAGGCGTGGCTATTGCTGAATCAGTCCTAAGTGAAGCAACCAAAAGGCAACCAAAATCGTTAAAGCTTTATGAAGTATGGATTTCTATGTATATCGTTCGAAATAATGAATCAAAAGTCTATGAGATATTTCGAAAGGCAGATATTGAATTAGAAGATCACGCGCTATCTATTTGGCAATTAACTTTGCAGTTTTATCGAGTATGCTACGATGAAAACTTTAAGAAAGTAATACAACTATATCGAGAAGCCTGCCAGAAAATGAGACCAGGATTTGGTGTGTTTCGTAGTGAGTATATTGAATTTTGTGCAACAAACTTCTCTATACGAAAGGCTAGAATGGAATATACCAAACTAAATCAATTACCGCCACCATCCTTAGAATTGCATCAAAAAATGGCCTTACTGGAATCTCAATTAGCATTCAAGGTACGCTAAGTATTTTTAAATATGAAACTTTAATAAGAATTATAAATATTTTTTCAGTCCACGGCAGATACTGATCATTGGCGCTTGTGTCATGAAAATGCGACATATTATTTTGGAAAATCAAATTGTGAAGTCTGGATTGACTACATAAAATTTGAGCGCGATCATGGTGATCCAAAGCGAATGTCATTAATATATCAACGCGCAAAGGATACACTCGATGCGAGGCTGATTGATAATTTCATATCAGAGTACACTTTACTAACGGCAATGATTTAAAATTAAAGTATGAGGTTGTTAATAAAAAAAGATATCGATTTGATAAAAAAGTCGTATATGGTTTGCAAATATGTTCTAACAATCTGCTTCGCACTACTGTGATTTTATTAATCCGCCGCCCCCATGAGCGCACTTTCTGGTACAATTTTTGCAACTTTACGGTGCTCCTTAACAAGGGTTTGGGGGCATTGCATTTCTGTCCAGCTGATGGGTACCATCGGCACGTCATTAGCTCCAATCTCGCTAGAAATAGCGATGGCTACTCCTAACTCATTCTCAGCAGTACTCAATTGATAACACGATAATTCAGTTTGCGGCAACTAAAAGATGTTTTTTAACAGTGTATCCGTCAAAAAAACGCATTAAACAAGAAAACTTACCACACGAGCTAGTATTATATCACCCACTCTAAACGACTTGTACATTTCGACCCGATCCTTTTCAGTGGCCCGTACGTCTTCCTTGCGCAAAAGTCCTCTGCAAAGTGAACAAAATAAAATTTGAAGGTTATATTTTGTCATTGCAAACCTGTAACTGCGTTCCAGCGTATGTTCTCCTACGCAAATTATAGAACACCTAGCGAAGCGTTGGTTAACGTGCTGTACGCGAGCAGTGACTACATCACCTACCACCGGCACAATTGTTGGACTCCCAGCACATTCCACCTCTATAAATCTGGACTAAATTAAATAATAGATAAACAATTCTTAAATGCACAATACATACCTTATCTTCCTCACGTATTTTTACAGTACCAGTAAGTGTGGCATAAATGTATCCCTGACGTTCGTAAGTTCCGTGACCAGCAATGGTGTTTTCATCTGAAAGGCATAACCTTTGACCTGGCAAACATATCATAACGGATGCTTCTGGAGTTTCTTGTGATGTTGAACGCATTTTCTATAATAATTCCCACTACTAATTCACTTCCAATAAATCGTTGAGTGTCAACAAATTGTAAACGTATGTTGAGATGTCACAATTCTAAGCAGTATCATTGCAGCTGAGAATTTAATATTTTCAGATACCTTTGCCCGTGGTGTCTTTCTAATATGAAACTTTTTTAACATAATTGGTACTATATATATTTTTAGAAAACTGTCCAAATGTTTAAAAATTTTTTGAATTAATGACATTTTTTCTTTACAATATTAACCTCTATAATATTACATAATATTAATACCAGTCTGTCAGTTATAAAACTCCCATATCAAAAGTTTTTTATGAATGAAGAAATTCAACCTTAATAAATTTTTTCTCCCACAGTTAGTTTAGTGTAATATTCACCATCGAATTAAGTGAGATAATCACCACTCAATCATTATACTCCCTGATATTTACACTCAGCTGATCGCTTAAGTCCAATAGAATATTGGCGCATTTCCGTTTAAATTGTTTTCTTTAAACATGGAACATTACAGCCTAAGTTATCGTGAAATAATTCCAGATTTATCCTCGCAAGAAGATTGGATTGAAATAAGCCTTAATACTGGTGAGATAATGTAAGAAAAAATGTACTTTTGTAGTTAATTGAAGATTTTTAAAGGTGGCACACAAAGTACTTTACAAGATATTAAAGTTGCGGAGAAGGCTGGAGGCTATAGCTTCTCAAGTGGTCGTAATCGTTTCATTTATTGGCGTTCTTATCAGGATATTTTGGAACTCTCCGACATAAGCTTGGATTTCAATTTACATCAAAATAATTTACGCTATAAATTCACTGATTCACCAATACTTTCAGTTAGTATTGCGGAGCACGAAAACCGCGTTGTCATCATACTAGTAAGCACTGTGTGCAGCTTGCATCGCATCAGTTTTCCACATCCAGACGCTCTAGGAGATAGTTCCACTAATGGCGGTAATGTCAACAAATCCGGTGCAACCAATTCTATTGATTTCAGAGAATCATCTTCGTTTTCAATATTTCGAGAAAATAGTGCAACAGCAGCAAAAGATCCGACAACATTTTACGTTATTGGACAGAACTCAGGGTCAGGTAAGAACAAATTGAGAATAATTACAATGAAATGAAATAGGATGAACTTTTAAAATGATGGTACTTTCAAACGAGTGTTTTTTAATTAATTATAAACGAATTTTTTAATGAAATAGGCAATGCAGTACCTCATACTGGGGCTAATATATTGTCTCCAAGTGGAGAAGAGGCTTATTTTGCTCTCGCCTACCAATCGCAGTTAATGTTGTACATTATGAGCCTTACTACTGGCAATACTACCCCTTATCAGCTTAAGGAGCACCACATTATGCCACGTCTCTTTACGAATATTAAAGATGCATTCATGTAAGAGTGGCGTAACTATAAGTGGAGAAATATTTTTTAATTTTTTTATTATGAACTTTTTTATTTGTTTATTAGTGGAAAAAATAATTCGGATGCTGAAAATGTTTCGGCAATTATATTTAACATTATTAACAATCAAGTGTATTTGTTGGCATTATATCGTGATAATAATCTTCGAATGTGGTCAACTACAACTTTTCAAAGTATTTGCTCTATAAATTGTGCTCGTGATGGAAGTGAGCAATGTATACAAGGCCGTAAGTTGATAATTAGTATTGATATGTGACACAATAATTAATTAATACTTTTTATGAATTGAACTTAAATTAAATATATAATTAATTATATTTTCTATTTATTTTAAATTATAGCTCAATGCAGTTCTTTACGAAAAATCAGTGAAACAAGTGTTTGTGCATTTCTGTCACATTCATTGGGTGCTGAATTTGTTTGTATCGATATAGAATCGAACTCGCCTCATTCGACAGCAAATTCAACGTCTTTTATAAAACGCAAAGTAATATCGGCACCTAAATTGGATCTAATTGAATTCGATGCTTCGCAAATACGTATTTGGGCGCTCTGGTGTAATGCAGAAGGTGAAGTTAGTATATCAAACTTTTCACTTCTTCGCGGTATGGGCATGAATTGGGTTTCAGCAGCAATGGAACCACCTCCCGATCGATATTGCGTTTGCGTAGAACAAGGAATGGATCCACGAGAAGCATATTGTTCTTATATCTTTCATCCAGGAAAGTTTACGCGCAATGTTATTGGGAAAGCATTGTTGGTAAGTTATATATTGTGTATATAAGATAACTTTCGAGAAAAAAATTATAATTTGAATATTTGGTATTATGTATTTATTAATTTATTATTTATTAATTGATAAGCATTAAAATTGATAATTGATTAGGTAAGCCAAAATTGCATAAATATAATTTTTTTTTAATTTTTTAAATGCAGATGTTTCGCCGTTCCAACGTTCGTTTCGATGCCGAACGTTGTGGTATGACATTACTTAAAGATCATGTTTGTCAGGCTATAGAAGATGAATTACAAAACGAAGTAAAAGATTTCGAAGTAACTGATGAAGAGTATCTCGAAATATCAACACGCTTGTGGGAACGATTTTATTCGTGTTGTGAGCAATATCATATTAAAGCCAGCCAACCAGTAGGATTGGTGATTTTGGATGCTATGGATGCTGTTTGCGTAGTGAAGAAAAATACATTTTCACTATTACGGCCATGTGAAACACTAGAACATTTAATGCTATCTGGAGACGATGTCGAAATTAATATTGTTGTGCCTATGCATTTTCTAGGAAATGAACGCGTTGGTGAAGAATTAATACATCTAATGGGTGTTATTGCCCAACTTGAGAAATGGTTGCCAGAAGATGTAAAGTTAGATTTGGATAAAAAATTGTATCAATTAGAAATGCCGAGCATATTAATACCTAAATTAGCCGACGATATTTTAGCTGGCTATCCAGACAAAGATATCTTCCCAAGTAACTTTCTGCTCATCGTCAAAAAGAAATTACAATTGATTAGTGATTTGCGAACACCAATGGCACTACTATTGGATAATCTACGAATGGATAATGAAAACTCCATAGCAATGCAATCACAACTAAGTATTTATGTTTCATTATGCTACATCTTTTTATTGCAGTAATTAATTAAGTCTCAAAAAGCAGTGGACACTATGTTTTTATAATTCTACAAGAATAATCTCATTATCCAGCCGTCGTAATTATACAATTATTTATTTTTGTATTATATTATATCAAACTCGCAACAATCGCTTTCGATAACACAAACGACGATAATCTCATTTTTATTTATTCCTTGTTTATTTATTTCAAAGAATCTAATTTTCATGTCACGTCATAGTTATAAACTTTAATATAATTTTTTATTCTTATTTACAGATGGATAGAAAAATTTTTAATTATCCTCTATCATTGAAAATTGAAAAAATGTTCTCTTTTTGTGTTCTTGTATAGAATAAAACATCATAGTTTTCAATTGTTATTTTGATACTTGCAATTCGAGAACCTTCATTCCTTCTTCATTTGTAATTAAAGAATTTAAATTCATTTTGTTCTTTTCTCATTTAATACTACAAAATCTAGTGTTCAGCTGCACTTTTTTAATCTAAAAAATATATATTTTATTCAAAATATTTTCATTAAGCCTTGTTATAAAATTCTTTCAATTTATTCATCTAGATACTAAATATTCTTCCCGTTATCTTACGACCACTGGAGCTTTATTCGGCAGTCATATAGGCCTATCATTGTTATCGGAAACTGTGCGCCAAATGACGCTTATAAGGTTTTTGATGGAATTTTATATCATTTATTTACTAATTATATAAATTTCTATTTTGTAGATTTGCAATTTGTCGAAATCTTTTACTTCTTCAGCAGATTTTGATTGAGACCTTTTCGTTACCTGTCGATGTTTTAGAAACACTACGATCACAATATATGGCAGATACTGTAATATTTTTACAGTCTTATTACGTCATGGTCTGGATTTCTGAAAAAACAGTCGAGATAAATCCATATTCAACGCGGTAAGGCATTTAATCTGTAACTTTTGAATTGTTTATTTATACAAATAATGCACACCAGTGAATCGTCTGTCCAACGTCTAAACATGTTGCAATTGACCGATTGTTCTGCACGTTATTATTCAAATAATGGCAGATGTAAAGGTGCACCACTTCTACGAGTCTTTCTTTCCTCTAAAGGGCTGGGTACCATTTTAACACTTTACGCAGATAATTTCAAAATGAGTGGTCCGCCCACATGGCACAATACGCTGATGCCAATTGCAGCTATTATTAGCCAAGTGATGTAATGAGTGAAGTCATCAAGTAAAAATGAGAATACCAAAAGTATTTATCTTTCAGATGGCCTGTATCATTCAATTTTACCTTCGGAGAGTGGCTTTTTAGTACTTGCCAGCATATTATTATCGAGGACTACGTTCGTCTATTGAACAATTGGTGCGAATGGAATGTTTGCTCAAGTATGTATTCGACATTATAAATCTCGTTTTATGCCTTTTTTAACTCTATAACCTTTTAGGACAATTCATACAAGCTGTATCGCTTTTGGACTGTGGTGAAACACATAAGGCGTACGATTTATTCCTTCAGTCGGCAAAAGGCATTCTCAAAGAACATTTTCTGTCAGAGAAAATTCTTAAAAATTCTCCATTGGCTGAAGATATCGATGAAAATAGTATGAACGATCATATAATCGCAACCAATCAAGCAAGTGCCCAATACTATCTGAAAGTTATACAACTTTTTGAACAACACAATGTCTTGGATCATATAATTTCGATGGCAGAAGTAGCAATTGGTATTTTGAATAAAAACGATCCGCAGTTGCCAATGTTTCAATCAATTGTTTTCAATAATCATCTTCTATTGGAACATTACGAAGAAGCTTATCATTCTTTAATCTACAATTCTGAGCTCTCACGTCGTAAGGATTGCTTACGTCAATTAGTCGTGACGCTGTTTAATAAGAAACGGCTAGATCTGTTAATGCATTTCCCTTATGTTGGCCTACATGAAGAATTTGAAAACATTGCCGAATCACGTGCTCGTTCTTTAACTATCGATAATAACGAAATTTACGATTTTCTCTACGCCTTCCATACGAATAATGGCAATATGCGCAAAGGTATTTTTCAAGTTGATTTTAAAACTATATCATTGCACAAACTATTTTAAAGACATATAAAATGCGTTGCCTGGAATGCTTCCATATATTGTGTTAAATGATGCATGGGAGCAATGCAGTCAAATCAATAATGTTGATTGACATTATCAGTTTTATGCCTTCGTTTTTTATTGTGTGTAGACCTCTAATGAGAATTTTTTTTAAATATATAATATCGAAAACTCTTCCATTAGCATCAGCAATAATGTACGAGCAGGCAATGCGCTTTCAACTGGAAAGTGACAGCAGTGATGCCATCCAGAAACGTTGCGCTTGTCTTCTAATTTGCATCAACGCATTACATTTAATTGATGATCGTTATCGTTGGATTGCCAAACCAGTAATAAATGATGATTACATGATCAGCAGCAAAGTTTCCCATGAGAAAGAGAATGAAAATGACGTAAGTAGATAAGTAGATAAAGTATTCACTATATATCCTCTGCAAATTAATCGACACGAGTAATTTTTTAATGACCTTTTCTAAACTGCTTACATGTGTGTATAATTGGGGCAAAATAACGTTGGTAAATACAAAAGCAACATAAAATTCAAAAAGGGGTAACGTTTACATTCAAATTTTAAGAAGTTTTACCAAGCTTCAGTTAAGTTTTGCATAAATAGCATCTGTGAATTTATAGAATTAAACAAACTGAATTCAGTAAAATGGTTATTAATTTGCAGTAGACATAACATAAGGATTACATTATATCATTCTTGGTTTACTTCAATTCATGTTGCTGATAAAGAATCAAGTAATTGTACTCGAAATCAATGATATACGCAAAGATCTTCTGCACACCGAAGCGCTCATATGCTTAGCGCAACATCGTAAAGATATCCATACGTTAGTAAATGCTAAGCCCAAGGAATTGACCTTTATTCTATCCAGCTATGGACTCTTTACTGCAGCAATTCGACTCGCTAAAGGTTTCGGTATAACACTTCTGCCAATATTTGAAAGTTTAACAGCAGCATGTTTACGTTCAGTCGAAGAAAATTCTAATGAGACATGGTCCTGGTTACAAGATAATGATTTAGCAGGTTTCTGTTCTAAATCTTTCGAATTATATTTATTTATATGTGGTCCTGTGATTCTAGATCTACCCCATCGTAGCAAAGCTGTCGACATGGCTTGGTCTCTTCTCCAGAAATTAATGGAAGACAATGAAGAGGAGAATTCTACACAAATACGTAAGAGTGTGGTTAATAAAATTCTCCAACTAAATGCATTTGTACCCCAATGGCTACACAATAATTACAAGGTTTGTTTTTGCTCTAGACTCGTAATATTGAAACCTAATGATTTTTTATGCCTTTTGATTGTCTAGATATCCAACTGTACGGAGCTTCTTCGCCTTTATGTAAAGCATCACCGATTGCTTGAGGCCACAGACTTGGCCCTTGAAATTATTAACGCAATGCTCGGTGCAGGTTCTGAATATTTCAGCTTTAAATATGCTATTGCGGTTACTAATGGAGAAATGTGTTTCCCCCTAAACACAATTGATGTACTTATCCATGGTTTGAAAATAAATTCGTCCGATGACGTCGAATACAAAAAGGTAATTACTCCTTAGTGTTTCGATATAAATTAATACAATTTGTTAAAATAGGCATTAGCCGAATTAGAAGAAGTGGTGCAGAAATATTTGGATGTTGCTGTGCGTGTTGCAAAAGACAAGATTGAAATAGCATCGCAAGCATGATATAAAATCGACGGAATGCTGGAAATGATTGTATTTTTATTATAGTATTGTCACAAATAAAAGAATTAATTCCCATAATAATATGAATAACATCGAATAAATATGTAGCTTAACTTAAAATTCATCCATCATCATTGAATCCAAAATGAATTTTTTATAGATATTCATAAAGTACGCAACAAATGCTTCAAGATGAAAAATATGTTTGGCTCCATTTTGCATACGATGTTCATAAAGAGCTGCAAACTCCAACGTTTTTGCTTTCAGCGACATATCACATTTTTTGACAATATTCTCTACTAATCCTTTATATATAACATCTGGTGGTACGCCTTGTGACATTAGCTCGTATAAGCGATCACGTATTTTTTCCAATTGCGTCGGAGTTTGTTCAGCTAGCATCATATTCGCAGTTTCCCGCTGATAAATTTTCCAATCTAATTCTACAACCTCCTGATCAGCAGTAAATGGATAACGTTGAACTTTGCACGCTTCCAACATGAGCAACGCCCGTCGGAGATTTCGTTCCGATTTTTCTATAATGCGCCTTATCAATTCCGTTGGAACTGTAAGGCCTTCACGTTTACATGTCAATTGAAGAATGTTTGTAATTTCATCAGCAGTGGGCGAAGGTACACGTATACCAAGGCAACGTGAACGTATAGCCGGAATAACTCGTGAAGTCGAGTTTACTGAAAATATTAATCTGCAAGTTGCAACATACTTTTCCATGGTGCGGCGGAGAGCATGTTGTGCATCTTTGGTAAGTTCATCAACCTCAGAGAGTACTATCACCTTAAATTCACGTTGCCCATTCGGATCGATTTGATGAGTTTGTGCGATTTGCTTTATCAAATCAATAACAACTATTCGATCATAAATGCCTGCATCAGAAGGATTCACTTCGAGGTGGTAGTTACTTCCCACCGTCATTACTTCAACCTTCCGATTAGAGGGTGTTGTGAATGTCATGATCTCGCTCTTAAGACGTTCAACACCTGGACCATAAAGTTCTCGCAGCAAACACATTATGCGCGTTTTTTTACCAGCTCCTGATGGTCCATAAAACATTAAATGTGGAAAATCACCTTGTTGACATAAGTTCCGCAAATTTTGAGCTTGTTCCTATATCGAAAAAATATTATCAACTACTTTAAGTAGAAAATATTCAGCTTTACTTTGTGGTAATCCAATTTACTTAATTCCCGAGGACGATGTTTATCAACCCACAGAGCCATGGCGATTTATATAGAGTATTTTACCTTGTTTGATTTGTTTCGGACCTTTTCAAAATCAATCAAGCTGCACAAAGCATACCGGCGATAAACGTCATTATTAACTTCGCGCCTTTTTGCTGTCATTTGTATGATGGAATTAGATATGAAACATAACGAGATAGGCCTGTATATTAGCCTTTACCACAACCATACGAGGTCGATAAACTAAACAATAACGGCGAGAATCAAAAAGGAAAATAAGGCCATTACGATGAAAACCGAAACGAATGAAGACTGCGATGCTGTCTTTGGCAAGACGATCGAAATTTTTGTATTATGCAAAATTTCGCAAAGTTTTTCGATAAAAGTTATATTTTTTTATGCAAAGTTTTTCGATAAAAGTTATTCGAAGACTTTTTTTCGTAATATGTTGATGAGGTAGATGGTGGTCAATACGAACTAACATTGAGCTACGATATGATGAAAAGAATGGATCATTTTTTCATGATATTTGCTATCGATTAGCGCAAAGTAGTTTTTTTGTCAAAAACCGCCCACTACCCTTTCGGTGCGGCCACTCCCCCTCCCACCTGATTTTATATCCGTTTCGCGACATTTGTTACCGATTGAAGCAGTCATTTTTTCGTAAGAAACGCCCCTTTACCGGTATTGAGTGGCCCCCGCCCACTTCCCACTATGTAAAAAATCTATTTCACAATACTTTCTATATATGTGCATCTTCAAACCCACCAGCTAAGATCCATTCCTTTCATCATATCGTAGCTCATTGTTAGTTCGTATTGACCACCATCTACCTCATCAACAAAAGACTTATATTACGAAAAAGTCTTAAATAACTCTTATTAAAAAAACTTTTAAATTAAAGTAAAAGTCAACTTTTAACTTTTATTTATGAAAGTAAAAGTTAAAAGTAAACTTTTACTTTTATAAATAAAAGTAAAAGTTAAAAGTATACTTTTACTTTTAAAAATAAAAGTAAAAGTTAAAAGTAAACTTTTACTTTTAAAAATAAAAGTAAAAGTTAAAAGTATACTTTTACTTTTAAAAATAAAAGTAAAAGTTAAAAGTAAACTTTTACTTTTATTTTTAAAAGTAAAAGTATACTTTTAACTTTTACTTTTAAAAATAAAAATTAAACTATTACTTTTAAATAAAAGTTTTGGAAATAAGATTTTTTTCGAGCACTGATTAAGTAAACGACGACTTCTTACTGACCTAACTTGAAGTTGTACATCCTACCAGTCTCTGTTTAATTCGTTATACATTTTGTGGGGAATTCGGATATGTTACAACTCTTTTTACTGTTTGACAACGGTCAATCCACCTTGAAATTTTTTAAAGGCGGGCTTTGGGTTGCTAACGTCAAAAGTGTTTTCGCACCTTGATCATTTTCTGTGAAGTTGAAAATTTTTTATTCTATCGTTTTGGAGACACTTTTAAAAGCATTTTATAAGCTTGGTAGATGATGTCGTTTTGTCGAATTTGTCGCACTGAGGATAATCTAAAGTACACCCTGAAGGAGCTGCGTCGAATTAACAAAAAATTGGAAAATAATCCAAAGGTAAGTAATTAAACAATATATTTTATTCGCACCTTAAGAGATCTCACCAATCATGATTAACCGTAATATTAAATTTCCTAAAAAGGATTTGCTGTGTGCAGTAACAATAACTCCAACTGGTAATATCTGCTACGATTGCGAGGAGCTTTTGCATAACTTTAATAAACAGGATACTCATCACGATGTGAATTGTGGTGTTGTAGCTGACCGTGAGGATTCACCAGTGATTGTCGATGACGACGAATTACTTTATAACTTGTTTTTTAGTAAACAAAATATTACAAAATGCAAAATACCCCTCCAATCATCCGAACATAAGTTTACACAACCATCCCTTGGTACCAGTCCCAACACCGAACTTGTTGAAATGGAACCTCTAAACGAAAGTACCTCGTTGTCACCAGTTTATAAAAGTAGGGCGAATTGCTTAGGCAAAATAGAGCTTACCACCACGTTGCCTAATACAATAATAGATGTTTACCAAGCAAATCAAAGTGCGGGATGTGATGAAGAAATATTTTTTCGCAGAGTGAATGGAAATGAAATAAGAAGCGATAACAATAATGAAAATCAGAATATTGTCAGAAAATGTAAAAATGTTACGAACTGCAACATAAAAATTGTAGCTAGCCTGAGCCTTTTATCAAGTGATTCTGAATCCGAAGTACCCGAACTTTTGAATAAGACTTCCTCAGAATGCAATTCTCTTCAACGAACGGAATACTCTTGTCCTATTTGCAATTTAAAATTTGATAATGCATCAGAATTGAATTGCCATCAGGTAACACACAATTCAGAAGATTGCCCAGTTTGTAATGCGAGTTTTACGGGCAAACAGAAGCTTGTACAACATATGCGGAAAAAACATAGAGCATATACTGGTGACGTCCTAAAGGAGAGACCAAAATGTGCACAGGATAGTGCGATGACTATTCGTTTACGATATTTGCAACGGTACACATTCTACGAATGTCAACTTTGCGGGCAAATAGACAATGTATTCAAAGAACACAAACATCATATCATAACAATGCACGCAGCCGAATCGAAATCATTAAAAGATCCAATGATGAAGGAACTGAACTGTCCGATTTGCAAAGCTCTGTGTGGTACCCAGCATGTTAGCTTGTGTACGCATTTAAGAGCTGCACACCGAGACCAACACTTACCATATTTGAAAGAGGTGTGTCACATTCATCCTATTGGTTGGAGCACAGAACGCCAAAAGGATGTTGAAGCAACAGCGAAAGTTTTTAAATTATTGTCACGTAAAAGCCTTTATTTCGAATGCCAAATCTGTTCCCATTTATCCCCAGGGTATTTTAATCATTGGAAGCATTTAAACAAAAGTAGCTGCAAAGCATTATTCTATGAAAAGCAGGATCAGTCGAGTAAAGAAAAGATTATCACTTTTCCGAAAATGCCGGATGATACACTTGTTACAAGTAAAACGGAAATAAATAATGCAAAAGTAACGTGTACCGCATCAAATATGGCAAAGGGTCCTCTAGAAGAGAAAAAGTTAAAAAAGTTACCCGCCTGTCCAATTAAAGCCAAAGCGAAGAATGGACTATTAAATGGAAAAGTTAATAAAAAATCTTTCAAGGCGAGATCAGCTTTGGTCAAGGTTAAAGTGAAACCGCGTTTAGTACAATTTCCCACTCTTGAATATAACTGTAACTATTGCTCACAAAAATTCAAGGGTTTTCATGCCTTAAATATACATAAAATTCGAATCCATTCGATGGAAGAAGCAATTTTATATAAAAATTTCAAGACATCGAATTATCGATCCAAAGAATGGCCAATTAAACCTAGTCGAAAACGATCTCCCCCTATTAGTCATATTAGTAAAAGTAAACATAATTCGATACCTGATGAAAACTCGAATACATCCTATGGATTTTATCATTCAATCTCGACGAATGAATTTCCAACGATGGGAACAATTTCATCAGTTGGGCCCTTTACTGCAAAAGGCAAAAACAATAATGAGAATAATTGGTTACAGGAATTAATGCAATTCCGAAGATCTATTGGCAATAACATTAATGAAAATATTTATCAATGTGAGTACTGCACTCATTTGTTTTCTGAACAACACAAACTGGCACAACATGTGCAAAACCATGTATCAAACAAGGACAACAAAACCATTAAGTATATCGCACAGGCTTCTAATTGAAAGAGATGTGATGGAGATGGAAATGTGATGGAGTTTAATTTTGATAATTCTGAATCTAGAAAGACATCTTTTAAATGATGTGAAATCTTTCTTAATCCTAATTTCAATTATCTGTTATTTGTTTTGCATTAAAAAAGCGAAATATATAAAAGAAATTTTATTTTAAAATCACAGTAATTTTTATCTTCTAAATCTAAATTAACAATTGTTTTATTTATGTGTTTTATACTGTAATATCATAGAAGACTTACAATTTTAGAAAATTTAATTCAAGAAATTCCTGAATAATTTAGTTATAAAATCCTTAAATTTACCATAAAATTGGTTTTGTATCGACATTAGCGAAATATAAGTTCATTCGTAATTAATTTCTATTTTGATATCATAATTTTAAGTAAATCCAATTTATTTTCTGGCTGTATTTGAATGATTTAAAAATATTGATCCTTAATGTAGGAATAATTTAATATTGACGATTTATTATTTATTAACTAAAATAAAAAAACAACATAATATTTATGTTTATTATAATAAAAAAATAATAATTTATTGTTTGTTCACCCTCATGAAAAAATCCCTATAAAAAATCACACATTGGCTTTTGAAAATGTAGAAACGAAATTTAGAGTAAAAGTGAATATGTTCATGTAGTATACTTCTAGTGCCTTTGAACACCCTCAAATAAAATTTAACTGTAATAAAATGTTTCTGAAATAAGCCATTCTAATTATTTTTATGAATTAAACTGACGCACAGCGGAAGAAAAATTATATTTTTAACCTCATGGTCTAAAATCTAACTTTTGATTGGATTAAGATATTTCCATCCGGTTTTGCATATATATATATATATATATATATATATATATATATATATATATATATATATATATATATATATATATATATATATATATATATATATATATATATATATATATATATATATATATATATATATATATATATATATATATATATATATATATATATATATATATATATATATATATATATATATATATATATATATATATATATATATATATATATATATATATATATATATATATATATATATATATATATATATATATATATATATATATATATATATATATATATATATATATATATATATATATATATATATATATATATATATATATATATATATATATATATATATATATATATATATATATATATATATATATATATATATATATATATATATATATATATATATATATATATATATATATATATATATATATATATATATAAAAGTGGCAAATAAACTGAGACAAGCCCCACGCCCAATTCTGATCGAGTCAAACTCAACTCAGTGACACATGTCATTACAATTGTATCACAAATAGCTATTCCTGATAAAATTTAAAAGTTCAGATGGTATTTGGTGTGTTTCTTTTGCCGCGCTTAGACGCTTATCAACGTTACAAAAAACGACCACCTTTGCATTAGGAATGATGTATATTGACCTGGCAGCATTATAAAAAATACTAGCGCAAATAACCTCTAACAACAGAGGAAAATGGATAAGCGCCTTATTGCATCGCATACTTTTGTATGTTTTGACTCTTTTGTATTAATGAGTTTAACCCTTGGTTTTACCCCTTCTGTAGCACAAAAATAATGAAACCAGCATTTTTGATCCAATCCAAGAATACTACGTTTCGCACGGAGAATAAGTACTATTATCAGAGACAACTTTGCGTCTAGATTTGACGATTTAACTGATCTTTAACTCCTAAACTAGGACCGACTGGCGAAATATTTGAGCTAGGTATCTATTCCAAACTTATAGAATAACATTACTAAATTATTAAGTCCGCAATATGCGGTTCCATATTGTCCCCAAAAAGTTAATTTTATTTGTGACAGATTTGTATTCCGCCTGTCATTTGAGGTTTAACGTGACCAGTGTGTAATATATGGAGTTAAAATTCACACGTACCTAAAATATAAAGCGTGATAGCTCTGATGAATTCAAAGTGAAAGAGTGGTCGTTTGACAAATAGTATTGTGAAGAGGCCATTACTATTTTTAACCGAGTTTATTTGGTAACTGTAAACTTTATCGTGTTTGGAAATTATTAATATCTGGCGGCTTAACGTTTCCGTCAAATTTTTATTAAGAATGAGTAAACTGGCGCGAAATAACTTGCAATTATTTTGTCGAATATGCCTCAGTGCTCTACGACCTTCCACAGAGACTGTTTATAATATACATCTAATTCCTGATTTGACCAAACTACTCATAATGTGCACGTCCTTGGATGTAACCCAAGATTATGATTACTATCCGAAGAACCTATGCCAAGTCTGCTACAACAAACTGGAAAATTTTCAGTCCTTTCGAAGTACTGCGTTACAGTCTACGGAAGTTTTGCGGAACATCGCGGAGGGCAAGGAAGTTTGTTTGAAGGAGAAAGCGAATTTAAATGATATTCGTCGTTGCAGTGTTGTTGTTAAGAGAACGAACAATGAAGCAGAAAATAAGTTGGTTCGCAGAAATAAAATTTAATAGTTTTGAATGACTTTCATTAAAAAACATTATTTAGATAGCTGAAGATGATGAAGAAGACCGTAATCAAAGCCCAATAAAAACTGAGGCCACGGATTCAGTTCGTAAAAATGGAGATAAGGCTGATATTAATTCACCTGAAACTGCAGAGGAAGTAAAAGTTGAAAAAGAAGTGGATACATGCAATAACTCTGCGAGGAAAATTCGTAAGAGCATTCGCATTCTATCAAAGGAGCAAAATGTTGATGGAGGAGAAACTACTTCCACCTTGGAGCCCACTTTAATACTTTGTGGAACGCACCCAGAAATCGGTACGAAACGTGAAAGAAATAAAAAATTATTGAAATGTCCGTGCTGTGACAAACAGGCCTACAAACGAGTTTATCTGGATGCTCATATTCGCGCAGTCCATGAAGGTCATGGAAAATTATTTTCTTGCAAGCAGTGTTGCCACAAATTTACGCGTTACAACCAACTTCAAGAACATACGCAGTCGGCTCATCAAAAATCCAAAAAATTTGTCTGCGATCATAAAGGTTGTGATGCTAAGTTCAAATTATTGACCACCCTAGAAACTCATCGAAAAGTGGTTCATAAAAGTAAGTAATATACTTTCGCAACGAATGTCTCTTAAATTTTTATTCGATGATGTGACATGCTCTAAAAGGAAATATAGATTTTTACATTGCAGGCGAGGCTGATTTGAAAAGCCCAGCAGCAGATCCAATGCGGCGTGTAACACGTTGCATGAAGTCTATAACCAATTCAATTAGCTTTCCGGCGACTTCAATAATATCAACAAATGATTCCATTTTGGCTGCAACTGACCCTCTCAGACTTGATATCCCGACTGAGATGGACGAGACGCATCTGAAAGAAGATTCGGAAAACGATCATTTCTGCAAAATTTGCTCTAAGAATTATAGTTCTAAACGTGCTCTGACAGAACATCTTAAACGTCATGCGAAAATTAAAGAACATGTGTGTAAAGTGTGTGGCGTCGCCAAAGTGACACGTACCGAACTTCTAACACACATGCGTACTCATGAGCCTAACGCTGAGAAATTTAAATGTAAGCTGTGCCCGCAGGAATTCAATCATAAGAATGCAATTCAGAGGCATGTTCGTGTTGTCCATGAAGGCATGCGACCATTTCCCTGCAGTTATTGTCCAAAACGTTTTGGCACACGCAACTCCAAAATGTGTCACGAACGTCTTCACACCGGCGAACGACCTTTTACTTGTGATATTTGCAGTAAAGGTTTTGCTCAATCAGAAGGCCTTAAAAGCCATATGAAAAATCATGATAAAAGCCTGCGCACTCATGTCTGTAGATACTGTTCACAACGTTTTATAACACGAAAAAATCTCGCCGATCACGAGAAGCGTCATCGTAGTAGTAAGCCTCACATTTGCAACATTTGCAGCCGGGGCTTCTTTAAGAATGAAGATATGCTGCTGCATCGTAATTCTCATAGTGAGAACGAAAATGCTTCTCGAGAAGCCTTTACCATGATTAAAAAAGTTAAAGAGGAAGGAACCAAAAGAAGTACTCGTGTCATCAGAGTACGTCATATTACAGCTGATAGCGCTTGAAAGAAAATAATTAAATTTTTATTCCCTTAAGTTCGCAGACGAGGGTCAGCAAAGAACGGTTTTATTTTGATATTGCTCTTGATATAATACCGAACAATGCCTATAAAAACGTTTTGAAAAATATAGGTTTTATGTTTCACATATAATTATGCATTGTATTTATTCAGTTTCTCCATGTTTTGGGGTGTCGTGTAGCATTCGATGAAAATAAATTTGGTAGATAAATATAAATACGAATTATGTACCCGAAAATAAAGCGATTTAAATTTAATCTGTCTTCAATTGTCCTATAAGTATTTCATTATTTAAAAGAGCTTGTTTGTAAAATACCGGCATGGAAATATTAAAGGTTCAATCAGGACGCAACGTGACGATGAGCATGAAGATATAGGACACTTGTACTACCTAAGTTTACTGTATGCAATTGTCAAATAGTACAAATTATATGCATTTGATTTCCTATGGGTTTCCCTTGGTGATGAAATTCTTGTTAAATTCTTAATACTAATTTGAACATTTAGTAATATAAGCTGCTACTGGCCTACCACTACTTGTCTAGTCTGAAGCGATGAAATGTATGGTTTGCAATAAAAAAAGAAAATTTAATAATAACTAAACTGAAGATAAAAATATCATACTTACATTGGTATATTAAAACACGTGCTTATATATATTTGTATGATAATGCATATGAATTTGATTGATCCTAAGTGCGATAAACATCTGGCAGAAATGTTAATTATCTCTTTGGGTCCGAAATACTATTTTAAAAAAACCTGGGGCATTAATCTCAATGTCGATAAAACGGAATGCATTTGTTTTCGAAATGCATCTAACAAAGGCGCTCCTGGAGTGGCTAAGAATAGTAAAAATCTAAAGTTACTCGTTGATGATGTCGCAGTCCCATGTAAACCACATCTTAATTACTTGGGGGTTCATTTTAACAACCTATTCAAATTCAACTCACACGCTAAAATTGCCTTAAAAAAGGCTAGGCAGGTAGCAGGTATGCTTGCAGAATTCTTCAAACGGAAGACTGGTCTCTCGAAAAATACCAAACTATTATTCTATAAAACCCTAATCAGGCCGATATTAACATACGCTTTTCCGTGCTGGTTCTCCATATCCCCATCAATTAAAGAACTGGAACTAAAGAACTGGAAGTGTTCGAGAGACAAATGCTACGTTTTTCTCTCAACAAAAACTTCAAAACAAGAAATAAAAAACACTCTAACTTATATATATACAGTGAATCTGGAATCGAACCTCTAATGAGGTACTCTCTAAGAGAAATAAAAAAGGTCATCACGAATTTACAAAACCTAGACAATCAATTTATGAAAGAGTTATTACTATCTCCCCTGAAAACTTCATGGAATCCCTCAACCTACCTCTCCCCCTTATCATTCACTGCAATCGAATTAGATGCTATCCTCTCGGGCAACGAGTCAGATCCCTTATTACCTACCTTTTACCAAAAAGCCCATCCACTCCAAAACACAGGGTAAAAACTAAAAACTAAAATCAAAACAAATCTTATAAGTAAAATAGAATATAATTAATGCCTTTAATAAGTACACATAACTGTGTTACATTGTTAATTAATTTTCTTATCTAGTCATAAGCTAATTAGGCTATCCTTAGTATATAAGTAATTTGTATGTAGCTCCGGGAGCAAGAGCTCTATTTCTAATAATAAAAATTATCTCATTTTGATATATATAACGAAAAACATGTACTTTGGGTATATATAACTCAACAAAACTACTGTCACAAGGCAATACATTACAGCCCTGGATTTATCTAACACACTAGCTCGTAAGATATTCAAACTCTGTTAAAAAATGATCAGACACAATAAAGATTACTACTACTACTACTACTATTTTAAAAACCCAAAACCCAAAACTATTTTAAAGAATTGCATTTAAAAAATCTCCTATGGCGTTTTCTCTGGTTTGAAGTCGCTTCCATCAGCGATGACGAGGTAAGGTATGCAATTCTTAACTATAAAAACTCGTTGCACATCCATTATTTATGCATTATTTACTACGCGGAACTATACGTGGGCATATACCACGTTGTTGTTACTGTTTACAGCCATTTCGAATGCAGAAAATAAAAGCATGTTTCACCGCGCACAGTTAGTATTAGTGTGATTACAGCAGTGGCTGCAAGGGCGATCCATAGATGGTACGTTCGTCATTTCAATACCAAGGAATAAATTTTGAAAAGCTTGTAAAACTTAAAAAGTATCTAATTTACCCAGAAAATTGGCTTTATTAAATAGTTAAGTATTTTAAGCAGAAATGTCAAAATTTACATTGGCTCTTATGGGAAGTGAGAAAAAAATAATTTCTGTCGGGCAGTAAAAGCGGTTTCTGTCAGGTAATATATTGAACATTTCTAATTTTACTGCCGTCTGCTACTCTTGTTCTTCTTATGTTGTTTTTGTTTTTGTTTCTTATTTGAACTGTATGAACGGAATATTTTACACAAATTTCTTGTTTACATTTTGCAAAGCATTTTGACATTTACTGCCTTCTGTCCGAGAAGTCTATGTGTTCAATGCTGAAATGCTGTTACTGCCGGCAGAAACAGTAATTTCTATGTGTTCAAGCTATAACAATTCTTAGTATATTCATCCATATCCACCACACCTTTGACGCTGAAATTTAAAAGAACTGCCAGTTCAGACCTTATTTTTCAATTGCTGTTAACAAAAGTATATATTTCTTAAACAATGTACCAAATTTGTACTGTTTTGCCATTGTATAGAACAAATGAATGTGCATTAGTGAGGAGTCTACTTTCTCTATATTTCTAGTCGACATATTCTGGATGTTCAGTTGGTTGTTGATTAATTTAATATTAGTGATTTAATATTTATCCATGCAGAATAGTTGACAACGATATTATTTCGCTTGGGAGCAATGGATACGTTCAGACTCCGTAATCATTTTACGGTGCTTGAATACTGCTGCATGACAACCGAAATTGTCTGAACACCATTTTAAAAATAAATAAACTGGGTAAATAAATGTGAGAAGGAAAATGAGCGACAGGAAAAAGAATGCGCTGAACCTAGTGAGCGTACATTTTTACAATAAAAAAATGGCTACCACTGTGGCATCGCAATATGTCAGAGTAAACTTAATATTAATTTAGAAAGCAGCCAATAACTTCAAAATACGCAATCCACGGTGCCTCTGTTTTAGATACCAGATGTATGAGAAAATTCGCCCCGTCAACTTATGCTATAAACACAACCTCGCGACAGTTGTCGCGCGTACAAATCAAAACTCTGCTGGCGCTGAAGTTAGCAGAGAACATGTCTGTAATTTCAATACAATTTTATTAATTTCTAATGTCATTTAAAATAAACAAACAGAAAAAAGAAGAACAAGACGAGCGACAACAAAAAAAAGTAGAAAATTTTCTACTACTGTCGTTGTCGTACGCGTCAGCAGAGCGACAGTTTTGTTTTTTCTCAATTCCCATAAGTCTCCATGTATTTGTGACAAGTCGCGTCGGTGTACGACAACTTGTCGCGAGGTTGTGTTTATAGAATTATTACAGATATGTAAACCTTTCTCATAACTTGTAACTCTCACTGTTAACTTCAAAGCCGTAGAAAATTTATCCGTAAATTCACATAATGAAGTAGGAGCGTAGCAGTGGTCGTAAGGCGCATCAGTAATTTATCGGTTTTTAATAGTAAGATTAGTACAGATTGCGACCTTCCACGATTGCTTATAACGATTATTACAGAATACCTGCTCGGAGAAATAAACAATAACAGATGTTGACGTTATTCCGAAGTTATATTTCCTGTTTCCGCCACGGACGAATCAATTCTAGAGAACTTTCGGGTTCAGTGTGCCGTCAAGCGCAATTACCGCAATTATCTCCTTACGATGTTAGTAAAATGGCAATATCAATATTATGGATAGATTAGAATTCCTTGCATTTGTTGTATAATTTATTCCTCCTAGGTTGATTTAATCCTCCGCGAAAATGAATACGAGCATATTTTCCTAGAAAATGATCGCACACTACTCAGTTATGAATCAAATCAATTAGGCTCGAACAAACCTTGTGAAGATTCACGGACAGAAGCTAATTTTATACACAAAAATGGTAATTTGTATTTTACTAACAAAATGTATAAATTACACTGAATTCTGTTTGTTAGCTTTCCTTTGTGGTATATATGATGGTCATGCAGGACCAGCTTGTTCACAAGTCATATCAAAACGTCTTCTGCGTTACATTGCGGCTTCTGTTATTGACAGACAACATCTCAAAGAAGAATTGGCTGGAGGATGTACCAGCCAATCATTTCTTAAATGTCACAACGATAAGGTGGTTCCTCTTATTTGATTTTTTTAGCTGAATTTTGTCAATCATACACTTTTTACAGGTAGATTTTGTTAAAGAAATTAAAGCCATTTATGAGGAGAGTTTTAGTAAATTCGCTCAATCTATATCTAGTCAAACTCACGATAATTACGTGGATATTATTGAGAATGCATTTCTCTCTTTAGATGAGGATCTATCGCGGGAAGCACTACAACACAGAAATATACGCACAATGTCGGTGGCCATGTCTGGTAATAATCTGGCATTCATCCTCTTATTCAGGGACACTAATTTTTAATTTGGTTTTGGTATCGTTGGACTGTAATGTGTATCAGGTGCCGTTGCCTGTGTAGCTCATATTGAACATCTCGATATGCACGTAGCTAGCACGGGTGATTGTTCTGCAGTTTTAGGTAGTCTTTGTTCGGAGTCCGGAACATGGCAATTTAAGAAACTCAGCAACGAACACAATGCTGATAATCTAAATGAAGTAAGGCGTATACTTAACGAGCATCCTTTAAAAGAACATGATACTGTTATACGAAATGAGCGTCTTTTGGGTCAATTAGCACCATTTCGCGCTCTGGGTGATTTTTCCTACAAATGGTCGAATGATATTATGCAAAAATATGTTGTTCCTTTATATGGAGAGCACGCTATTCCGCCACATTACTACACGCCACCATACCTGACAGCTCTACCCGAAGTGCACCATCATGTACTTAAGCCAAATGATAAATTTTTAGTAATTGCAAGTGACGGCTTGTGGGATTTTCTATCACCATCACAAGTAGTAAATTTAGTCGGTGAGCATTTGGCATCCAAAAAGACGCTTAAGCCTCTTAAACTGCCGAATTCCGATAATGTAACCCTTGAAGAAATATCGAATATTTTGGGGAAACGAAAGTATGCTATTCTTGCCAATTGATTACTTAAGATTTTTATGTGAATTTTTTTTTGCTTTCAGAGATGGTCGTGCTCGCAAGCCATTGGATCAAAATTCAGCAACTCATCTGATAAGGCATGCCTTGGGCGGAACTGAATATGGCATCGAGCATTCAAAAATATCATACTACCTCTCATTGCCACAGGATGTTGTGCGTCTATACCGCGACGATATAACAATCACCGTAGTGTACTTTAACTCGGATAACATTAAAAAGGCTTATGTTCAATGATGTGCAGATCAAAAGCCGTTGCTTTTTAAATCAAAGAAATATTTCGTTTCAATATCATTTGGAGTTAAATATGTGACTCCTGTTGTGTTTAATATTGTTCAAACTATTTATTTTCTTTGTTTCGTTTTAAAAGCATTTAGTTTATAAGTTTAAGTGTGTTGGTTCAAAATTTCTTATAAAAACCAAAAATGGGAACCGTAGAAATTGAAAACCTTGAATTCAAGCTTACTAAGAAGCTTCGTCTTTGAACAGTAGAAGTCAAATGCATTATTTTGTAGAAGTGAATTTACATTTTGAGGGTTAATAGGAGTTATTTCATCATTTCAAAATATTTTACAATGAAATTTACTACGAGATTTTTTAACTTTATTTTGAAGCTGGTTCTTGGTGATGCCTTTTTTAGTTTCTAGATGCTCATAGCAACGTTGTGTGGCTTTTGTTTTCCAGGAATACAAACTTTTCTTTTAAGTTTACATACTGAGTTAGTATTATTTCCTAATAAAAGTTATTATTTTTAAAAATTTACAGATATTTATTAAAAATTCACCCCATTAAATTTTACCATTATTTTTATAGAAATAGAGGATTCGGAAATTTTATTTATGCACACTTTCTGCTTCTCTCCTTAAAACGCAATTAAGGATTTCAATTTGTATGCCTGTGATATCAACTTGTGAGAGGCGTTGCATTTTATTTTTTAAGAATTCAAAAAATAAGTCCAATTCGTCCCTTTTGCGTGACGTCGCCGTTTGCGAGTTACACTGCATTCCATTTTCTGTATCAGTGGGAACATTTTCATTGATCTTTAATAATCCGCCAGCTTTATTTCCGGCATTAAGACTACTGTTTTGAACTGTCGTCGATCCAACAGTATTTGGAGGCGCTAGAACGGAAATAGTTTTATATAAATTTGGCTTTGTGTTGCTGTTATTGCTGGCACTTAAAGCAGAAGAGTTAGCTAAGTTTCCATGGCTCATAGATGCGGGCTCAATACAGAATTCTGTTGTATTAATATACTGGAAAGCCTTTGAATCGGTTGGGGAACTACTTCTCCGAGCAACACATGATGATCTATCGGTACATCCAATAATTGTTTCGCTATCCACACTCGGTGCATTACCAGACTCCTCATAAAGGCATACCTCTTCGTAATCAACTTCAGCTCCCGTTGCACCGTCTTCGTCCAATGAGGAAGTCCCGTGATGTTCATTCTTCACAATTTCGACCACATTTTCAACATGATCATCATGCGTTAGTTCGATGTGTGATATACCGGAGGTATCATCAGGAACTGGGTTCTGATCCATAACATCATCATTTACACTCTCTTCATAGGCGTGTAATATAAAAGTTTCAGCATCATCAGTAACTAATGTTATATTGGCAGGGTGAATCATGGAGTCATCATCATCTTGATGATGGTGGCGACTTTCTTTTATGTTTACATTGTGTCCGGAGTCAGGCGCTTGGATTTCTGAGACATTATGTCCAGACCCATAGGTCTCTTCGTACTTAATTCGATGGGATTTTAATTTTGGTTGATATACCGTAGAAAGAAATTCCAGCTCCTTAGCGTATCGCCATTTAGAGAGACCATCACCCACTTTTGATTTTCTCAAACGATATTGATGATAAGTATCTCGAAGGTTTTTCCATTTCCGACGACATTCTTCAACTGTGTATTTATCTATTCATGTGTAATACAAAGTAATACAAAACGAAAGTGTAATACGAAAACAAAAATGAAGTCTAATAATTCTTGATATTTCTTACTTCCAATTTGCATTGCTATTTGTGACCAACCGTTGAGTATATCACTCCGCCTTCTTTGATTCGGCTGAAGTTTATAATTATATAACGCCGGATTTTGGCGCACCAGCTGGATTAAGTGTATTATATCATCCGATGGTGCTGAATCCTTATGATATCGTTTACGTTCTGGGCAAAAAAAGATTTGTTCAAGAATCCATAAAAGATTTTAAAATTCAATTGTAACGTTAACTCACTTGGCGTTTGCATTATTTTGGTTACTCGACTTCTCGGTCTAATGTTGAACGATAAACTCGGTGTCACTTCTACTCGTTCCTGGACACTCTTTGCTGCTTGGGTATATCTAGTCGTTGACTTTGCTAGTTGTGTTGTCCACTGGTAATCTTATTCACTACTAGTTTCAGACAATAGAACGAGTATAGCGGTTATTTTCAAAAGCAAAACTTTTTTCTCTTTGTGGAAAGGTGTAAGAATTCAGCTTATATTAACTATTTTCTGTGTCTTTCCATAAAATAAAATAAAGGCAATTTGTGCGATTTATATAAAGATAATGGAGTTTTAAAGATGACAGCGATGATGTAGAAACAAGCATAAACATGGTGCCACCTAGACCAATTTGTAATAAAAAAATAATAACTTCACATTTGTTTTATTCATATGTTGCTTTCGCTATCTCGACATAAGTAGTATAAGTAAAACAGCTGTCATTAATTTTAATGAACACAGAGATTATTCTAAAATCATATTCCAACATTATATAATATAGCTATATATTTATTTCTTATAAAATATATTCTTCGTTCCTAAATGTACATTTATCACATATCAATAAGCGAAAAACAATTAAGACTTATTGATACATTATATTACACATTTCTAGAAATGCTGTCTGCGCAAATACTTTACTGCTTTAATAATATATTTACGTCTGCTAATTCCATTTTACAATAAGACAGAATTATTCGATTTTTTATTACTTATATGCAAAAAGCCTTATTTCCTATTTCCTGTGGAGAACATCATTAATATTTATTAATTTAAAAAGCAATGCCATTATTCTATTTTTATATATTATCATCGTATTTATAGTCAGACACTTTATTCTGTTGAGTGTAACTCTTAGGTGATTAATTCATTTCATTTAATTCCAATAATCAATTTAGAAAAATATGTTCTTAGTGTGAAAAACGCAACGCAAGCTATTATCCGTTTCCCTTTTGCGTTTCTTTGCTGTGAGAGCTTCTAGATAAGCAAAAATAATTACTTATTAATGTAATCTGATCGTTCAATTTTACTGAAGTTTCCATATTAGAAAAATTTTGGGCACCTCGACTAAGCCAGTGTCGCAGTCACTACCCTCGTTTCGTTTTCTTAACTAAATAAAACAAATTTCTGCATTGTAAGCAAATGTGATCATGTTTAAAATATGCAAAACCTGAATCAGTATTGTTTGTTTCCCAAAATGTGGCAACACGTCTGTTCCTAGCCTACAAACTTGAAATTCGCCTCCAAATGTCGAATCTGGCAACAAATATGAATTTGCTTCGCGTTATTTGACAGATCGTGAATGTTGGGATAAATTCACGCAGGTTCTATGCATCATATATTACAAAATTTTAAAGTCACCAGTGGCCATTGACACTGCCTTACCAATCAAGTTATTTGGGTGATATAATTAAACTTTATTGGATGTCTACCCCTCCGAAATTCAATGGAACTGGATTGGAGGAGGTGAATATACCAGGGCAGGCATATTTGAGAGAAGCATTAACATCCTGTACGGATCCACTTAAAGCCATAGAAAGCTTCCAGGTATATACACAGAACTCTAAACGCTACAATACTATGTTTAAAAATATGTCCGCAGTTGGAAAATGGAGTCTTGCTACCTTCATTACGGCCAATGTTACCATTATTGGATTTACATGGAGTTAGGCGATTGGATTTTCATACATCTCTTATGGAGGTAACTTTGCGAATAGGCAGGATATAATTATTACGTAATTGTAAAATATTTTAGGAATTGCGTGACAAGCTCATAGCACACATCAATGAACTCGGTCAAAAAGATCCAAGAGAACGCGATAAGAAATTAAAGGAACTCTTGATAAAAAGCTTTCCGGTAGTACGCGTGAAGGCCCTGCGTCCAGTTATAATGGCTATTTTGCGCAATACCCAGCATATTGATGATAAATATCTTCGTATTTTGGTTCGCGATCGTGAACTTTATGCGGATACCGATACGGAAGTTAAACGCCAAATATGGCGTGACAACCAATCACTCTTCGGTGATGAAGTCTCTCCTCTCTTGTCGCAATATATTCGCGAGAAAGAATACGTACTCTTTGACCATACGAACCTTAATAACTTATTCTTTCAACCATCACCTAAAGTACGTCGTCAAGGTGAGGTGGTTCAGAAACTCGCTAACATGATTGGCACCAGCGTTAAGCTCTACGATATGGTTTTACAGTTTTTGCGAACCCTTTTTTTGCGCACACGCAACGTTCACTACTGCACATTGCGTGCTGAACTGTTAATGGCACTGCATGATCTAGAGGTACAAGAAATTATTTCAGTTGATCCATGTCATAAATTTACGTGGTGTTTGGACGCATGCATACGAGAGAAAAATGTTGACATAAAGCGCTCACGTGAATTGCAAGGGTTTTTAGATAACATTAAACGAGGACAAGAGCAGGTTAACAGCGAAGATTACTAATAATTAATGTTTTCATAAAACTATGTTATCTTCAAAGGTATTAGGTGATCTCTCGATGACATTATGTGATCCATATGCAATTAACTTCCTAGCTACATCCGCTATTAAAATTTTACAACATCTCATAAATAATGAGGGTTTACCACGGGACAATACCATTTTGATCCTATTATTGCGTATGTTAGCTCTTGGACTAAGTGCTTGGGTTATGATTGATTCGCAAGATTTCAAAGAACCGAAACTCGATTGTCAAGTAGTTACAAAATTTTTGCCCTCTCTTATGTCTTTGATGGTGGATGATCAATGCCGCAGCTTGCATGCGAAACTACCACCTGACGAACGTGAATCGGCACTTACAACGATTGAACATTCAGGTCCAGCACCAGATGCTGTTGAAGCCTACATCCAAGAGAGCTCAGTAGCCAGTATACTAGCCATGTATTATACATTGCATACTGCTCGACAAAAGGATCGTGTAGGTGTCCTAAGAATTCTAGCTATTTTATCCTCATGTAAGGATGATCGAGCTTATGAGGATCCATTTTTACATTCTCTGGTAAATCTGTAATTCCATTGTTTTATCAGAATTTTTTTTATATCAATATCTCATATCTCGCAAAATGCTAGATTGCTTTGCTTATTCCAATGTCCGAGGAGTTCACAACAGAAGATTTTTGTACAACACTTTTCGATGAATTCCTTTTTGCTGGATTAACCCGAGACAATGTTACACGACATATGCTCAAGCTCCTTTGGTAATCAAAATTTAAGTTTTTGTATTTCTTGGATGGATTTTATTCATACATATATGTATACTCTATATAGGTATATGCATAATAAATTACCAGGTAATCGTCTTGCTACTCTAATGAAATCCATACAACCCACAACAAGCCACAATGATACCGTACATAAGTTGTACGAAACGTTGCAAGAACGCATCGGTACAGCTCTACAAGAATGCCAGGTATCGGATAATACAGAGACAGATTTCGATTCACCTCTCAAAAGTGTACCAACTCCAGGCCCTCATTATATGCAATGAATAATGAATGAAAATTTGCATAATTGCGTAACAAAATGTAAGCAACTTTTAGTTCTAAAACATGTGTATAAGTTATACAAAAGTCTTCAATTATTCAAATTTAAAAACATTTCTTTAAACTTGTGATTGGTGAAAATAAAATAATCTCATTTTTTTAAAAAATCTATTGCCATTTTCTTCGATTATCACTTGATTTTATTTACATTATTTAATATATTAAATTATAATTAAAGTATTTTAAAATTACGGGCCAAATAATTCTTTCTAAATACTTATAATTATGCATAAATAATTATTGATAGAATTAAATCGAAATTTAAACATCCCGAGTGGGCACTTTATAAATCTATTTGTATAAAAATGTATTTAATTTACTCCATGGGTGAAGAAATCAGTACGTGTTAATCAGTTTTAGATTGATCTTTATCATCCTTTGGATTTTCTTCAACAATACTGATAGAAGTGGAAGATGATGGGCTTGCGGGTGTGAGGGAAGATTTCTTCTCAATGCTTGAGTAGAGGGTTTTATACTCCATGTAAAGTTGCTGCCACTTTGTTTGTACTTTAAGTATATCCAGAGCACTTTCAAAAAAACACAATTTCGTGATAGACTTTAAAAAGTAAAAGAAATATTTAGTTAAGTGGTAGTTAAATATAAAGAATGGCTACACAAAAAAATTTTTTTTAAATTAATTTCCAAACTTGATCTTGAAAACAGAATTGTTATCTATAGTTCAAGCTCATTCAATTTAAATGAAACAACTAAATGATTTCAATATCCGTTTTATACGTTTACTACATAAACTTTTCAGATATTTCTATCAACACTTACTAAAACTTTTCGCTTCTTCAGCTCCTCCGAAGGAATACACTCAGCAGAATGGACTCCTAAAAGATCATTTAAAAGCATTCTCAAACGTTTCTCATCACCACTAACCGACAGCTGATAAGTTAACATGGCGTACCAATGCTTTAACTCGTCCTCAGATTTTATGACTTCACACAATTTAATTTGGTTTTCAATAAAATGTATATTCGCCACCGATTGCCATTCGTTGGAATTTCTACTTTCAAAAATTTAATATAATAATTATAAATATTGAGTCATCATGAGTTGTATCAAAAACCACGTACACGTCACCACTGATAGTGATATGATTAATCGATGAATTCGAATTAACTGTAGAGCCTTGTATAGATAGTAGAGGATATGCTTGGAAATTCTTATTGAATTCCTTAGGCATGGTAGCCAGGAGACCATAACGAAAAATTGGATCATTTGTATTAAGCACTAACCAACTTTGCATTTGCAACGAATATGTATATGCGTTACCATTCGAGAGGATTACAAGAGGTATACCACACTCTGTAATATTGAATTGATGGATTCCATCATATTTTCCTAGGATTTCTGAACAGGTGATGGCTAGAATAGCTCTAGCATTTTCGATATCCCAAATACGTAGGAGCCCGCATTCCGTTATAACTCCAACATATTTTCCGTTGGGACACTTTACAAATACATATAAAAACATAAAGTATAAATTATGCAATAATTGTTAAAACATTTTCTTTTGAAAATGATCTTACGAAAGCGCTTTTCAAAGTAATTGTAGGAAAGCTAATAATTGGTAACATGGCCGATCCAATATCTGTACTGAGAACACGTAATGTACCGTCGAGACTGCACAAGATCACATTTTTGGAACATAAATTTACATTTACTATCGGTGAACCTTTGTAAAGTAAGGACTTTCAATTTAAAAAAATCCCCTTGTATTCAAGTCCAATTTTGATTATTTAATACCAACCTACAAAGAGTTCCCACAACATTTCATTCGAACTTAATGACCAGGCAGTTACTCTGCACAACAAGCTGCCACTTGCAATCTGTACGTGACCGTTTTGCACAAGAATGCGATGGTTTTGTTCCACTTTGGAGAATTCATTTTTTGTAGTTGGCGTGATTGTTACCACTTTTGGGGCTTGGTTGTTATTTCCAAACGGTAGTGATGTTTCATTTATTATCGTCGAAGTCTCTGTTGTCTTAATCGAGGATATTCCAAGACCTTTCACTGCATTCATATCACTCGATTGAGATTGAAGTTTGGCTTTTGCGCTTCTCGTAAGGCGCGAATCTAGGAGCCTGGAAATAAAGTCATTGATATTGAATGTGAAAACTGTGGCAGATAAATTATTTACGCGTCTTCAGCTGGAGTAATTATCGACTTTTCACTAATACCAGCACCAGCAGTTTCTGTATCTGAGCTGACATTACTTCCCGTAATTGTCGAAGGCGTCACGCTTGGAGTAGATATTGGACGAGATGAACTACTCAGAGGAGAAAATGAATTACTGTAATTTGTGAACATATGACGAATAAGTTAATAAGGCAGATAAATTAATTTTCCGTTAACAAGTATTTAACCTTCAAGCGTATTCACCTGACGTCCTGATTCAGAGGTATAAAAACTGGAGTAATACGCCGTTTACCATCCGCCATACGAACTTCGGTTTGCCTGCTTATAGCTTTCATAGGCGCTGAATAGGTATTGGATGTTCCATCAATACCTAGATGTGTTACGTGGGAGCCGAATGGCGCGGTCATAACCATTGAAGACCCGGAAAACCCATTCGAAAAACCAGAGGAAGGAATTGCTTGACAATTATTTTTTGATTTGTCCATTAATAAATTTGGTGGTTTTAATTTATCTGCTGAATCCAGTAACTCGAGATTTTTATCATTATTTTTGCCATTTTCAACTGTAGCAGTTTCACCATAAACCTTCTGATAAAGTGAATTCTAGTAATTAGAAACAAGATTGCTATAATTTCTAGGAGTCGGATTCCTTCTGATCTGATTACCTTTTCTTCTTCCGATAATGGTGTTCCCAATTCTTGATCATCAAATTGCAAACATGCCAGAGTTCCATCACCACTACAAGCCATTAGTATGCTTTTGTTCGGTCCCCAAGAGAGATCCAGTATACTATCGTTAAATAGTTCATGAATGACAACCAAAGGACGTTGTAAAACAGTCATCCATACGGACAAAGAACGATCACGTGATCCCACTGCTAAACAGCAGTATTGTTGAGCTTTATTTGTTAGTGGCATATTTCTTTTTAGCACACCATTATGAAATCGAACACATGTCACCGCCTTACGATGACCCACGAAATCTTTGTCACATTTCCAACCTTCGCGTTCAATAATCTGTGCTGTGGGTCCTCCACCATTCATTGCATGTGCTGATACCAAATACTGTCCATCGGGAGACCAAGACAACCGTAAAATATGAGTTGTGCCACCGCATTCTTCAAACGGTTCGGTAATAGTATTGCTACATGACCAATCCACGGTGTTCCATATTTTAACACTGCGATCATCACTTTGTGAAGCCAAGAACTTGCCAACTGGATCCCAAGCAACACCTTTTACTAAACCCTTATGACCTCTAAGGACAGCTTTCAAATTTGGAAATGCTTGAGCATCCCATACGATGACATTATTATCTATACTACAGCTAGCCAGCCACCGATCGTGTGGTGACCAAGCCAAATCAAGAACATCACCACAATGCCCTCTTAATGTCGCAATACATCTCCATGACTCCGGATTTTTTTGCAGGCCGCCAGTTCCAAAAACACCACTCGGTCCCTGTACATTTTACGAAAGCATCAAACACTAATCAAATCACAAATTACCAATGACATACCGTCGACTTACGCCAAATCATTACTAATTTATCATCCGATGCTGAGGCTAAAGTCTGTCCATTTTGCGACCAGCGCACGCAGTTTACACAGGCTAAATGATTGTCCATTTGGCAGAGCATTTTTGGAATACTATTATCTTGCTCTGCCTTCTCGGAAAGTACTGGCAACAAATTCCATATGACAACCCGTCCGGAGTCCAAACCTTGTCCACCAGTTGCAAATTTAAGACATTCTTGGTGAACGTCAACGGAGAAAATTGGTTTCTCTAATCGTCCAATAAACAAAAATTAAGTTAACTGCTTTTGATCATTTATAAATTAGATAAACCTACCATCGTGATGTACCCAACTAGGCTTAAGCAATTTCATGGATTACAAAAATTCAAAAAATGCACTTAAAAGTAGATTTGTTGTTTCCTCTGATATAAATTAATTCTCTTCTGATAATTTTACTTTAATGATATGATTATATGATTTTATACGCGAAACTCATTTATTTTTTTGTTTGTTTATGACATTATCATAAGTTCGTATTAGGGATTGACTTCGTTTTGCACTACCTTCATAAAAAGTTTACATGTTCTAAACAAATAGCATCCTATATAATCAAATACTATCATAAAATAGTTGCCAGATTATTTGATACTAATGCATAAAATAATAAAAATTAATACAAAGATTAGAGAGTGATTGTGTAATGACAATTCTTGATCATTTTGTGTTCTCTTTATTCATTTTTGAAAATTTTGCTGGCAAACAAAAGTTTACATTGTCATTTGTGGTTTCGTATAGTTTTTCTACCAAAGTGAGAATGCATACCACATACATAACGAGATTATGGATATGTTTTGTAACGTGTTTCAAAAAACCTTTCGTTTTTCATAAAACCGTTATCATTTCGCCGCGTGGGAAGTTTTAATTAACCACTTCGATGATAAAGTATAATGAAAATCAGTCTGATAAAATCAAAAATGAACTTTCGGTTCGAGATTTAAATGTTTTTACACTTGGTTCGTTACCAATATAGCTTGCTTTAATATTCTATGATTTCTAGTATTTTAGACTTTATAGAAGAAAATGGAGAATGATTAAAAACGCATTCAACAGATTGGTCAGCGATATGTTACTTTAATTTAGGAAAGTAAGAAAAAATTCAGCGTTAAATTAGTACAACTGAGTGGTATCTTCCAGCAATAGCTCAATTAGAATATAAAAACAACAACATATGTATAAGCAAAGAAACAGTAAAGCAAAAAGGAGACTTCTACCACTGTCTAAATTCGAATTGGTCCGACAGCGTGAAGTAACTTTGGACACAAAATTAGGGAAGGCAAATGGAATTCAAACTTTTCTCTCGATCTCCATAAGAGCCAATGTTTCTTTGACACTTAAGGAAATGAAGGCTTGATGCCCAGTCTGTTTAATGCTTAAAACTTTTCTCTTACTCATTCCACTTCTCTATATATATAACTAAAGTCAAATTGCCGTCATCTCGTAATTTGAAAGTCTAGAAAGAACAATGAGAAATCACGTCGGCTGAGCAATCTCGTCCAATACGCAATTAGTGTGCGGAATATGCCGTATACATTTACATCTATCTCTTTCTGACCTTAGAAGTGAAAAGGCTAAAGATCGTGTGTATTTTTGCGCCTCCACCGTTCCGAAATTCCATTAAAACAAAATTGTAGAAAACGCCAGCGGTCATACTAATCCACGATTGTGTTTTGATCAAACAAAAATCGAAAATGATACGAGGAATTATTAAAACGAAATCGAACAATTCAGAGCGGAGGCCATTAAAAAGTTGTATGTGCGAGAGAAACTTGAAATAAAGAATAGGGTAGATGATTGTGAAGTGGACAATTTAATAGAGTGTAGCCATTTTTAAATTAATTGCAAGTGGATTTCCAGCTGAGGTGAAATATCTGAATAAGTGTATACTTGATTTATTTGTGTTTAATTCAAATAAAATCTGATGTGATTGAGGAATATGATATTGACAATCTATAAACAATTAAATTACGTAAGTGTCATACTAAACATTATTATCTAAACTGTAGTAATAAGATTTTGCCGCCGTTAATCGTGGTTAAAATTTGTGAACCAAATTCTTTTGAAATTTCTGGCGTAATATAGTAATCGTGAAATGTTTTCTAAAATTTTTATTCTAAATTGTAATTAACATCTATCACAATTAACTACCAAACTACAAATTTTTAATAAATTATGTGTATCTGCAAAGTTTATCGATGTGTACATTTGTCACATATTTAGTAGCTGCGCGTCCATCGCAAGAGCGGCTAAGTATTATCAAGTTTGGAAACCAAAGTTCCGCGGAACGATTTCATTCCGATTTTCTCGATGAAATTGGTTTTATTATATTTGCGCTTCATTATCGTATATGTAATTGCTTTTTGGAAAATAGTGGACTGACTAAATGGTAGTCGACAGAAATATCTTATAAGACAATAATGGATTAAACGGTGATTCTTTTTTCCTTTGTCCAGAAGGGGAAAATATATAAGGCAAGTTGTGGACATTTTTAAATTTTGTCTATTGACAGAAGGCGAAAAGTTGCTCGAATCATCATCTGCTCTGCGGATAAAAGAAGCCTACCGTTTAATAAATGAGACCTTCTATAGACATAAGCCCAAACTCTGCAATACATGGAAACTTACAATCAATGATTAAATATTATATTTGTGTAACCACATCATGTTTTCAATAAAAATTATCTCGTCACTCTTTGCCGGTTTGTTATCAATATACACCTTTTTATTATACAAAAACACTTCTCATTTTTCAATTAATAGAGAAAATAAAAGCAGGATTCGTCGTAACCGGTATTTTGCTTATTTCTTTCGACTCATGAAGCTCTCTCTCTCTACAATATCTCTTCATCTGATTTATTCAATGTCTCCATTAATACCAGTTGAATTCTGTTGATTAATAGTAACTTATCGAGTTTATAATTACTGTCTATATAAATATATCGGTATATAAAATATATATACTGTGTATGTGGCCTAATAAAGACGTCAGATTGGTTACTTTGTTTTAGTAGCTTAGCACTTTTCCCGGTATTTAAGAAGGTACCAGAGAACTGATGAATGCTTGACATCGATGACTTTCTAATTGCGTTTTTTCTTCATTTTGTTAGCCATAACTTCGAAATTAGTAAAGAAGAATCAGCAATAATTGTAAACTTTGTTTTTATATAATTCGCATAGTCGTCCTGGCGGGTGATAAAGGACAGAGAGAGAATGGAATAATTCTTTCTCTCTCGTTTCAATGTCGCATAAATTCAAATAACTAAAATAATGAATTGCTCTCGACAGAATTTGGAATCAATGAAAATTGCTATGGATTAGTTAAGATTTTGTCGGCGTTGACATTTTGTAACAACTTTTCATGTAAAAGTGGAGTGGAAAAACATCAGCACTTGATATGAAATAGTCACCTCTAAAAACAAAGTAAAATGAACAATTAAATAAATATTGCACAAAACGTGTACATAAAACATACGTACATCCACACATTCACACACACAGTCATTTACATATCACGCACATTAATTTTAAGTTTATACATAATTGATTTGATCTAATTGGATGTTGTTTATACGCGTGTATTATAATTTTAACAAGACATTGTCCATACTACACCATCGCTTCATTACACACTTCTGCGCAATGGATCAGCAAGTACAGTCTTGCGTTTTTCCATAGTAAAAACGAGAAACAGTCATACTATACACATTCATTAAGCATGAACAAAAGACCGAAAGCAAATATAACACAAAAGAGAAATATCAACTAAAAGTTAAAAGAAAAGTCAAGAAGAATTTGAAAAATACGAAATAAAACAATAAATTGACACTCAACGAAAAGTCGATTAGACGGAATATTAAAAATATATAGAAAGTCGTTAACAAAATAAAGAAAATCATGCTTACTCCCTCAAATTAATTACAGATGTCGTAATGTGACAGAGTAAAATGTAGTAGTTGACGAAAATGAGAGCAACAGAAGCACGTAAATGAAAATGTGAGTTCAGCGTATTTACTAAAGGGAATTTACTAAACTGAATTAATAAAATTCATAAACACGTAAAATTAAGAGATAGAGTTGCAAAAGTTAATAGTAATGTATGGAAGAGCGCTAGAGAGTGAGAACTAGTTCATAAAACGCGTCTACGTAGATAGAGAATTTTTAATTACATTTGGATTTTTCTAGTAATATTTTAATAAAAGCAATTATTTTACCAACGCGTATATACAGATCGAAAAAGTGTTTTCCTAAATATTGAAAAATATTAAAACCTAAAAAGTATTTTTAGTAAAAGCTTTATCGAGTACATATTGTTCCCTGTCACGTATGTGTTGCATGTAATCCTCCCGTCATTTTTGAACTGATAAGTACGGTCTATACAATTTTGAGTGCTTATTTTGACGAAAAACCCTAAATTCAACAAAAATTTACATTGAAGTTAAAATAGAATATTTTAACTGACTAATCTGGAGGAAGGCACAATAAATACGTTGGTTAGAATATCAACGTTGCCTAATGGAAGGGAAATTTGAATATTGTCGGAGAATACAAAAAATGTAAAATTTTGTCATGGCAATACTTTGAATGGTAACACTGTTCCTTGTTTTCTCTTTGTGTTTAATTTCTGTGGTATAGCAGTTTTATTTTTATTGTTGGTGGCTTTTTTCTTCTCACCGTAATCGTTGTTTATTCTTCACACACGAAAAGAATGACGAATACATAAAATTTTATAAATTTTTTACTTGCGTGTATATCTTGCTATGCGTTTTTCTTTGCGCTTTTTGACGTGTTTCATGCGATTAGAGTGGCATAGGTACGAGAGTCTAAATGGAGCTTAGTTTTCTTTTGGTACATCTGGTGAATGGATGTGTGGCAGATTTTTCGTCATAACTTCGGAAAAATTAATAAATAATAGAAATTCCATTTATAGAAAATGAGAAATTATATTCTCAAAAATTCATTGAAATTTCCGACTATTGTGACAAATTTTCGTAATCTTACAGCGTATACAATTTCTTACATATTATGAAGTAAAAAAAATGAAATTGTTTTTGGTGTTTAAATAAGTGATAAATTTCTCGATTGTGATGAATATAAATGTATGTATATTTTTATATATAATTGAAATGTAAGCTTGCATATCTATATATATATAATGAACCAAGTTGGTGCTGTATTTGTAAATATGAAAAATTTTTTAACGTACACCAGTGGTATATAAGTGCATTTAAATATTTTCAAAATATTAAGTTCAAATAATGTTTTCTAATGCATGATGCACTTTCTAATTTTTTAAAAATTAGTATTAAAAAGACAAAATATTCCACTAATTCTCACATTTGGCTTGTATTTCCTTTTCGTATGTGTATACATAGTAGTCCGTCCGTGCGTCTTTCTTTTTTTATATTGCTAAATTATAAGCGACTTAGAAAAGTAGAATTAGTACACATAACCAAAATCGCTTACCAAAATCATATTACACGATTTCAGTTTATGGTTAAGAATGCGCAAAAGAAAAAACAACAAAATCATTTAAGAGTGGTTTTAATCCAATCAAACTTGTTGAACGGCTTTTTGCATTGTAATATTTTTCCTCTTATTAATTTGTCTCCCTCTTTACTTTTTTCTACTATAAGAAATTCTCCATTCTCTGACCGACCGGCAAAAACTCCCATCCCTTATTTTGTGGGTGACTGTATCTCTATTTTTTCCACGTTCCTTTTCTTATGCTTTTATTTATGTTCTTTCGTGATGTAGAAAAAATGGCAATCATGATTAAAAGAGGAAAGCGTATTAGCAGAAAATATATTGTTTGAAGGCCGGAGATTTTTCATCTGAATAGTGTGTGCATGCTTTTCGTTTTCATGGGAGAGTGGGTGATTAATTTTCGTCTATTTTAGAAAGAGAAAGTGCGAACTAGTTGGGCTGGTTGCATTCTATTCACTCTATTTCTTTTGCTTCCAAGTTTAGGTTTTGTTTGTTGATATTCATACCGACCAAAGAGGATAGAACGATTAAATAAAAGCAAATGTCAAAAATGAGTACGTGCTAATAATTTAAAATTTTCACCCTGATTTATCGAGAGATATCAACTTTTCCCGATGTATAGATTTGACAGCTGAAGGCAAGAAATAAATACATATTTGGAGGTCATCTACGTATAATCTACACATCGTATCATAATATTCCAAGAGAAAATTACTATAAATCGAAAGGATTTTATTTGATGTTATTTTTGAAACATTTTTAAACGTAACCTAACGTATTTTAATATTTATTTTTTCTGTTGTTAATTTCGTCATATTCGAATTTTACAATTACCACAACCATTACATTGTTAAATTTATTTCATTTCAGATTACTAAAATGAACCTGATTGTATAAATTCCCTTCACAAAAAAATTAACATTGATTTGAGAGGGAGAAGTGTAGTAGTTTTAGACATAAAATTGAAAAAGCTTACAAGCAATAATTTTGCTTAAGAGAATTTTTATATAAAAAAAGATTTAAAGAAATTCACTGATGACAAGTAAAAGACAATCATAAATATGTTTACTTTTCATAAGCCTCGTGTTTATCGTTCGACTGAAGGTTGCTGCATATGTCGTGCGAAATCGAGTAGTTCGCGCTTTACGGATTCTAAAAAATATGAATATGACTTCATGAAATGCTTTGACTTAAAACAACCACGTTTTGGTGAAATATGCAATGCATGTGTACTTTTAGTGAAACGCTATAAACGCCTTCCTGTTGGAAGTACTCGTCATTGGGGACATGTAAGTTTACAATATGACATGATATGTAAGATTAATGTTAATAATTTCATCATTGGGTAGGTTGTAGATGCACGTGCTGGCCCCGGAACCAAGTCACTTACAAAACACAAAAGACTTAAGGATGAAGCAGCAGATATTTCAAATGTAAGCGGAGGAGGACATAACTCGAGTTATAATGGCAAAACTTTAATAAGCGAAAAATTTTCAAAGATATTTAAGAAAAATAAAAAATCCAAATCAACAACGCAGTCGTCGAATGCGACACCGTCTTGCAATACTAAACGGAAATCATCTTCGTCGGGGTCGTATTCTTGGAGTAGTAACCATTCTCAGAATGGCCGGCACTTGCCAAATTCTCCTGATTCGTTGGAGAGCGATTATGAAGATGATCACATTACGAATTCGAATGGACACGTTGTGGAGTTCCAAACACAGACTCGTGCTTCAACACACCGATCGCGCAATCGAAATAATATAAACACAACTAATGTTAGTTGTTCCGATGGCGACACTTCCAGCAAGCGTAACGGAAGTAAGCGACGAAAATGTTTTCTACCACGTAAATGTAATAGCGTTATTGCAATTACTGATAATAATGTGCAATTCTTTGATGAAAATGAATGGCAGCAGCAACAATCCTGCTGTGGTTCTTTTTATGAGTGTGCAAAGTTAGGCGGGGCGATAATTGTTGATTTGGAATTATATAAACCATGTTTACAACATCAAGAGAAGAGCATAACAAATAAGGTAGCATATAATGAAATCTCTCTCAGTGCAAATCAAAGCCATTTTCAATTGCCACAACAAAACGAGCAAGAGCAGCAGCAAGTGCAATCACAAAAGGCAATGGTTGATTCGTCGTCCACAATTATGAAACCAACACAAGTGCTTAAGAAACATCATTTATTTTTTAAGAGGCAATCAGAATTATTTCCACAATCCGATATAAGTCAAATCCAATTCGAAACTTGTTCAAATAATCAACTAAAAACTACAACAACAGCAACAATAACCGCAATACAAACATCATCAGCGGCAGTTTTAAAGACTGATTTACCTGTAACCGTAACAAGAACGACAATAGATTCATCGGGAACCGATATACCGAATACTTGTATGTCAACCACCACGAACACTACCCACACAGGCACCAACGTTACCATACCAATGACATCAAGATATTCGGTATCTAAAATAGCCCCGTACTCATCGACCACTGCGACAATATTACCATGCAATAATATTAATGCAAATAAAGTTGCTAATAATATTCTGCACAAGATTAAAGCTACTGATGCCAGTAAAATATCGAAGCATTCCTTAGAAAAAATCAATACAGCTACCGTTCGAATTTTACCTGCCGATTTGAATGATATGCGGCATATATTAAAGACTGTAGATCGTTCATATTTATTAAATAAACCGCATCAGCAGCACCCGACCTCGTCAGCAATATCATTGAATGCTGTCAATCTTCAACACCAAAATCACATATCAATTGTGGCGCCAAATCAAGCAATACTTAATGCGGCAAAACATTCTCCTACTTTAACAGCTCATCCAATTATATCGCCTTGTTCGCTGGCACCAAAATTCAGTGACAATTCCTCAGATTCTGGATTTGATGAGAATTTACAAGACCGAAAATCAGCTAGTCCACTGGTAAGTATTAGTATTTTTCAAACTAAACGTAGCAAATCATAAGATGAAAATCTAACAAGAAATATTGATACCGATTAATACTGATTTAATTTCAATAATTTCATGTATAAAGCAAGAGGATACTGACATCAAAATAATCACTCGTCCCAATCTACCGAATGGTAAGAAAATATTCTCAACTGGCGGAGTAAATACTTATTGTCCTATTCAAAGCATGCCTCTACAGCCTGGTATCGATGAAGCAAATAAGTTAAGGCAGCAGTATAGGCAACATGCGCTTCCGACAATCATGCATCAACGAAATGTTCGTAAAATAAAATCTTTTTAAAAATATATTTAATTGAGTATCCAGCAATAAGCTTAACATGAATTAATTAGCATTTTATTTATTAAAAATTTAATTAATTTGTTCAATTTAAATATATTCTTTCAGAATCGCACAAGCGGTGTCAAAATTGCTCAAATAATTGGTAGCAGTTGCAGTAGTGGTATTAATCACAGCAGCAACAATTATAACACATCGTCTCTTAACAGCAATACCAGCGGCAACAACATGAATAAAATAAATATGCGTGCACACATTTACAACAATAATACAATTAAACATGAAAACGGAGTAACAACAATTGTGCCAGCCTCGTCTCTTACGGCCTCTTCATCACAAGCAGCAACATTATCAGCACTTGCTGCTCCCAATACTGTAACTATAACACCTTCACCAATTGCTTCGGCTAATTCGAATTTTAAAAAAGGTGCACACGTTACGGCAGGGTTAGTCTGTGGTGGTGGTGGATTAAATATGGCCACCGTATCAGCAACTACATCAATAAATACAATCAGTGGTATTAATAATACACCGAATTTAAATCAAAAGATTATTTTTGTGAAAACGGCGAAATATAACAATAATAATAGCATACCTGTAACGGCAGCGGCGGTGGCATCAGGATCAATGCAAGTTCCTCATAATGCTAATAATTGTCACGCCACAACGATTATGTCCACTGTAACAACAACAGCAACAATAACACCAACACTACCACTTTCAGCGATAACACCATCACCACCACCCACATTAAACAGTGTACAAGGCTGTGGATCGGCACAACAAAATTTATGTGTAAAGATTGATTGTAATTCGTAGAAAGTACAAGAATTGATTGAATTGTAGGCGCGGTATTTAGCTATTTAGGTGCAAATATTTTTTCAATAGATTGAATCGAGAGAAACAAATTTGAAGTAGTATCACAAAGTTAATTATATGACGCTATATAATTTTAAATTTATATAAAAAATAAAAGAAATGTTTGCTATATTGGCATACAAAGTTGTATATAGCACATATATATATTTTGTAAATTAGGAGGTGAATAACGGTTTAAAGTTATTAATATTACAATTAATATTTTATTTCTTAATTCTTTAAGTTCTCATCCAACAATTTCGATTTGATGTTATTTAAAAAAAGGTGGAAAAAACCGAGTTCAAAAATATAAATTTTCATTCATTGAAATCATTGCTCAATTATATACTAACCGTTTTGGTGGTTTCAACAGCTCATACAGACAATTTCATTTTGAATGTTGCTCAAGTTGATTTTTTTGAAAGAATTGCGGTCAATTCTATACAGATTCTTTACAGATACAGATGTACAAATTCTATACAGATTCGATCCTTTAAATAATTTTAAAGAACAATTTCGTTAAAATCTTTGTAATTTTCTTATAATACTTCTTCATAATTTCGAAACGCGAACGTTTTAACATACACTTGACGGATCATATAGTATATTAAATTGGAGCATATTCAGAGGAATTTCTATAGTATTTTTTATTAAAAAATACTGCAGAATATGTATATGAATGTGGTTCATATTTAATAAGGCTTTTAAAATAAAATTGAAAAAAAACGATAGGAAATATATAAATAATTATTTCGTGCATTTTGTTATACTATCCTTTAATATCACAGAAACGGTTTTTTTGTAATTTAGCGAGCATTATTTATCTTGGAAATATCTCAATGTTCAATCAAGACAATTCAAATTTATTATTAACCTAATTATTATATAAGAACATATTTAACTCCGTAACAATATCCAGTAGAGCAATGTAATAAGATGAAATATATACATATGTATATCTATATATATTTTGATCAGATAAGTCTGCATTGAATGCGAATCATTTATAAATTAGTCAATAGAATCGGCCGAGAACGTGGTAGTGATTAATTTATTTCGTCTCGACAAAGCAATAATTTTATTAAATTAAATCAATAAAAATAAGAACAGGGTTATCCAGTTTCTTTATATAATAATAACACCACTGTGTATTTTGTAATTAGAATATTATTAAATATCTTGATTATTATTATTTCATATCTAGTACAGTTTTGAGCACATAGGCGAATCATACAATTTATACAAGAATACATATATCTAAGGTACAATATAAGCATTTAATTACATGTTGTGTCTAGATTACTATATATAATATAAATACATATATTTCCCCGATTTAAATATCACAAAAATATAAGTATCTACTTTTGTTACAATTTGTAATTTCGGGCAAACGAAAAACTCAAATACATAGAATTGATTAAGTTTTTGCTATATAAATCGAAGAAATCCACGCCTAGTGTATATTATAAAACATGCAAAACAGGATATATTTGCGTAGGCAAAAGAGTTTGTAGTTGTGGTATAATGCCTTGCATGAATCGCTACTTGATAAAAACGTAACAACGGTTTCTTAATTTGTGAAATCAGTTTGAATTAAATATTTGATTACTTTTTATATTTTTAACTATAATACCTTTAGCATATATAATTATAAGATTAAATTTTAGTTTATTTCTGTATTTATTTTGCCGCTCTAAATTTCTAATTCATATTTAATTGGACACGTAATAAATTAATTTTCAAATATTTTTATAATTTCATTTTTACAATTTGGGATGCATTGCGAATATATTTATTTACATTTAAATTGTCTTGAATATTATAAATGCGAAAATAATTCATCTATTCTCCGTCTTCACGCCATCACGAACAATTTAATACACCGAATGTTACAAAATTGTTACGGGAATTCGGAGAGGACTGCGTGAATAAATTTGAAAGAACATAAACATTAGAACACAGTCATGAGTTGTATTTGGGCCACTGATAGGAATGTATAATTTGTCGTTCGTGGCATACTGATATATTTGTGAGCTATTATAATTTTCCAGCTTAGAAATCGTGTTGGTGCGACGAAACATTACTTTGATGGCCTTGATTGGTGCTGTATATACTGTACTGTTTTTGCATATGCAGTGCATATCGTCCTGCACCAAAATCGCTAAGGATCGAAACATATTTAAGAAAAGAAAGGAAAAATAAAATATTTAGAGGAAAGAATATCAAGCAACATTTCAATAGTATTAGCATGGTGTCTGCTACATCGAGTCATCCTTTCCCAAATCAATTATTTTTATTTCTTTTATGAAGGAAAAATATTTTATTTTCTTTATTGGTATAAATTTACTGGCATAGGCTGCTGTCTACTGTTTCTCCCTCAATGTATATAATTTTGCGTCGTTTTCGGTTTTGTTAAAGATTTTCGATTGCAAGTAGAACGAAGAATAAGCGTAATAAGCATGATTTTAAAGCCCATTAATATCTAGTCTCAGAAATGACACTACTATTGATCACAAAGCTGGTCTCGCGGAATTAATCAGCCAATCTTAAACGTGTGATTAATTCAAACAGGCGCCAATCAATCCTTTAAATTTTCACATTTATAATATTAATGAGACTAAATATCGCCGTTTAAATTTAAAGAGGAATTAATTTGGCAACTTGAGTGACTAATTGCTTATTCATTGATTTAAATAGAGCCTTGTATAAGTAATACGCACATTTCTAGCCAAAGATTAGAATACATTTTTTGTATATATATCTAATTCTTTTGCATTTCCAAAACGCATTAAGTGTACAAAATCATGCCATGTCGATACGCCTCTTTTAAGAAATTCCAATCAATTCAAATAATTTTTCGTTAAATAAAAGCTTCCAAAATTTCTGTGAATAATCGTTAAAGTTTGTGAGTGAACATGTGATTTTATCGATAAATCAACAAAGCAATTTGAATTTATAGATTTTAAAATTAAGATTTTTTCATAAATGTTATTAAGATGTTTTCATAAATATTATGACATTTCTGAAATGGACAAAATATAAATGAATTTTTTCGGTTAATTGAATAAATAAAAACATTGTATTATGTTTTCATTAAACATTTAAAATTTAAAGATTATTCAGTTTTGCAATAAAAATTCTGAAAAAATATACCATTGGAGCACTGAAAAGTTTTTAACATAGCTATAAAAGATCGTTATCAAAACATCTATAATTATGAAACCAGTACTGACAATTTTATATATATTTATTTTATAGTTATTAAAACTATAAATTTCTTTGAGATCATTTAGTCATGAACGACCAATTAAAAATAAATTAAGAATAGTTTTCATTATTGGAGGTATTACTTTGAATCAATTAAGCTAAAATCAAATTAGTCAAGTGTGTCTTTATAAAAGATTTCTATGTAACAAATTCATACTATTCAATTCCGAAAAATCTGTAGGAAATCAATATTTGAAGTTAATCTAAAAATAATTAACACATTAGTTACAATGTTTATAAAAGGATAAAATTTATTTCATTAGGTAAAGAAAAATGATAATCCCAGCCGTAGAATTAAATATCAAGTGATCAATTATTTAAATGCATATGGTAATACATATTGATTATTGGTTAGTTAAATATACAATCAAATATTAAGATATCAAACCAGAATCAAAAGTTGAGTCGGTTTAAACCTAGAGCGTTTTGAGGTCTGATCATAAAATTATAGAAAAAATAATAATAATCGTTATCGCGTACGTTCATACAAACAATATAAAATACATAATCAATACGGCAAACGACGATGCTGGTGATTATGAAAAGAACTTTGAAAAAATCGTACAATTTTCGGACTGCAGCGAAGTCGACAGTACCAAATAATTGTAGATATAGAAGTTTTTCTTTTAGTATAATATAATAAAAAAGGAATTTTTTGTAATTTCCATATGAGTCCAATACGTATTATCTGACGAAGAAATCAAATGCAATATGCAATTATGCAATAAATTTAATTACTATGTCAAGGTTTATAATAAATTTATTTTTTAAATAAATTGAACTATGGAAGTTTTATTTTTTGAATTTAAAAAGTTTTTCCTTCCTTAACTTTGTTAGTAAGATTGAAGTTAACCGACCACTCAAACTAAAATTTTCTAATTTTGTTGGAAACTTCATATTTAACTTTATTAACTATTTTTCTCTAAACTGAAATTAAATCCTAACAAATGTATACAATGAAATAAGAATTTACATTAACGTCGCCTACAAAATAGATTTAATGTTACGAAAAAATTATTTAAAAAATGTAATTAATATAAACTTACGTACCCGGCGTAGTACTTTCTATTTTTCACCTTCTTCTTTTTCTTTAATTTCATTATTTTTATCTTTAAATTTTTTGGGTGTCGCCGATATTTGTTCAAGTTTCTCATCGATTGCTGTGAATTCCTTAGAATTATTGGCCTTACGTTTTTGCAAATTCATTTTCAATGCTTTACTATAAACGTTTTCTAACAATCTAATTTCCTTCAAACATTGGGTCCATTCCAAACTTTTTTCAAATTTTGTCGGATCGGAAGCTGGAGAGTATTCTGGTATCTCAATCCCTAAACGTTTGCATACTCGAGTAAATATGTCATCAACGTACGTTGAAATGATAAGATCAGCCTTTTTATCCTAAATTAGAATAAATTAAAATTATTTGTGAATTTAGTAATGTTTTTATCGTTTTTGTTATACATGTTTAGTTGGCTGTAAGTTACAGATAACCAATTTTCCTCCTAGTTTTTTGTTTTTCAAAGGCAGATTTCCACTAGGAATTATTTGAAGCGTTGTGCCAAGAGTTATATTCAAATCGGCCAAACTGTAAAACATGATAACAAGGAGACAAATGTTTTATTCTAAATTACTAAATATGATGTAATACGATGTTATAATGCATACGTAGAATGCATGACTGCTAAATCCATATCCCGTTCCGGTAAATCATGCTCCCAATCTAAAACGTTATCCAATAAGATTCCGCCACGGCAACCACGTCCACTTTCCTTACTTCCTTTACACATACCGCCACATGGTTTTTGTCCTACTGTTTCAGCTGCTGACTTTCGTATAAACTGTCTACGTTATATAGATTAGTCTGGTAGTATATAAGTAAACTTTTATAATTTACAGTTTGATATCGCACCTACGACATTTGCTGCATTGCTCAATAAACATGTTACCATGAAGTTCAGCTATAAATTGGCGACTTAAACCAGATTTCATATGCAACCCATCGATATTTTGACTGATGACATAACGCACGTATCCCTGTTCAACAAGTGCCTTTAACGCCATATGTGTCTTTGTAGGCAATGCATCGTTAAAGGATATATTTGTTATTGGCTTTTCCCCCTTTTTTTCCAATGTCCAGACGCCTTGTGGACCCCTGCAGGCAAATTTTGGTATCTAATAAGCTCAAATAATAACAGATTACCGAAAGTCTGGAATCCCTGCACTGGTACTAATTCCTGCTCCTGTGTGAACAACTGCATGTTCGGCTTTTGTCAACCATTCGGTTAATTGAATGCATTTCGCTTCAATTTCGCTTTCCGTGTCGAATTTCTTTAATATATATACATATTCGATTTACGATTTATAATGTATACGGAATGCTTCGCTCAATTACCTCAGGTATACCAATAATTCCCTTGTTTGGGTATTCAGATAAGCCATCCGCATAAATGCAGGACATTGTTTCAGAGCTTTTTTTAACCCCTTTCCATTAATTAGTTCTCAAAAGTATTTTATCGAAAAAGACATTTCAAAACTTTTACTGAAAGATATCGGAATGCTAGCGCTGCTGTAGATAAAATGTTGCAAATAGGTTGGTAGTCAAAATATTTCGGATTTTATACCAATCACCCCTGTGGTATGTAATCAGGGTCAGAGTTGGGACAATTGCTTCACACGCATATACAATCCACTAATAATGCCTAAAATATCTAGTATTTCGCTGAAAAATCTTCTACCTTTTCGAGACAATATGTATCGAATTCATGGGATCAACTCTTCGAAGCGTCAATAATTCAAGGAGATAACAATTTTCGTAATGCTTAAAATTATTGTTCTAGTTTTTCGTAATAATGGCAAACGTATTCTTCTGTATTGTGTTAGTGGTATATATGTTTAATGAGTGGATATGGAAGCGAAATATTTCCAAATAAATAAAAATCTACTGGTGCGCACGGGAAGAACCTTCTCATTGTACAGATCTGTAATTAATTACCAGAAAACAAAAACAACTTTAATGTACAACAATATTGTGAATAGCAGAAACAGGAAAAACAACGTGGTAAATCTCACGTGTAGTGTCCGTGAGCCCAAAATGTTATAAAAATAGGCGCCAAAGCTCCTTTTGTTGCGGCGAATTGAGAACATCCTGTTAGGCCGCACTCACACAGGGGACATTTGTCGCGAGACATGGAACTATTCATTTATTTGTCCCCGATACCACTCACACAGGAGACAAATTGGAATGTAGGGTGTATCCCCATGCATGATTTTTTAATTAGACTTTTTACTACATTTTGCTACCTTTTAATATTTTTTTTTGCTAAATGGTAGTGTTTTCACTACTTTCGAACATTAATTGATTTCATTTCATTTTGTGTTGCGCGCTAAGTGACTATGGAAAATATTGAAGAAATTAAAATTGCGTTAATATCTATGGCGATCGATTTTGTGGACGCGTTATATATCATTCGTGATGAAGATGCAGAAATAATAAAATTAATCTTAGCAATTGTGGAACAATTGGAGGAGATTAGCAGTGCTCGTCGGAGAAGCTGCTGGATCAGAAACTGGCGAAAAGAAAAAACTTAAATGGAGCCTTCAAAGTTCTGACAAATAGCATTCAAGTGTGCGATAAATATTTCTACCGGAATTATTTGTGAATGTCAGAGGAAAAGTTTGTTGAATTGCTAAATTCGGTCCAAGCCGATTTGCAGAAGGCTGAAACGCATATGCGAAAAGCTGTGCCAACGGATGAATCTTATACATATATGTACATATCATAAAAATAAAAAAATTCACAGCAGTTTTCACATTAGACATAATACAAAATAAATGAAATCTAAAAATATTGTTGAATACCACCAATTTTGTACAGAGATCATAAATAAAATTAAAAAATTTAATGTTATCAGGCACATTTAACCGTAAAAATTTTTATAATGTATCATCATTATCCAATATTCCTTCCAGCGCCAGACTAAGAATATCACTTTTTTAGCCTGACATGTCTGTTCGTCCAGTTCTTTTAATTTCATTAAATAATTTTGGATATACATTACACCTCTCCTACGCACATTTTCATTTTATAATTCTGTGATGGTCGTGGTATTTGCTACTTTTTACGTCCCAGACGTTTCTTGTTGTAGGGCATTAATCAGCCTTTCCGTGGTATCCTTAGTCCATCTAAATGCCATTGGAAATGAATTTTGAAAAAATATACTAAAATATGTATATAAAAGCACAAGCTAAAGACTTCGGAAATATTAACATATTGTTTAATGTTGGGGCTGCCTTAGATTTATTTAATGGACTGTTCGATTTCTTACCTAAAAAATGCACTGAAAGTGCAAATATTTTTGAACACAATATTTTAATACACAAGCCATCAAAATTTCTAAAATAATATGGACGAATGAATTGCTCTAATATATATAATAATATATTTTCAAAAAATTTTATATAAGAATAATATAGCTTATGTTTTGCAGTCCCAGTAACAACCCCGATCGAACAAATCCTCAAAAATTCATAATGCTATTTTATAAATACAATATAAATGCATGCCTGACTGAATTCGTAATATTCTGCTTTGTCGATACGACAACCCGCTGTTTGGTGTCCCCTGTAAACATCAAGGGACAAAATTGTCGCACAAGGGACAAATTCATTCCTACATAGTCCACAGTTCATTTCGTCGTTTTGCTGGTAAAACAACAACAAATTTGACGTGTCTCGAGACAAATGTCCCCTGTGTGAGTGCGGCATTAGTTTGATGTGACTACATACTTTAAATTAATGTTAACAGGAATGTAGAATACAACGAACTTGTCTAGCTACTAGTCTAGTGTGATTTTATTCTCTTGCAGCAAAGTTGAAGTTGCTGCAAATCAAATTTGACAGTATTAAGACAATCTAAGCATTGGCTTCATTAATCGATCATTCAATCTCCATTGGCTTCGTTTTTGAATTTCTGAGGCCTTTTCATATTCTTTGGGTACAAACCATTCCCAAACACTTTTTTAGTCTTAATAATTAAAACAGTTACATTTCCTATTCCTGTAGTTTTATGACTCTGTCCTAAATAATCATTTAATATTTGTCCAAATTATTTTAATTCGTTCAATGTGTAGCGGAATTGAGTTGAGTGGACAGCGTTGATGTCGAAGTTTAAGTATGACGGATTTTGCCGTATCCTGTTCATTAGACTTAAAGTAAAATTTTTGTTTCCTAATCGCCCTGTGCAGTTAGAAGTTGGCTTGAGTTATAGATAGACGGATGTAAACAAATAATTGTCAAAAAAAACGCTCTAAAGTAATTTTCTGTTTCGGGAACATTTATCACTCAATTTCGAGAAAAAGAAAAAATCAAAATAAAATTGCATTAATATATCTTAAACGATGAAGGGAGGCTACATAAGGGTAGTCAACATTATAAATAGCATCAATTTAACAAATTTAATTAATAAAACATAAATTCGTAATAAATTCTGATATAATAGGAAAGTGCAAAGCAAAGCGCATTCAAGCGAATAAATGAAAAATATGGACGAGTGGATTTTAATTTAGGTAGTAACAGTCAGTGACAGATTTTTGAGGTGACCAGAGGGTTACAATTGCGATCGGTAATGTAATCTAATAAATTTTTTTTAAACATTCGAATTCGAATAAATTTTATATAATTTATTTTCTCAGCTTGGAAAACGTAATCAATTTATATCGAAAATATATAAAAATTTTAAATGATGTAAATGCAAATTGAATCTAAAATTCAAGCAAATTACTATTCGAGGGACTCAAAATATTTACTGATAATCGGTAATGTAGATCATAGACGAATTGCAGTATTTTTTAAAAGTCACAGAAAAAAGTATGTGAATAAAAAAAGAGCATTTATGATAATCGTGTTACGTTAATCTATTGATTATCTGCCAAGTGAGCTCTATCAATAACTCAGTGTCAGTTTGTCTTCAAGTGGGAAATAATTACTTAGTAAACAATGCTTAGCAACGCGTTGCTGATTACGGAAAACAAATTTTAGAATACACGAATTGAAAAAGAAGCAGATAAAACCAGCAACAGCAAATAGTCAAGGTTACGAGCATGTAAACATTCCGCTAGGGTGAGTCTTTTGGCAACAGGAAAGGTTGTCGAAGAGAGGACGGGCATATAGACGAACAGACAGATGAGCAGACAGGTTTTGTCTTCAGCAACAAAAATAAATTCAACTTGTAGGCAATTGACGCATGGATGTATACAGGGTGGTTTTCACAATCTGTAAGAATTTAAGAGGCAATAATTACTCAACCATTTTGCTGTTTGCTTTGTACGTGTTCGCGATCTTATTGTTTACCAACAACAATGTTCAAAAACAATAATTGAAAAAATTGTTATTAGAGAATCACTCTCTTTATAATTTGACAACTGTGCGCTAGCGAAATGAACCAAGCAAGGAAATATTTTGAATAAGATTCTACGATATAATGGAGGGTTTAGCTTCCTTAATAGACATTTTCTAATTTCTCGATAGTAAACAAAGAAGTTTTCAATAATTCAAAAAAGAAACTAACCGATAGCCAAGCCGTTCCTGAGATTATTTTATCAAAGCGCAGATGTCATCGAATATAGTTGTCTTCTCGTAAATGCATTTAATTTTTTTTAAATCGTTCGAAGAAGTTAGCACGAAATTAATTCTAATGCTTTTATAAATAACCTGAAAGAAATAAGAACTCTAAAGTTTATTTTAAATGAAATTACGAGTATATAGAAATTACCAGACTTTTATTAAATATTTCAAATATAGAAAAAATGCTGATATAGTTCTTAAGCCGGTGTTGAAGATCTCGCTCGCTTATGAGATTATTGTAGTAATTGTTGAATTGCAAATCGTAATCGTGAATATTTGATCAATTGTCTTTTTCTTCGTGTTTTGAATCTAAAGACGTTACGTGGAATACAAACGTGTTACCCTAAACCACAATCGATTTGATTTTTGACTAAACCACAAGCGTTTGAAGACGAATAGCACGTATCAATCGTCCATTTCCTAGGAGATTGCACAAACCTTATGTTCGAGAAAAATGTAAACAATGATATACACAGGCCTGTTTTGTATAGAAAGATAAATGGAATAGCGTGTGAAGTAAAAACTACAAACAACAGTAAACAGTTAAATTTCAACAATCGCAAATTTCGCTGTCGTTCGTTTTAAACCTTCAGGATTTTATCACAAAGTGGGAAGGGGTGGGGGGAACATTTAACAAAAGCCTCGTATTTCTTCGCACCGTTTGATGTAATTTTTGTAACGTATTTTATCCCATTTCATGATTTTCTCAAATATTTGTGATTTAATTTTTTAATTAAATTTTTTTATTAAACTTTTTCGGGTTGCCCCTTGGTCTAATAAATTATCATTTCAAAATAGCAATTTAAATCAATCTAATTTATTTCTATTAAATTTTTTCGATAATTGCAATAAAAGCAATGGAAAATTTAAAAACGCTATCTTACTCTAGCATTTTACTTATCACTGTCTATGCTTTATTTTTAGATAATCAAAAAATAAAATAGGTCCCAAATAATTACTCTAAAGCAATTGAAGGATAGTCTCGGAAAATGTCTTTGCGTTCTACACCAGCGAGAAGCGTATTTCGCAGTGTTTACAATCAAGATCTTTATCATCAGAATGTAAATCAAAGAAATTTAATTGCAAGTTCTAAAGGTAAATTTTAAAATTGTGATATATACGTAGATATGTATCGGCCGATTCGTCATTTGGTAGCCGGAATAAATTTTCAAAATTAAATAAATTCATTCTTTTCGGTTTGGTTTGTTTTTCCTTCTTTAAATGATTAGAACTTGATTAGAAAAATAAAAATAAAATATTGTAATAATTAAAAAAAATCTAAATTTTAAAAATAATTATGTTTGAATTTTTTACTATTGTTACTTGTATATTATGAATGCTAATACGTTCAATAATTAAATATATATTTTTGGTATTTTTATGATTTGATTAAAAGTGATTAAATAAATTCGGACTTTTCTTACGTACGTTTTTCAGATTCTTTGGATTATGTACAACGTTTGGGAATTCAATCCCGTCTGCATATACATTCAGGATGTGTGAATACGGTATGTTGGAACGAGACTGGCGAATATTTACTTTCGGGATCTGACGATCAATTTATTGCCATTACAAATCCTCACAATGAAAAAGTTCTATTGAAATATAAAACTGTACATCGTGCGAATATATTTAATGCACGTTTTATGCCACAGTCTAATGATCATTCAATAGTTTCCTGTTCGGGTGATGGTATTGTTTTGCACACCGAACTCTTAGCACCGTATATTAAGCGAAGGCCACGATCATTCATATGGGCGACTGATGCCACCTCGAGTTCAAGTGCCATTCCAATTTACGAACGTGGGGATAAAGAAGCGAATATCAGTTCATTTAATTGTCATAAGAGCGGAACAACCTACGAAGTTTTAACAGTGCCATCCCAACCGCGTTCATTTATGAGTTGCGGAGAAGATGGCACCGTACGTTTATTTGATTTACGACAAATTTCGAGGTAATTTTTAAAGAAAGGATACAAATTATTTTTTGATGATTAATTAGAAATTGTTGAACTGATAATTTCTATTATTTTCAGTTGCCATAAAACCTGCTGTAAAGATAATATACTTATTCTAAGCCCATCCGCAGTTACAGCCATGTCTTTGTCACCTATTACAAACTTTTATATAGCCGTTGGCAGCTCTGATAGTATTGTACGGATCTATGATAGACGTTACCTTTCGATTATTGACTTTTCCGATAATACTGTGCCCACCTCTGAACGTCACACTCGTCCTATAAAAGCTTATCATATACCCTCTAGCACTAAACGGCCATATCGTGTTACTTCTGTTCGATATAGTCCCGAAGAATCAGAACTGCTTGTGAGTTATTCTTCTGATTATTTATACTTATTCGATTTGAATCGCGATGGACTTAATGTGGATGAATTGTATTCGACGAAACATAATGATGACAACGGGAAGAAGACGCCTGGTTCTTTGTCCGGTGAACAAGTTACGCGAAAATTGAGGCTGCGCGGAGATTGGTCTGATACCGGGCCAGATGCTCGACCAGAACGAGATCCAACGGGGCGTGCAGAAATTGGACAAGTACGTCCTCAATTGCAAGCTAATATAATGAGTCGTATGACTGAGGTAATTTCGCGTATGCTGAATGATCCGCGTACTCGTCTTGGATTAACCGGCCAAGCAAATGAATTGAGTCGCGAGAATCAAGCGGCCCTCTTTGCAACGGCGGCCAGAGAATATAGCGAAGATGCAGCAGCGACAACATCAACACCAACTTTAACAACAGGAGGCTCAACACCATCCACATCTTCCGCTTGGCGTAGCGCAGCTACACGCAGTGTGCGCATTGCAAGGCGGGAAGCGGCTGTGGTTAATCGCAACAATGCAAGCGATAATAATGAAGTATCTATACGTCCGAGAGAAGTCGAGAATGATAGCAATAATAATACTGGAGTAGACCAAATCAATTATGAACGCAATAATTCATCATCTGAAAATAACAGTCAATATCAGGATGATGCCGATGCATCCGCTTTGAATGCTGAACTCGCTGAACTGGAGATGTCAGCGAAGAATGACGAAGTATTTGATTTTATATTAATGAAATATACAGGCCATCGTAACGCACGCACCATGATCAAAGAGGCAGCATTTTGGGGTAATGAGTACGTTATGTGCGGGTCAGACTGTGGGCATATTTTTACATGGGAACGACGCACTGGCAAACTGGTTATGCTGATGCAAGCTGATCAGCATGTTGTTAATTGCTTACAGCCTCATCCTGAATTGCCATATTTGGCTAGTTCGGGTATCGACTACGATGTAAAAATATGGGCTCCGATTCTACCCGAGAGCAATTTTAATGATACTGATGCAGCCGATGTAAGTAAATTTGAAAATATTACAAATCGTATATGTTCTTTAGAGAGATGAATAGATAAAGAGAGAACAAAGAGAGTGCATAAGCGAGAGCGAGATAGAATGAGGAGATAAAAGTTTTTGAAGAGGTCAAGGAGTAAGAAACACTTTCCTAAAGTGACCCCGATTTTATAACGAATAATGAAATAAATTCCATAATTATGAAAATTATAATAGAAGAAATGTCAAAATCGAATTTTTCCCTAATTGGAGCTGAAGTTAAATTGGAAGTTAGTTTAATTTAAAATTTCTTTAATCGGCTGTTAATAACCTGCTAGTTTTAACTAGTGTAAACCTAATTGGATACTGTGAAATCGGGTCTTATGCCACGAAAGTATAATCGTTTTTAAATTAGTCACACAATATTTAAAATAAATATATCGCTATGTATAAAAATATTTGTATATTTGCAAATTGTAAATTGCGAAATTGTAAATCCTCTCTCTCTCTCTCTCTAACATTTCAGTTAATGCAACGCAACGCAATAATGCTGGAGCAGACAAAAGATACCATAACAGTTCCTGCGGCCTTCATGATAAGAATGTTGGCCTGTATACACTCTCTAAGGAACCGAGATCGTACACCAACACTAGCATCGAATGGTGCTGTAAATGATAATCAGAACATTAATGAGAACAATACCGATGATTCTGCTGGTGATACGACATAGTGTGATCCGAATGATTTAATTTAGTTTTTTAGGTATTTAAATCAAAAGTAATTTGCTTATACTAGTACTAGGAATATTATATTTTATATTATTTAAAATTTAAATCAATTTAAATTAAATAAAGTGCTATATCAGTTTATTAATAGGAGGAAAACAGAATTCGATAAAAATAAGATTCAATAAAATGTGATTTCTATGTATTTAGATTTAACAAGATCTTTGCCCTTTAAATTTTATTGTTGAGATATTTCTGTAAATACATGGTTATAATATATTACGCCTACACCGTTAATTAAAATATTCTATATTCGTCATTTATATTAATTTTATGGAGGAGGCGAATCAAACATTTACTGCGTTTTGTAGGGCAGTTTTATCGTCAACTATTATATTGGTTGCCGCAATTGGTGGATTCGAACACAACAATTGTTTTGTCGACGAACTTGATGAGTAACTATCGCTTGAACTGCGAGTCGATTCTGAATTTCCCCCAGTGCTACTTCCAATCGGATTGTCCAGCATGTCTGTAAAACTCTTTTGTTAACAAGATACTAAATTAAAAAAAACTAATTGAGATAGCATTATCAGACTGTAAATGTAAAATGAGCATATGAAATGTAAGTTTTCTAATTTGAAACGAATGTAAGAAAATCGGTTTCTTAGGCGTTAACATTTCCATCTTCCTTGTTGCCTCTTTATACATTTATGTTTTTATAGCTCATTGACAACTAATTAATTTTCAGTTGTTCATTTCTCATTTACATTTGTAAAATCTCATTTTCTGTAATGCTTTCCACATTTATATTTGACAAATTCTCATTTACATTTCTTTTAAATAACTGACCAAGGAAAATAAATAATTACCGGGTAAAGAACTAACGTTTCCTTTTAATTCCGAGTCTCCATGTCCAGCTGGGGTCATTATATTTCCCGCAGAGGTGGACTTCTTTTGCAAATGCTTCATAACTAAATTGTTGGCGCCTTTAAAATTCACATTGTTTGCCTTTAAAGATTTTGTGCCGGGTTTATCGGCTGCCGTTTTTGCTTTATCCGGACACAAAGGACTTAATATCGAGTTTTGTGTATCTTCTGGTGTATAATAATCAGAATCATCTGCGTTTATTGTTATCTGATTAGTAGTAGTCTCTATCACAGAAGCTTCTGCGTTTGTCAGTGATGGTCGTTTATGTTGTTTTAGGGTACCATAGTCCTTGTCATTATCTCTTTCCTCATTCGAATCGATGTCGTCAATCATTGCTGATTCTGATTCTTCTGCACTGTCTAATATAGATTTTGCAGTTTTCGATGATGATACTTGATTTTTATTGCTTGGTTGTGAGAGAAGAGGTGAAAGCTTTTCATTCTCGCTATCATCATCAATTCCGCTTGGAGCGGAAGCATTATTGTTTAAATTGCTAGCATTTTGTCGTTTACTTTTAGGCAATTTAAGTGTGTTGCGTTCATTAACGATCTGTAATTTCTCTTGAGAATGACGTGAACTTAATTTTTCAATTTTTCCATCGCATTTCGGAGATTTCTTTTGAGTATTTAAATTGCCATTCCCATCGCCGGAGTTAATTTCAGCGATAGATAATGAACTGTTTTGATTGTTTTTAGCGGTGACCACATTTGTTGCCTCAGTATTGTTTTGTGCAACTTCAGCAATATTTGAATTAATAATGCTCGAGGCATGTTTTTTATTTTTTGAACGCCGTTGGCTACTAGATTTGTGTGGCGAAGAGGCCTTGTGATTACCGGAATCACTTACGATAACGTTTCCTGTTGTCTGTACGCCATCGGTAGAATCTCTTCATATTAAATCATAAAATCTAACGTTAATATCATAACACCCTAAGCCGTAATTTATTGAAATTTTACCTCGCTCGGACAGAATATTGAGGCGGCCCGTTCAAAGCTTCTATAAGAGAAACAGGAATGTAACCTGATGGTATGTGTTGATCGCAAACTGCTTCCGGCGGCGTATTTTGTTGTAAGATACTTGAACAGACCCCTTTCTGTACAGCACGTATTTGAAGTAGCGCTCGGAAGGGAGCCCGACAAATAGGACAATTATTAGCTTGATAACGAAGCGAATCGGCACAGGAATTGCACAAGCATAAATGTCGACAGGGTAAAATTAAAGTATCTCGCGTTTCACTCATACAGATAACACATTCACTGCCATGGTCATCAAGATCCTCATCTATGGTGCTTTTATTAATGGCCTAAGGTAGGAAATATTTACAGAAAACATAATTCCGATTTGACGATCCTCACTTTAGCTCTAGATATTTTACCTTATTTTCAATGCCGTAGATCTCTTGAAGTAGATAACAAAGGCCATCAATGAATATTTTCTGTTTGAGAGCACGTAAAGCAAAACTGCCGTCCGAGTGATGATCAATTACACAAATTGTGGTGTGCGACTGTCGGCATTCCTCGTTACCCTCTTCAACAACACAATGAATTGCTACCGGATATTGTTCTTTAGCAGGATTGTAAATTAAATCATCTTCAGGTATGAGTTGAGGATTGAATATATGCGTTGGTTGTGAGAAGTATTGATTCATGCCCTTTTCATAGTGATATGTTTCCGAGGTGAGTCCATCACGCGGCACAAGTGTAACACCACTCGGGCTTATTTCCTCGGTGCAGAAATAGTAAATTGTAATCGCACACTTTGCATCAGAATCGAAGGTAAATTCAATATTATACGATTGTTTATTGTTGCGCTCTGTCGAAGTATTATTTTCACCTGCATCACCATTGCCTCCACCGCAACCGTTACCAGTTGTGGGGGTGAGTTTGCCGTCAGGGGCGCTACATTTTTCCGGTAGACGCAAAAAACGTACAGACTCTTTACGTATGTTAACCAAGCTTTTAAGTGTTTTAGTGGGTTCATTAGCTTGTGGAGGCGGATACGGAAATGCAGTTGGGCGACTTCCCAAAAAATTTAAATCTGCATTTTCACCAAACAAATACGCTTCGGGTTGAGGCGTGTCGAAGCGTTCACCACCCATTATGAAATGACTACCAAAAAAATTACCCGAGCGTGGAGGATACTTGTATGCATGATTGGAAATTTGCTCAGCTTCCTCGACAGCTGCATTCTGTCTGCTGCCAAACGCCCCCATTTCAAATTCTCAAAAGAGATTGATAAATCGTATTTACGTCTCCATTTAATTTAGCTTTTGATTTCTTCAAATGTTTTCTCCTTTCTTTTGCTTCGCAGCAATTTCACAGAACAAGACTTGATAGCAGAAATTAGTACATCAATCCAGAATACTGATGATAATTGTCGGTAACACTCGGACGTCATTGTCAACGAGTGTAAACATATTTATTCGTCAGAATTCTGTTTGTCTGTTTAAGATTATACACAACCATAGCAGCCATGGCATTCATTGGTGCTGAAAATGGCGATAACATCTAGTGAATAAATTAAACAATTGGAGCTTGCAGCCATCAGCTGGTGTTCAAAATGACAACAAAATAAATTAAATTGAATGCAATTGTTCTGTCGCAATTGTCATAAAAGTAAGCAAAGAGAAGAAACGAAGGATAATATCTCTGATGCTACAAAAATTTAGAAATAGCTCGAAATCTGGTAGCCAGCGACACAGCAGTAACGTAGCTTAAACTGGAAATGTAACTTTTTTCTCGATCTCCATAAAAGTCTATGTAATTTTTACTCGCTGCTGAGCAGCTGCTAGCTGCTATGGTTGTATTTAAGCTTTTTATTACATAATTTCTCACGACTCGTTAGTCCAGTTCACATTTGTCTTTCAACTATTTGATACTACTATAGAGATACTATAGATATACTATACTATAGATACTATAGATATACTATAGAGAGAGAGCGAAATAATTGCAGCTGTTATTGGGATGGGTTTTTCGCTGTTATTAGGATTTGTTCCGTACCTGACTGTTAAATATATCGACGTATTGTGTTTTGTTAAAAGAGCGAGTAGCTGAATTTTTGACATCTACTGTCAACACTGGTTTTAAGTAACTATGCTCGTTACTAATTATCTACGGATAAGATTGTGAAAAACCCCTCGTAATCGTAATCGGTGGATTTGACTTATTCTTAGCAAAAATTTTAAATTGGGAATACACTGGAGTATTTGCGGCTTAAACATAGCTACTAGCAGCATTAATTGATATTTGCAAAAAATCAATCAATTTGGAAACTGTTTACAGAACCTTAGAATAGAGGAAGAATATATGATAATGACAGAAGAAAATATTTCGGAGAATATGCTGGGTAAGTATTTTTGGGTTCATTAAGAAAAGCGGGCCAATAATTGATTTATCGTCAGATCGGATAACTAATCCAGACTCAGAAGTTATGGACGAGCTAGCTATGCGTATATTTTGTATGGAGGTGCGTCATGATTCCAAACTTATCGATAGAGCTCTGGAATTGATAATGAAAAAAATACGTAGTAAAAATGAATCTGAAGCCATTAAAGCGATCACGGTACGTCAAGAATATACATTGTACATAATCATGCTTCTAATCTCTTTATATGCTAGCTTTTGGAAGAGAGTATGGCAAAATGCGGCGCTGATTTTCAGAATGAAGTTGCCAGATTTCGTTTTTTAAATGGTTTAATTCGCTTAGTGTCCGACAAATACAAGGGAGCCGAAACTCCACCATTAATAAAAAAACGTATTATGCAATGTCTCTTACTTTGGACAACGGATTTTCCTCAAAAAACAAAAATACGCGAAGCTTATGATTCATTGAATAAAGAAATTGAAATCTCTGTTCAGACCACTACTGATGCAGTCATTGCAAAGACGAAACAAGAAAGTATTCTCGGAATAGATGAACAATTACTAACGAAATTATTACAAAGCGGCGATCCGGATAATTTGAAACGAGCAAATTTGCTAATTCAACATCGAGTTAACGAAGTATGTAGTCTTTCTACTTCTCGTTATTATCCGAAAGCCTCAAAATGTGCATTTAGAATACGTTTAATTACTCTATTCACTTTTCTTTAGCGGAAAGTAACCGCAAGCCAAATAACGATAGTTTTGTAATTCTTGGATTACACTAGGCAAGTTTCTAATCTCTTTTCGTTGTATTCCTTCTAATTTTTTATTGCTATGAAAGGACGCTCGGCACACAGAACTAATTCGGCAGCATAAGAGCGAATTGACAACAGTGCAAAACACTGTTGGTCTACTTAACCAAATGTTGGACACGTACGAATTGGATGAGAGTGAAGTTAATGATGAGACGAAACAGTTAATGCGAGATTTATATTTGGAATGCAAGGGGCACAAGCCTATACTAAATCGTTTGCCAGAAATAATAGAGAATTTAGATAACGATCTTGTTGGTAAGATTCCCGCTTTATTTTAATTACTTCCTTTTGTAAAATTCTAATTGGGTTTTCTGGGTTAGGATTCAAAATATATAAACGCCAAATTCATTGCATTCGCATACACGTAATCAATTCAGGAATTTATTTTTTCACTATTCAGTATATTATAGTGATATATTTTAGATGTATACGATCCTGTTTTGATTTTTGGTTTAAATGCATTAAACAACATTCAACTTTTGTTATAGTTTCGACGGTGGAAACTAATGAATCCTTGCATGAAGCTCTACAACGTTACAAAAGAATTGTAAATAAGCCATTAAATAAGGCAAAAATAAATAATTCCAATACCAGCAGTAATATGGATTTATTAGCATCGTTGCTTACCGATATAACTCCCGCAATCACGCCAGCAATAACACCAGTTGCAACATTAACAACACCAACAACAACAGTGACTAAAGACAATAACACTACTATGCCATTGAATTCATCGGATCTCTTTGAAGGATTATCGGAAGAGTTTGTCGGAAATAAATTTAGCGAAAATTTAAATAAAGCCGATACATTGCTTTGTGATGTCAGTACGTTGAATGATGTGACTTTATTACCTACACAAGCAGTATTAGTGACAGATACAACCGAAAATTTTGGAAGTGCAATAAATTATACAAAAAATAGGGACGCCGATCAACAAAAAGAAAAACGTCCTTTTAGGGAATTGCCAGAAATTGATGAAATAAGCGCGACATTACTAAAAACAAATCTAAAAAATTCTGAACGAATGGGATCCTTTAAGAAGTAAGCATTTCATAAGTTTTAATTTATAATAATTTTTGGTTTATCTATTTATTTATTAATTTAATCAGGAACTAATTTTAGTTTCGAATCAAATTTAATTCTTTAGTTTAGAAGAGATTTATTGTTATATTAGATATACGAAATTAGATATATTTATTACATGTAGAAGATAGGACTATTTATAAATTATTCTGTATATTCGAAAAGTTGTCTATATACAAATTCTTTATGTTTCAATATCAACATAACTTACCTTAAAAAATTTATGCTATCGATTATCATAATTAAAAAAAAATTACTGACAATTCTTTATTTTCAGGGACATCGCAGAGAGGTTAACACTTAATGATTTAGCTAAAGAAAAACTTAGTCAAAAAATTGCTGCTTCTGTTCCGCAGACTTCGAACGAGCGAACGGTAGAAATCAAGGGAGAAATTAACGCAAAACAAGAATTAGAAGACAAGAATGTACATATGCTCCTTTGTAATACCGAGGAGGAAATGATGAGCACAACGTCTTTGGATTCTTTTCAAAATACTGAAATAAGCATTATTGAGAAATCAGAAAAGGAATTAGAATTGAGTGAAAATAAGCGAATGACTCAAAATAAGCTACCTCTAAAACATCTTTCCGATATTGATGTTTGTTTGGATAATATTTTGCCAACTGGTGATAGCGTGGCTGTCCTTGATGATGATGATATTAAAATAACTTTAAATTTTACTGAAAATCAGCCTGCTGTTCATGTTTCGGTGTTAGTTATTACCGTACAGAATAAAAGTAAATTGCCTATTAAAAATTTTCAATTTGAGGCTAGTGTTAAAAAGGTAATTACACTAAACTGAAGAGTTGCTATATCTCTTTTCATATTGAAATTTATTACTCTAGCCATGTAAAGTTCGCTTATTGCCACCAACGGATAGCTCAATACTTCCTTGGAGACCTTTTCGTCCCCCAATGCCAATAAATCAAGTGATATTAATTTTAAATTCGACAGGCCAGCCTGTCGACGTGACTTGCATAGTAAGCTATAAATTGGGTGATGATCCCGATCCTGTTAACGAATCAATTGTTGCAAAAAACATTCCTTATGTTGGTTAGACCATTAGAAGTGATCGCATTTAAATCTTTATATATAGAATGTTATATTGTGCTTCCTTTTGCTTATATTTATTAATTTAATTGTTTGTCAACACAATTAAGAGTAACTATCGTATATTTTTTTTTGAAAAACAATGATTTTAACTTACTTTATTTAATAAAATCATAAAAAAATGAATTAATTAGCAATTTAAATTTTACTCGGCATCAATCTCGTCTTTGAAAGATAGTGCCGTTATTGCTTTGGTATGCCCGGTGTATTTGCGCTCTTGGGTCTTGGTTTGCAATTTCCAGAGACGTGCTATTCCATCTGATGAGGCTGTAAATAGATATTTGGAATCAGCGCTAAACGTCACATCCCATACCCAATAGTTCTCAATGGAAAATTCTCGCCACATTGAAAAATCATCTGTTGTCCATATACGTGCTGTTCCATCACCTGAAGCAGTCACCAGGAAACGTGAATCAGGACTAAATTTGCAACGTAATGCGTAACGTTTGTGTGCAGAAATTTTAACTTTAGGTTTTAATGTACTCAATTTTTGATTCGGTGAGGATCCTAGCAGCCATATATAACAATTCCCTTTATTATTCACCGCCGCCATATACTGGCCATCCGGTGAAATGGCAATGTCCTGTATAGATGCATCCACTTCTGGCGCAAACTGTTCATTATTCTCCGATTTAACATCCCATAAATATACGCTGCCATTTGATGCACCTATAGCTATTTCTACTTGATTCGGATGGAGACAAGCGGAATTCACTGGCGCATGACAATCGAAAACGCGAGTGCAATGTGGTGCTGACGAGAGCATATCCCAAATTCGTACGCGATGATCTTCACCAGCCGTAAACATCCAATTGCCATCCTCCTGAAACCCAAGACGAGTAACGTTCTTTTGCACGCCCTCAAAATTGATAACCGGAACAGTGCAATTCGACTCAATATCGTAGAGACGTATGCACTGATAACCACATGCGGCAAGGCGGGATTTATCCGGAGTGCGTTCAAGAGCGTTTACTTGCTAAATAAGATTAGAATGGATTTTATAGGCGAGCTATGCCGTATTGAGTATCGCAATCTGTTAGTCCTTACCGAAGTATCTACAAAGCGCATTGTGCGAATACAATTTCCGGTGTGTGCCTGCCATAGTTTAATTGTGTGATCATAACCACCAGTCGCCAAAATAAGATGACCGGCCGTACTCTCCATCTCTATATAATATATTTCGTGTAATCAATACATTGTTTATAATTATTAAAAAATTATTATCAATAGTACAACTGTATAAGGATTGTAAATTAAACACAGCTGAAATAGGTTCACAATAGCCAAATTAATAATTCACAATTCGAAGTCTTGTTCGATTGTTTTAATAGGAATGAAATTCTAATTCCAAATTCTAATTCCAATTGTATTTGGAAATTTTATTGAATTGTTTTTATTTATTGAATTGAATGCTATGACGATGGTGTACAATTTTTTGAGTGATGATTGTTAAAAGGTAAGGAGGCATTTAATTTAGAATTTTGTTACAAAAGCAACATAAAATTATTAAAGTAAAATATATTATCAACGTATGAATACAAGTGAGACGCTTTTACTTCACACCAGTATGATTTATAAAAGTACAGCGATTCTAACGATTATTCGTTTGAATTCATGTCACGCGATTGTATCAATTCGTAATAAATACTGAGCTCTTTGATGTAGGTAATTTAATATTAAAATTGATATCAAAGATCAATTTAGAGATAGCCATATGCATTTTTGTGCTCTGAATTATAATTTCTAGATAAGAAAATAGTAGATATAAAATCAATGGGAATCGTTAAATTCTTGGAAAGGCGGAAATTTTCGATGATTTCGTCAAAACGATGAATGACGCGCATTTAACAAATGAGTTCGTTCGAACGAGCGATATTGATAGACATTGGGTCGCCTTTTGATTCTTTAAATTACATAATTTTAATTCAATAAATGCAGTTGAATAAGATCGATTTATTAATGAGTCTAATACATCGAATACAAGGGCGGATTTATTTAAAATTATTTGTGGTTAGGAAATGGATTTTTGAATATTTATATGCCATATATTATGGCTCTAATTTGAATTTGAATATTTTTATAGAAAATTTGTACGTTAATATATTTTAATTTGTTTAAAATTTACAAAAGAAATGTCTGGGTCATTTTACTTTGTTATCATTTATTATCGTTTCTACTCGTTGCGTAATTTCAAGCGGGTAAATCCTCTGAGTGAAGTAACGCTAAAATTCGTTATCATTTCGATCATTGGGGCCGATTGAGATTCTTCAACACGATATAATTCGTGTTGTTTCTGGAATCCATGGCGGGTTTTATGGCGTGAAATTGAAACATTTGGGTGTAAGGCATGAACGCCTTATTAATGAGAACATTTTGGATTTCACCAAATTTTTATATATAAATTTAGTAAGAAAAAATTACAATTAGAAATTGTTTAATATTAGTGCATTGCTTAGGTCTGAAAATCGGATACGTTACTTGTAGCGCATGCAGCGTAAAAAAAGTGGTATGTGAGGAATGTGTTTGGCATTGAATAATTAAACTAAACGATCGATTACTAACTTTCCGTCGAACACTAAACTGACGAACAGTCAGTCAGCCAAACGACCAACCGAGACCAATCAGCTCGATAGTCACTGATCCCGACAGTTAGTTAGATTAGTTTGACAGTAGTCATTCATTTGCGTTTCGCTCATTCTAAGCGAAGATTCCAATCAATCGCGCCACACCCACCAATTGTTCACGTAAATCACGTATGTCACGTGCACACTTTCATACGAAAAGCGTAGGAAATTTTCGCTATCAACGCAAAACAATGAAAACAAACTGTGACAGATCGTAGCATACCGTGGATAGAAAGTACAAAGCGAGATCTGCCAGTGATAGCGATTGGTATGGCTAGGAGGGGTAATTGGGAGAGGGGAGCGAAGTGATAGGCAGTCACAAATGTGGATAGACAGTTATTTAGTTTAAACAGATTGAAAGTTAGTCTAATGAGATAACCCGATTAATCGAGACGGATCAGACAAAACACAAAAGGGAGAGCGAGTGAGAGAGAAGAGACAGATTTGTTGTGGTTTTTTGTTAATTTTGTTTAATTTTGTAACAATAAACGGTCTTAATTGTAATTGTAAAACGTTTTCTTAATTTTTGAATGACGCAACATTAGGGCGAGAATATTGGTGTTCAAATCGCATCTAGTTAACTGTCGCGCGGGGTGAGCGGTGAGGAGTGAAGGGACGGAACATACATACGTATATATATATATATATATATATATATATATATATATATATATATATATATATATATATATATATATATATATATATATATATATATATATATATATATATATATATATATATATATATATATATATATATATATATATATATATATATATATATATATATATATATATATATATATATATATATATATATATATATATATATATATATATATATAATACGGACTCCGTCGTTGTTGATGCGTTGAAGTGTCTAAAATTTTAAATCTGAAAACGAAACGAACGAAATCATTTGGAATCGTATGGAACCGACGTCAGCGTCAAACTGGCGACACACCCACAAAATTGTTTTTTAAAAACATTTCTGATGTTTTTGTCGATTGTTTGATTGTTGCTTTCGTCATTGGCGATTTCGCCTGCTAAATTTCTTAATTTTGTTATTGTTTTTGTTTTAATAATTTTTTTTCAGAAGATTGAATTTTATATAAAAGAATTGTACTTTTTTCTAAACTGAACTGATTTTTATTGCAAATTACATGCAGTATTCATTATCATTTTAATTCCGATTTAATTTATCATCACAAATTAAATGCGATGGAAAATTACAGCAGTTTATTTTATTTCATAGAGAGAAGAAACTCAATTTCACGCTTTCTGAGTAAATTTAATTAAATACTAAAGAAAACGAAACAAAAGAGTTAGAAAAACAATTAAAATTAATTAATTATGTTTATAATATCAGAAACAAATAAAAGTTTTGCTTTTATTGAAATTAAAAATTTAATTAATAAAATATGATTGCATTTATGAAGAAAAGCCATATATACGTAAATGGCATATATAATTTTTATTGATATTCGATATTTGAAGTTGGCGAAAATAAAGTAAAAAGAAAATCCATAAAATAAAAAACTATTTTTATTAATATTTACCTTATATGATTTATTATTTATTTTAATTGACGTTAAAGTCATGTCGAAACGTCGCTAAAACATATAAAATAATTTATGGAATGCTGAAAATACACATAAACGTTTTAAATTGTTTGCAGAGGAATATTAAAACGTGCATACACACAAACACACATACACACACAGCCAACCGCCACGCGCACACACGCACACTCGCCACTCATAAACACACACACATATATATGATTGCATGTGTACGCATTGGCAATGCAAGTAGAATTTGAAATACGATTGTGTGCTAAATTTGGTAATGCGCACACCTACTAGAGGTTTACGTTAGATTGCGGATAGTGTTGTTGTTGTTGTTCTGTTTTCTGCCCATAATGTATAGCCTATTACTTTCTTGTACGAGGTAAAGGAAGTGTTCTAATCACGAAAGATTTCGAAATGTAAATTTCAACGGAAATCTCTGAACTTATTTTGATTGGCTTTGTCGTAACACCCTTCCGTATGTACGCATCTGTATCACATAATTTGAAAACCGTTAGCCGTAGAAATTTGTTGTTTTGAACATAGGAATGTTTTAACAATTAGGTGTGTATCTTGCTTTGCGGTAACAATCAGTTGCGCCAGGGAGTCATTTTGCTCATAAGGTTTTTGTAAAACTCGCGAACGGTTAGATCCGGAAAATTAATTTCATATTTTGATCTATTTTCGCATGCATAGTTTACAGATGTCAACACCTCTTTATTTGGTTGCAATCGGTTAGTCGTACAAGGAAGTCATGCGTAGTACGTATTCGATTTTTTCATATGAATACTTGAAAATATATTGAACGCCCCTCCTAATACTATTCACGTTATTTCTAAAATATTTCAGGTGAAAGTCACCGAAAATGAGCTGGACATTTTACTTGACAGGACAAGGTCAACTGCTGCAGTAATCAGTACAAGCAATTCAATGAGGATATATTATATAATTAATCGTTGTCCTTTTGGAAACGAATTAAAAGAATTAGAAATATCAAAAGGGATTTGTTTTATAGCAGTAAAAAATAGGTAAACAGCCGAAACACCATTCCAAATAAAGACCATTACTATTATTAATTTTCAGTTTATTTCAATTTTATTAAATTTGCTGAATGATATATCACATACTTATATACAATATGTATATATTACTATATGGAATGTGTGGAATGTTATGCCATGCGTAGAAAAGAAAAATATTTGAATTTTATTATTCATTACGATCCATCAATTGATGCTTGTGCCAATTTATTTTTATAAAAAAGATTATTTTTGTAAATTGTTAAGGTTTTGTTTTGTTTAAAATTTTTTTTGATGATATTTATTGTAAAGACTGTAACTTAAGAGATATTAAAGCAACAAAAACAAAACAAACAAGTAAGTAAACAAGAAACGAGTATGAATGTTAGCTTCGGCTGGGATGAAGCGTATATACCCTACACCCGTGATATAAATTCATAGTCTGGCTCTAATAACCAGTGGGCGGTACATGCCTCTTTTAATATTACATTTAACTTTTCTTGATTAAAGTCAAGATATTATCAAGAGTTTGATCCGCCCAATTTTGTGGAGTGATAATATCTAATACCAACATCTTGGTTATAAAATTCCAGTCTGGAAACTTATATCGAAATTGGGGAATCGGCCTTTATGGAGGATTTTGTATAAAAAGTAGGCGTGGCACTTGTCCGATTTACTTCATTTTCAGTCCGATTCAATCCCGAACAATCTATGATTACAGTGAATATTCATGCCAAACTTCATACCGACATCTCCCTCCGTTCGATTGCAATCGTGATTTCCACAGACAGACAGCCGGACGAACGAACATGAGCTAGATCGACTTAGGAGGTTATTTTGAGCAGGAATATATATACTTTTCAGTCACGTCTCCTTTAATGCATTACAATCGGAAGAATATACCCCACTCCTTCGAGCGTAGGACATAAAAAAAGAATAAGCAAAATGTTAAATTGCGTTTTTTACAATGCGTTTATTGTCTTCATTTCGCTTAATTGAAATCAATAAAAACGATTTGATTACATCGATGGAGACGACCGATGATAAATGAGGATGACTTTACTCTAATAAACAACATTCTAATAAAAAATGTGATAGAAGCGTGGAAAGAAAAGGAAGAAGTTGAAGGCGAATTCGATAGTAATGTTATAATTTTCCATCATTAAATGACGAGTAGAAGAAATGAGTTACAACATAATGACAGGCAGATATATTATGTATTATGTATATATATATATATATATATATATATATATATATATATATATATATATATATATATATATATATATATATATATATATATATATATATATATATATATATATATATATATATATATATATATATATATATATATATATATATATATATATATATATATATATATATATATATATATATATATATATATATATATATATATATATATATATATATATATATATATATATATATATATATATATATATATATATATATATATATATATATATATATATATATATATATATATATATATATATATATATATATATATATATATATATATATATATATATATATATATATATATATATATATATATATATATATATATATATATATATATATATATATATATATATATATATATATATATATATATATATATATATATATATATATATATATATATATATATATATATATATATATATATATATATATATATATATATATATATATATATATATATATATATATATATATATATATATATATATATATATATATATATATATATATATATATATATATATATATATATATATATATATATATATATATATATATATATATATATATATATATATATATATATATATATATATATATATATATATATATATATATATATATATATATATATATATATATATATATATATATATATATATATATATATATATATATATATATATATATATATATATATATATATATATATATATATATATATATATATATATATATATATATATATATATATATATATATATATATATATATATATATATATATATATATATATATATATATATATATATATATATATATATATATATATATATATATATATATATATATATATATATATATATATATATATATATATATATATATATATATATATATATATATATATATATATATATATATATATATATATATATATATATATATATATATATATATATATATATATATATATATATATATATATATATATATATATATATATATATATATATATATATATATATATATATATATATATATATATATATATATATATATATATATATATATATATATATATATATATATATATATATATATATATATATATATATATATATATATATATATATATATATATATATATATATATATATATATATATATATATATATATATATATATATATATATATATATATATATATATATATATATTCATATATATCTATGTATAATGATGATATATAAATCAGAATTTGATTAATTCCAGAATAGAAATTCATTCAGATGGCTATCTCGAAACTTCCGGCAGCAAATCGTTCGGCCCCTTCTTCTATATTTTGTTGTTTTTGATATTAGAAATTCTGTGTAGATTTCGTTTCGATAAAATCAATTTTCGGAATTTTTTGTAAATGCATTTTAATTGAAAATCAATTTTAATCCTTTATTTTTTTAGTGTTTGATATTTTATTTTTGCTTTATTATAAATTCTAAAATTATCCGGAAGAATTAAAAAAATTTAAAATAAATATTGCATATAAATTTTTGCATTGAAAAGATTGGTTAATCGGATTGGTTAATTTTGGGTTTAGGTTGGGAGGTATTCGATAAATTCAGAGAGAGAGAGAGAGAGAGTGTGATCGGACGGTTGGGGAGAGATTAGGTCGGTTGGATCCAGTTGTATGGGATGAATTGCGATTTGTTGGGATGAAGTGAGATGTGTTGGGATACTTTGGGGCGGGTTGGGTTGTGTCTATGAGTGAGTGTTGGATTAAATTGTGGTGGATGGATATGTGACGGGTATGGATATGTAATAGCGATGGCTATGATTCTATAAGATAAGATTATAAAATAATGGTCATTTAGAAATTTAGAAATTGTGGTTTCGAAATGTTCATGGAATGTTCATTATCAAGTGGATTATAGTCTTAAATTATGGATTCGAGGAATATTTCTGAAACGATACATGTTATAGTTTTCTGTTATATTCTTAGTATTTTTATTGGTACTTTTAGAACTATACTATAACTATTATTTATTCATTATTCAGTTGTTTTATGAATGATTTCTTGAATGGTGATTGTTACGAACTTATTGTTTTATAAAAAATAATTTCACAATTATTTAATATAACTAATTTTAACATATGCTGCTCGATATTTTCTGAAAATTATTAATAAATTGTTATCAATTATCTCAGGGTTATTTATTATTTTGTCATTTTCACCATTTTCTTGTACAGAAAATACGACGAAGAATTGGATGAATTAACTAACTATGGCAATGTTTGTTTTTTGAAAACCAACGAATTAATAGTCAGGATTGGTGAAGGGGTAAACGAATTTACGGACTTAATTGCATGAATTCAAAGCACTTGCAATATTTTATACAAATATCACAGAATTTTATTCGGCATAAGAATTTTTCTCAATCTTCTTCGCATTCGCAAGGATTTTGTGAACGTCTGAGGTAGAAAGAGCATAACTTCATGGCCATGAATTAATTTTCGATTCATGTAATGCAATCAATGAAGCAACCAACCTACCAACAAACCAAACAACCAACCAACGAAAAACCAAGAAATATTCTTTTTCATGAAAGACCAGATGTCACGATGGGACGCGGCATTGCACATGTGTCTTCATTTTTCGTAAATCGGATTTTCCCCGTCTATATAATTTCATATTTTAACTAAGCTGATCCTTTAAAGAGCAAGGACGCGTATTCGGCTAATTTAACAGGTCGAACTGAAAAGAAAGGACTGACTGGACTGCCGATGAACGACGAATATTGATTGCATTCCACATAAACAATGAGTTCGTCCCTTGCTTAAATTGTCACAGCCTCGTGATAATGAAGGAGGAGTAAGAAAGGAACGGACAGAGAGACGGTCAACAACAACAACAACAAAAACTGCAGCACCAGCAACAATGATTAGGTTAAGAAGTAGAGGCCAGTTCCGTTTTCTCTTGTTTCCTTTGGTTTTTGTTTGTATGTTTTTGGAAGTTGAAAGGCAATTGTTAAGGCAAGAAGCCAACTAACTTAATGAACTTCAGTTGCTTTTCCTGTTAACGATTTCCCTTTTTCCGAATAGTCTTTTAGTCAATTGCACGTAGAGTTCTGGCGGCAATGCGCCTTTTATAAGACCGGGATTTCCACTCTGAGAAAGTTCTTTGAGAAGGCTCGGTTAAAACGCAATATCGTACCTCAAATGCAATATCGTATCGTACCTCGTTCTATTTTCTTTTCTTTCTTTCTTTTGGTTATGTAGAGAAGACAGTAAAAGAGAGAGAACCTGGAGCATTTTCAAAATGTTAAAAATTTGGGCGATTTTAAATTTAAAACAAAACATATGCTTTTATTGAGAAAACTAAGAAAGTTATCTGTTGAGATTTAAGTGGAAGGCTCTTTAGATCATAAACTAAGAGGAAGAAGAAGAAGAAAATATGAAGACGAGTATGTATCATAAAAGTTTAGAATGAATAATACAGGAAGTACAATCTATTTTAATTCTTCAAAAATTTAAAGATAATTTTAAAAATTTGTGAAGAGTAATAAAGACGAATTTTCAAGTTTAGTTTTTTATAAAAAATATATATATTAAGTAATAATTTTTATGAATTTCATCTATCCAGTTTGGCCCTATTTAGAGTTCAATTAAAGAAATAAAGTTCTATCCATATTCAATCACTCAATCATACGACGAGTCTTTTAAAAAGTCTTCTTAAATTCAATTTTTCCTTTCTCATGTTTGACTTGTTTTAGTCTTTCGTTTCTCTTTTCTTTTCTATTACTTTTATTCTTGACAATTTATTCTGGAATTAAATACTTCGGCATGTGATATAATAAATCAAATAATTTGTTTCTGTGACCATGACAAAATGTCTGCAGTTATCAATTTTCCATTCCATTTCAATTAGAAAAATTTGTGCAGTATGCATTGCTGACAGTTCATTCTTCTCCCCATAGAATTCGTCCCTTGTCGTATCACGTCGTAAACTTTTTCAACGTCTACGACACTGACAGCAGCCTCGAAAATTATTATATATGATATTAACTTTCTAACAAAAATTACGAAAGCACAGCACGATAGAACAACAATCATACGGCAGTTAGTACTCATCAGTTTTCAGTCATCAATTTCCAGTCGTCAGTTTTCAGTCAACAGTTTATCAGTCAGTTAGTTAGTTGTAAAACGTTAGTCCTTTTAATCGCTTTTACTGTTGGCAATTGGTCGTTATTCACTCTTACTCGCTTATTCACTCGTGCTCGCTTATTCACTCCTACTCGCTTATTGACTCGTACTCGTAGCATACGTAGTTTTTCTTGTTTCTGGAAATCATTTTACGTGATTCGAACGATTGGCACGCACGTTTTAGTATGACATTATTTCTGGCCTGCAACAATTACTTATAGTTTTTCCCATTTTTTAAGTGACTTTGGTAACATTAAGGCATTCTCTTTGTTGCAGTTGCGCTTGTTGTTGTTGTTATTATTATCATTATTGTTGTTGAGGTTGGTGATGTTGTTGTTTAGATCTCACTTGTTGATTGTTAGTTATTCGCTCTTTTTTATTGTTTCTTCCAGATTGCTTAGTATCCCCATTTGTTCTATTTACTCGTCGATATTTTTGTTTCATAGTTGCCCCAGTACGAGTAGCTGTGATTTGTTGTTTTACGATTGTTTTTACGATTGTTTTTGTGATGGTTTGTTTCTTATTTTATTTCAACTGGAATATTTCTTTCGAACGATTTGAAATTTTTTCATGTTCGTAATAATGATTGAATCGTCTACTAGTGAGAAAATAATTGGTATACCCTGAAGTGAAAAATATTTACTCACGAAATGAATGATGACTGTTGATTACGTTGGTGGTGATGACGGTAATGGCGATGATGATGATGATAATGATGATAACGAGTCGTGACATTTGTTGTAATTCATTGTTCTGAGAAGAATTGAATAGAATCGTTTGTAGCGTTTAGACGTTTACATAGATTCTGATGAAAAGAACGATGACAAGGACGATTGTGACTTTGACGCAGTTAGACGCGGTTGATGATGCCTCAGTATTCGATTTTTTTTGTAATCAAAGACATACTTAAGAATAATTTCTTCCAATTGATATTTCGATTTTTTCCTTGCAATATTTTACTGAAGTTACCCACAGTATTCATAATAATAACGTGTGGACCATCAGCTAGTTTCGTTTTAATATTTCCTATATATGAACTATAAAATACTTTTCAATGACAATAAAAATTTTGGGAATCATGTCTTAAAAATTGGCAAACTCATCAAGAAAACATTGAAAAAGTGGAAGAACTCTATAAGACTGTTAAGCACCTCGGGTTAGGCTTCTTCTTCAACGGCTTTTGAAGGCCTTTCGATTCGATCTAAACTAAGGATCGAACGAGGGAAAGCTTTAATTTTCTTCTTGTTTGGAAATTTCGATCAAAATTCGGTCGTCGCCTTTTTGTGAGTCGTCTCTCAAGTGACTGATACTACACTATGAGTGACGTCTTACCGAGTATGGCTATGTCAAACTGTTGAAGGTCAACTAGCAAAGATTAAACAAGACGAGAAGGCAAATATTGGAATAATGTGTGTGTGTATGTATGTGTGTGTGTTGTGAAATTTTTGGTGGATGCCAGATGTTTGTAAAATTCGACAAAAAAAAAAAAAAAAAAAAAAAAAAGAAATCAATATACATTTCAAAAAATTCTTAATATTTGTATTTTTTATTGATTTTAATTATGTCGCGTCACTTGTTGACCTTGTCATTGTAATCGTTTTATTCGATCTCAAGTTCGAAAACCTTATCGGAGTCTTCTTGGTTCGTATTTTTTCCACGTATTTTATAAGAAACTTTAACAACAATAACTACAACAAAACCAGCGAGTGTATATACATAATTCTTTATTGATGTTGTTTTTCGTTTTGGATTTGTATTCATTTATTTGAGTTTTTTTCTTCTGTTTCATTCGAAATCAATTCAATTTAATTTTCAACTTGAAGTACGCGAAAGACAAATTTTAATGATTGACTGGCGCCAAGTGATAGGAATTTAATGAAGCATTTCAATTATCGTAAATGAAAAGAAATTTTTCGAAAAAAGAATTGCGAATAAGTATTTGTTCTTATAAATATACAAATAAAAATTAAATAATAAACAAGAGATCATTTGCGGGAGTTAAGAAAATGAAAAGCATTTGAATTAAAATCATCTTAAAGCTAAATTAAACGATGGCTTTTTATGAATTTTATTTTTGGAAAAAAATTTAAAAATATAATATAAAAATGCGGCAGATAGAAGAAGAAGAAGAAGAATAGTAAAAAACGATTGACCGCTGAATGGATTTAAAAAAACTTAGGCTATTGTTTATACTTATTTAATTCTTATATTGTTGCGCCGCCGTTTTGATTCAATGTTTGATAGTCTTCTAATAAAATTAGTATCACATCAAATTTTTTCTATTTAATTATTTTGCGGTAAATAATTAAAAGCTAAATTTTTTTGGAAAAACTTCGATATAGAATAGTTTTAGTGGGTTAAACAACACAATGTCTTAATTAATACGCGTACACAAAACCATCAATCATCCGTCGGCTGCGCCATCAATCGTCAGCAGTAGGAGTCAAGTGGTAGAAGTCAAGTGGGTGGGTAAACGACCTCAAAGTGGCTTTTTTATTTCCTCTTGCTTTTCGTTGCTCAATCCTCTCGTCATTGAAAGGTTAGCTCGTTGAAAGGACGATGCGAGTCAGTCTAGACGAAACTGAGTCAGTCCTTTTCGATCTTTAAAAGAAAACTAATTTCAGCTCGTTGCAGCGAATGAATATTTCGTTATTTCAAAAGGATGATTTCTAAAAATTCTGAATAATGAAAATTTAAATAATTGAAATTTGTATTTTTTCTATGGAGATTATTTTAAAATGGCACACAAGTTTATATTTTAATATTAAGATATTTACTCGTTTAATTTCTAAATACAATCAAATTTTTAAGAGTGTGAAATTTTATTTTATTTTATAAAATATGTAAAGGTTTCAAAGGAATATTTTCTTAATTAAATTAGGCTAAAATAAAATGGTCAGTTGTGCTTGAAATAATTTTTATTAACGAATTTTTAAAAATTTGTTTGTATCTATCAATATTAAAAAATTATTATTTTCCAAAAACGAAATTAAATTAACTAGAAGGATTTAATTTCAAATTAGATAACAAATCATACAAATCATACAAAATGGCAAAAATATAAAAAAACTTTAGCCAAAAAATATACTGTACATATACGACAAAAAATAGAATAAGAACAAAAATAGAGAGCACGACGAGAAGGATGAGCGATAGATGGGCAAACCGAAATTCAATCGTCCAGAATTGCAAAAATTGAAATTGAAATACGAAGCAAGAATGAAGAAGAATAAATGTGAGGATGGTCAAGACGGGTGGGCGGGGGAGGGAGGATTTAGGTTGCAGCGCTTCATTGAAACTAATTCGGAAAAAAGAAAACAACTAAATACATTGAAACAAAAAATGAAAAGTAAAACAAAGGAATTCTTTAAAGGAATTCCAATGATTGTTGTCGACGTTTTTGTGCCGTCCTGTTTCTGTCTCTGCAACATGACATGTTCTCAGTCATTGTGTGAGAATTTAGCAATAATCGAATTCAGTTGTAAAATATAAAAATTGTAAAATCCAGTTGCAAACAACTGCAAAACAATCAAAACAACAAGAAAGCGGTGACAATTGTCGATCACGTTCGAATAAAAAATCAACTCGTGAAAGAACATTGGAAAACATGTTGTACAAAAACAACAACAATAACAAACTTAATGATAATAACAAGTACAATAACAATAGCAACCATTAGCGATATCGACAATTACAATATCAGCAACACCGTCAGCAACATTTATTGCATTAAATTAGAAGAAGCAAAAATTGCAGAGGAGGAGACATCGTTGCATTAGTTGGAATGTTGTTGCGGAATGTTTTTTCGTTGTTGGGTGTTTTAGTATAATTTATTGTTGTTGTTGTTGTTGTTGTTACTATTATTATTAGTACTACTATTATTATTATTATTATTATTATCATTGCTGTTTTAGTCAGCCCATTGGTTGTTGTTGTTGTCATTACGTGAATGCATAACTATATGTTTTCTCTCTAATTGCTGGAATTTCAAATCAACGAGTTGTACTTCTCGTCTCTTTGGTGTTCGGTGAAACGTGTTCTTTTTCTTTTTGTTCGCTCGTTCGCTTGCCTCAAAATCGCAAGAGAATTATGCTAAGAAAAGCGAAAAAGCAACAAAAACCACCACCACAACAACAACAACAACAACAACAACAACAACAGTAGAAATAGAAGAATTAGCCGCGACAACAAGAGGAATCAACAGCAACAATAGACGACATAAAAAGCATAAAATTAAAAATCAAGAAACAGAAACAAAAGCGAAAAACCGTGATCAACTGCCAACCGTCCATCAAGAAATTTGTAATGTTATTGATAATGCTATTGTTGTTGTTCTTCTCGATGTTCTTCTTCTTGTTATTGCTGGTTTCGTTTTTCATTATTTTTCAATACTAAACAGCTTTTCTTCTTTTGTTTCTTTCATTGTTGTCGTTGTTGTTTTTGTTTGTTATTGCGCCGGTCAAGTGTTTATTACCTTTTTCACGTGGATTCCATAGAAAACAAAAATGGTATTCAATGTCATGTCGTCGGTGTTCGAACACGTCATACGAAGTCTATCTGTCAATTTCGCTCTTATGCCTCTCTTTCATATATTTACATTATTTCATCGATTAGCCCGATACCATCACAATCGTCATCAACGCCACTTCAAATATTCTCTTAATCCTACCATTTGGTAAACGATCCAGTTATTCAGTTGGCTCAGCAATAACTGTTACAAGTGCTCTTTATGTTCTTTCGCTGTCCTTCTCTTGTTTTCTTTTTTATAAACGTGATTAAGTGGCATCCCTTCTCACCAGTTCATCTCATTATTATTGCCGGTCGTTGAAGAATTCGCGGTGAGTCGCCGGTGTTCACGTTGCTACGATGGGAATAATATAATTGGTGATAATTGGATTGGTGATAATTTTCAGTTATTGTTTTTTACTTTGGTGATTTGTGTGTAATGAGCTCAATTCAGTTTGTTTATTTTTGTTTTCGTTTATTTGTTGGCATTTTCAAATGAGAGTTTTCAAATGAAGTTTTTCTGTTTTTCTGTTAGGAATCCGACAAAGAAAATAAAACCAAAATGTTCAAATGATTCCAGTGACATACATTGAAATCGTTAAAATAAAAACAGTCTTTGCAAAAATCGTTTCAGTTACTCATACTTTACCAAGTAGATTTGGCGAGTAGGGCTTACATTAATCGTTAACTAATCGTTTATCAATCATGAATGAATCGTCCATTATTGGTTTAAAAATTTGTAAATGTTTAAAACAAGCATCAGTGACTTTGAAGAAAAGTAAAAACAAAAGCAACGGAAATCGTTCATTAGAACAGAAGCGCAGAAACACTATAATATTAAAGAAGCTTTATTTAAATAAAATCACCGAATTCAGAACAAATAAAAATATAATTTATGATAATTTTCATCGTAATCATTCCAAAGAAGTTTCAAACATTACAAGCAGATAATAATTTACAAATGTTTTTTATTAATATTAGAACTTTTAATAAAAACGTATCTTATTTAAAAGAAAGATCTACGAAAAAGAATACAAATGAATTTTTTAAGCAAAAAAAAATTAATAAACAAAATATAGATTTACGAGCCGAGTAAAACATTAGGTAGCGGCGATGGAGAAGGTTGCGGTTGAGGGGGGTAGAGGGTAACGAGAAAAAGTTGTTCATTTAAGCATGTTTTTAAAATGTCAGAAAAAGGTCTTTTCTTGTTTTTGTTTGAATTTTATTACTTATTTTTCTCATTTTCTTTTCTTTGATATAATTTAATTAAAAAAAATCCCGTCGGAACTGATCCCTGCTCACCATTTCCGCTTCCACCCTTCGTTGAGAGTGATAAAATTTTTTTCAATATTAAATTTATGATAAGTTGATAGAAATGTTGGAGGTAAATTCAACGATTATAATAATTCATCATCAATGTTCTTTGTTATCTCGATGTTTTTATCTGGAAACATTTTGTGTATTTCGCTAAAATTATTAACATAATATTATATCATAGTTCGCGTTATTGTTGGCGTTGTTGTTATTGTTGTAGTAGTATTAGTCGTTGTTGTTGTTGTATAAATTAAGCTTTTTCTTTGATATTTATCTTTTCCTTTTGCATATTTTGAAATTATAATTTTTATTAATATTTATTGTTGTTGGCCATTTGTTGTTGAATTTTAGTTGGTGGTCGTTGTTGATGCTGGTGAATTGTTGTTATTATCACGCCATTGACGGATTCAGTATGAACGCTTTGATGTTGATTCTGTGGTCCATGAGCTTCATCGTTTTTCTCATTTCTTTCATTATTTTTTTAAAAAGTTAAACTTTATTGTCTTTTGTTAGTAGTGTGCGCATATATGCGCGTCTTTTGGACTGGCGAGAAGTTGATGGAAGGAACCGTGACCTAAATTCAAAATTACCAATCCTTTTCAATTATTCCGCCTCTGTAAAAGTCATTCCATAAATTTCCCAAATGCTTTTTTTGTAAATATATCAAATGAGAAATTAATTGAGAGTATTTTTTAAAAAAAAGTTTGTTGATTTTTTGATAAAAATGTAATTTCTTATTACTCGGAATTTAATGGATAAGGTTTTGCAAGCACTTTGCAACAACAACATTCAACAGCACTAGAACAACTACAAGTTCGTTTAAATCGAGCGATTGCGAAGCTTGAAATTGTTTAAATCAGAGCTTGATCGATTGATTCTTGAACGAACGACAGTGTTATTAAGACGTGTAAGATGAAGAATCGTTTTCCAAACAATAACAAAAACAACAAGAAGAACAACAAAAGCAACAACAACGAAGTGATCTTTCAATTTTAAGTATTACAACTAACGAAAGTGCGGGCGATTATAAGTCGACTAAATTGATTATTTTCTTCGCCTTTGGAAACTTTCGGTTAGATCGAAGGTTGCAACTGTGGTTAATTGGATGAAGGGGTTGCGAGGTGTGAGTCGTTTCAGTGGTGTTGTTAGTTAGGTAGAAGGCGAGAGGAAAACTGGTATAAAAACTAGCAAGTTTTATGCTGTTTCTAATACTGCTGCTGTTTCTGTTTCTTTAGCTACTGCCGCTTCGAAATTGCTGTGTTGGAAGTGAATGGAAACCGCGAAAAAACTGCGAAATCACACAAGCGTATAATTTTCTTATTGTATTCATACTTCTAGCAAATATTCGTACGATAACGACACGCGACATTCAGTTCATCCGAGACCGCGTTGGTCAACGCTCGTTTCAACGTTTCGTATTGATTTCAGTGTTCTCTTATACCGATTAAAAACGTCGTGGTAATTATCAATATAATCATCGTGATTCTCTTTGTTGAGTAATTGTCATGTCGTGGTTGTTGTTGCTGCTATTGTCGCCATCATTGTCGTCGTCGTCGCCGCCGATGATGTTTTACTACATAGTTATCGCTTTGTTACTCGTATAAAATCGTTGGTGCCATTTATTGTTGCTTACTTTGATTTTTTTAATTCTGTAGTTGTTTTTACGATATTGCTCGTTTAACTTCGCTATTTGTCGTTTGTCGTTTGTCGTTTGCGTTAATGCAGTTTCTTATGTGTGAGCTAATGTGTTTTTGACGTCATAGAAGGTTCTTAACGTAAAAGTGTTTAAAGCCATTGTAAAAACAAAAGGAAAAACCACACGAAAATTTCAAAAGTTTTATTTTGTTTTTGAAAGTAATTCGTAGAACGCGTATGCACATGATAAAAGCGCACACGACAATAAAAACGAAATACGTACGAACTCGAAGGAGGGAAAACATTCAAAAAATACATTTAAATAAAATGTAAAAAACGTATTGAAAAGTGCAATAAAACACAACTGAGATCATTAACATCGGCTACAACGAGGGTCGTGTACGCTACTCTTGCCCAAAATTGTGACAAAGTTAACAAATTTGAATTAACTCTGGCTGAAACAAGTACTTGAGGGCAGAGAATATTTATACCGAATTTGTTGGCAATACCTCCACTGGTTAATTTGAAATTGTCAAAGTAAACTGTTGTGGCTTTAGTTTAGTTTGAAGTGATGAATTTCACGGGAAAACTTAAGTTTATTCATTTCTACAAATTGCAAAATTAATTGAAAGTTACGAATGAAATAATAGTTTATGTAAAAAGTGGGTGTGGCAGTGTGTGATATATCCTTTGTTGTTTCAAATCACTCCTTAGGACTTTTTAATTATGATTTCCATGAAAAATTATATCAATTACGAAATAAATCTGAACAAATATATAAAATTTTTTCTTACATGTGACGCCTCAAAAAAAAACAATGTAGTAAATCAAAATAGGTTTAGCTGGAGTATAGAGTGTTAAAATAAAATAAATATAAAATTATCAATAAGTAAATAAATAATGAAATTCATGACAGTTCAATGCGTGCGTGTATGCGTGTCGAAAAAATACCGGACCGGCATGTGAGTGCGTTGGCTACGTGCGTTGTTACTCGTACGTTCGAAACACAGCGATTCGTTGATTTTTTATTTTTGCGTTTATTCTTTTGTAGTTGCGGACAATTGGAATAGAGATACAATCAGAATGAAAAAAAGTCAGTACGTTAAAAAAATAGGAAAACATAAATAATGAACCGTTAAAAAAACCGAACTTTACAAATTAATTCTTAAACAAAATGCAATACCTTTATCTCGATAATTTTGTCTTCTTCTCACTCTTCTATGATGAGTTAATAGTTCTGAACAGCAAGAACAACAATAGGATAAAAGGCAACTACCAATAACAACAACAACACGAGCGATGAGTTCTTCAAGAGACATCTCCGCGTAGTATCAGTTACGTTCCGTTCGCCTCTAACACATTCCCTAGATTACTTATTGATGATATGTGTATTCTGAGTGTGTTCGTGTGTATGTGTGTGCGTTTGTGTATGTATGTGTATCCATTCGTTTTTGGCTCCTAGCACACGTTTGTATGCATGTGCTATTATTTCGTTGTAGAGTAGCAGACGACCTCGGCACGCAATGATGACAATGACGTCGGTGACGCGTCAAACACAACGATTGACAGCGAATAAATTATTATTGAACGAAACGAATATTATGGTCGGCACACGGACCGATTGATTTGAACAGCCGATCGATCAGTCGGTGGTTCGTTGGGGTTGATGGAATGTTTTGAACTAATGAACGAAGGTGTGGCGTACGAGTGATATTTAAGCGATTCATTAATCCATCTATCAATACATTCACCAATTGATTGGTTGAAGAGGAAAAACATTCTTTAATCGTCGTAATAACGAACGAATTTAATCAAGAGTGAAAAGTTTTACTTTTTTTTTAATTTTTATCAGAATGAAATCCTTTATGTTTTGGTAGTTCGTGAAAATTAAATAATATTATATAATTATTAAATAATTGTGTGTTATTTAATTGTAAGTTAATTCAATTAATTGCAACAAACGGTTTCCTATGAAAGAGTTTAATAGATTTTCTTGAGCTAAGAGGATTGAAGAAATATTCTGAATTATTTGTTTATACGAAAAATAAACACCGTTAACGTATTACAATTATTTTCACAGTAATTAAAACATTTTCTCAATTAATTCAGCTTCAATAAACTGTTGATTATTTATAATCTGATATTGGGCTGTCAAAGCTTTTAGTCATTGCTAAGAAGACCGCGAATCTTTATAAAAAATCAAGCTTTGGCGGCTTACAATTTGAATAAACCGCTATAAAACTATTACAGTTTGTTATGATTGTTTGTTTATGTATCTGCTTGTTGATTGATTTGAAATTGAATTTTTGAAAAATATATGGATTTGATTTGATTTGAGTATACTTTTTCATATTTTCTTTCTTTTGAACTCGTATGAGTCGTGATATGGGCCGTATGTGAAACTTGCAACAATTGCCCCTTGAAAGCAAAAGCTTCGTGGACTGTAAGGTGCTGAGAATCCTTTTTTCAGTTTATATTTATAAAACTGTCGTCATTGCCAATATATTTTTTAGTATATGAAGCTTCAAAAATGCTCCTCTGGAAATCGTTGTGGAAGGGTACACAACGTGTAGGGTATGAATTCTATAACGACTGAATACGTATGGAATACGTATATATAGAATATATCGCAGCAGCAAGTCTCGCCTTCACGTCAGCAGTCTCGTTTTGATACGTCTCATTAAGTATAGCTTCTAGAAATCTATCTCGGTTTGATAAATTTTGTCTTTAATAAATCCCGATAAAGATTATCGAAGCGATTGTTAGAACATCTGGACTATATCCAGGTGGCGGTGCTGGTGCTCACATAAATGAGCCTCCTTTCTAGCCTCTGCATGAAGAGAGTCTTCCTCATCTCTGCTGAGATCATAAATGGTAGTTCTTATGACGATTATTTCATCGCTATTATCACGTCGACACAACTGTGTTAATTATCTCTTTAACCATTTCCTTAACGTGTTTAAAATAGATCGATATTTCTATTTCTATGCTCGTTATATTCCAATACTTATCATCAATAGGTCGCCATGCATAGGCGATGCAAATGACAGCTAGTTATGAAACTATCTCGCCTCAAAAGACTCGCTAATGTGACAGTAATTGCTATAAATAACTAATCTCTAGTTCGTGCTCTTTAGTTTGCTTCTAGCCCTCTTGTTTCCTCACCACCTCTCTCACTCTATCTATCTCTTGTTCTATCACTCACTCTCTTCTATTCTCTTCCTTATTCTCTCTCTTTTTTCAACCTGTTGCTTATTTTCTTATCATTATGGTGTTTTGTTTTGCAATTTATTGCTTTCGGTTTTTTGTTGCTCCTCGTGTTGTTGTGTTTGTTGTTGTTGTTGCTTTTATTATTGTTGTGTTTTATGACTCGCGTTGATTGAGTTTCCTTTTATTTTATGGACATTTATAAATTTCACATTGACACTTCATCGATTTGACTTTACGCCGCTGTCATCACATAACAACAACAACAACAACAACGACAAAAAGTAGTCCATAAGAAAACGTGCGTGTGTTTTGTTATAGTTGAGAATGATTTTATGATTGAACTGATTAAGCTTTAATGTTTAAGCGAACTTTAGAACCTTATAAATATATATATGCTCGTATAATAGCGTCATGTATTTAGCAAATACTCGTACTAAATACTCGTAACAAGGAAATTAAGATTTATAGTTTGAGTAATAAATAAACTATGTAATGATAATGATAGTGAAAGAGTAAGAGATGTTTTTGGAGAGAGAGAGAGAGAAAGTAGAGAGAGAGGGTTGATAGGGCGAGTGGGAAGTATAAATAAAAGGAGGGTTGTAAAGAAATAGATAAAGATAGAGGGGGGGGGGAGGTAGAAAGAGATTAAACAACACTTATTGCTTTATTAAATGTATTTCAATTGTTGAAATTTTTTCTATAAAAATTTCCTTATTAATTAATTATTTCCTTAGTAATTAATTCATTTTTAAACTGAATTGGAAAGATTTTTTATTAATAATTAACTTTTATTACTTTTAATGCATCCCATCAAAAAATGGACATATCAATTCGTCGATATGGTGTCGATTTATTTAAAATTTTCATTTTTAATTACGGTAGTCATTAGTTATAATTATTAGTCAGATTTAAACCGAAAATGTTAATTATAAATTTACAAAAAATAGTAAACTATAAATTAAAATTCAATAAAATGCTAAAATAATGACGACAAAATGCTGCAGATGATGAAATTCTATCATTAATTTTTTATATTATTCTATAATAATATATAAGAGATATTAATTATCATTAAATATCATTCAATTAAATATCATTAATTATTGGTAGGTTTTTTTGGAAAACATTATAGAAAATTTAAAAAAATTTATAGAATTTTACATTAACAAAAATACTTTTATGTGTATTTGGTTTTCAAACATATTAATTATTTTCAATACTTATAAGATTATTTTTAAAGTGTCTTCAGAATTTTATCGTTGTTAGTGTTGATTCTCAGTAAAGTATAATATATTTAGTCATAATAGTTAATCTCAGAAAGTTTTATGAGAACAATACTTTGTTGCTTAAAAAGAATTCGGTTTTGTTGAAACCTGTTCATCTTCATCGTAATATTCCTTGATATTAGAAAGAACTTGTTGACTAGTTGCACAAGTTACTAGTTATCACTTGTAACACTTCCGTACCGTGTCTACCACTACAACTTCGTTGGCGACTGTATCAACGAGTATGTACGAGTATGTACGAGTATGAGTACTCGTCCCGCTTGAAGTAACCACTGCCACCAACAACCAACACATTTCCTGTCGATTACCTAATTTAAAAGCTGACAAACTGGATGATGTCACAATTTCCTTTTATCTTACCTCACTTCCCACTCAACGTCTCTTTCGCAGTTTTACTAAAGTCCGATGATCGCGTACACCTTTTATATGTTTATATGCACATATAAAAAAAAAGCTCATACACATACATATTCATTACTATGCTCATCCTATACTCATTCAGCTACATCCTGCCACTGGGGTAGAACTTTTTTAATTGAACCGCCAATTAATTTGCATGTAAACACAAATTGAAAGAACAACAACAACAAAAACAACAAGAACAACACGTGAAGAAGAAGCGAACAATAAGACCAACATACACAGCATGAAGAACAGCAGCAGCGAACAATAATCCCACAACAAGATCGAATAAGAACAAGAAGAACAATAACAAAAACATTGCTAACATCGGCAACAAGCGGCGACATTAAGCAATTGCATCATTGTAACGATGCAACAACAACAGCAACGATAACGATTGGCAGTAGTCAGGCGTTCGATGTGAAAACCGTAGCGGGGCCGAAGGGTACGGGAGGAAGAAGCAGCAGTTTTAACAGCTTCTGCCCTGCCCATGGCACATGTTGTTAGTTTGCCAATTTGTAAAGATTCTGCCTTCTCATCAACAGCATCATCATCATCATCGTCATCATCATTTCATTATCAACAGCAGCCAACTTCGCTTTTGATTTAGTTCAAGCGATTTAATGGTCAAAGTAATAAAATCTGAAACAGTGGAGTAAAGAACAGGAAAATAGGAAGAATAAAAGGGTAATGTAAATTTCGAAATTATTAAGGAATATTGTATTAAAAATAGGCTTAGTAGCCTAAGTTAGCCTTAGGACGCCTAACCCCGTTGCTAACAATATTAAGGTATATCAAGTGTTTGCACAAGGCGGCCTTCGGTCGCGGCAAGAGTTACAACTCTCAAAAAGTAGAATGGTGGCTTCGCTGCCAACAATATTATTGTGTTATAAATATTTATCCTTATGCGTATAGTGTAAATTTTTTTATTAGTTTTTATTGAGTATTCTTTAAAATAAATATTAAAGTTTCGAACCCAAATGAAGAAAAATATTAAAAATGTTATTATATGTTTAAATTTTTAAAAACAGGAAAAAATTGGCATTCGCTTTTGTTCAATAAATTTGGTTTAGAAATTAGAAAGCACACAAATAAACTTTATCCACTGTTTTTAAATCAAATTTTGTTGTTGTGTTGTTATTGTTATTGTTGTTGTTATTATTAGTATTCTCATTCTTATTGATCATTGCCCTCCCTCCCTCCTCCCTCTCTCTCTCTCTCTCTCCCTCTCTTAACTTTTTTCCGGTAAAGAACTGTAATAACGAAAGAAGGAAGTAAAACAAAAATTGGGAAAAGGAAAAGCCAAAATCTTAATAAAAACAACAAAAATATTGGGACGATTAAATGAAACAAAACAACTGATAATTTTTAATAAGCTCTCACACAACAAAAATGCGCACATCTAAATGCATACACGTACGCACATACATGCACACACATATATTGGTACATATGCAAATATATGCACACATTCCTAGAAAGGCTTTTGGCATGTGTGTGTCTGAAATTGGTTTTAATAAAAAAAAATTTCTACCGAGAATTTTAAAAATATTTTTCAAAAATTGAATTATTTTGATTTTTTTAAAATTTCTTTATTTTTTCAATATAAAACGAATCATATAAAGAATAAGAAGATAAGATAATATAAAAAAGAATTGATTTATCTGCCATTTTTCATGAAAGAATAATATATTTGCCATTCCTTAATTGTCTTTATAAAATTGCAGAGAAAATCTTATTAAAATAGTATCCGAAGAAAATGGATTAGAAAATTGGAAAAAGGGCTCAATATTTATAAATAATTTTTCTTTTACAGAATATATTCTGTATAAGAAGTAATGTTTCTGTATATTAAGTTTCTGTATATTCTGTATATTCTGTATACTAAGAAGTAATGTTTTAGAAAATTGGTAAAATAATGAATTGATAATAATTTATTGAAAATAATTAATTCATGATAATTTATTATTATAATTTTATAATAATTTTATAAGGAAATCAGTAAGACTTTCATTCAGAGAAATTAAGTCAGTATTGTTTATTTTTTACATTTACAATCTTTCAGATTAAACTATTTTTTTTGTATTTTTTTTGTGCGACCTTTAGAGCACAGTTTTTTTTATTAAAGTAGGTTTTTCTATTAAAACGAATTTAGTATCAAACTCGGTTTTAAAATTGGATGTCTATACCAAGTAAAATTTCTTTTTTAGAGTAGTTTTTTTTTGTATTAGAGTCAACTTTTATGACTTATTATTACTGTCGGTGCTTCAATAAAACACGGTCTTTTAATTCGATTTTATCGTTGAATCCTGTCTTTTTATTAATGTTAAATTTTATATTGAAATCAGTTTTAATATTATGCTCGGTTCTTAAAATAGATTTTCGTCGATCGCGGTAAATTTTTCTATTAAAATTGCGTTTTATATTCATGCTTTAGATTAAATCAACATTTTCTTCTTTTATAAATCGAGTTTAAAGTTAAAGTCGATTTTAATATTAATTCGTAATTATTCTTGGTTTTCATATTGTGCTCTGTTTTAATAATTAATAATAATTAATAATAATTTTCGAACATTTTTTTATTTATTAACATTCATAAATTGTTTTATTAACTTCAACTAAATTATTACTAGAAAATCAAAAATCCAAACAAAATTTGGAATAACTGCATTAATTTTTTCAGTGTTTTTTCAACTGAATACAAAATTGTTGTTGCTTTACTTACAATATGACCGATGTACATGAACAGTTTGTGCTATCGCTGGATTTTAATTACGTATCATTATTTTAATTTACGATTATTTCTCTTTTAATTATTGCATTTATATAAATTCTTTGATGTCTATAATTTTTCAACAGAGTTTTAATTGATTAAATGTAACAGATTAATCGATTTATTGGATCCCTAAACAGGTTTTTGTAACGATATATAATGGATATGAGGATATAAAGGACTTTTCTGATATTTTACTATTATTATATATTTTTTTCATCAAATGAGTGTCTCGTAAATCTCATCGTGGGTGACCTAATTCCTAATGAACCTTTCATTCTCATTGCCGATTATATCATTTATTGATCGTAAATAAAATATGTATTGAGTAAAACTTGTCGTGCAATCAATTAAATTTCAACATGTATGATTTATTGACTAATTTGAATATTTGCAAGTCGTTAAATTAATATTGTTCTTATTAAAATATATATGACTACTAATGTTAACGAGTTACCGAACCGAACCACCCAGTAGCTACCGTACCACCCAGAAGTTCGCGAACAATCGAACAGCAGCGGACGAACAACGATGAAAAACGATCTTTAGTCGTGTGCACGTTCGTCGGCGTAGAGGCGAAATTAATCATGAAATCTTTGAAACAATTAATTACATGGAACGAATGAATTAACGCGATACCACACGATCCTTAGAAATGTTGTAGGTTGTTATAGGTGTTGTTGTTGTTGTTGTTGTTGATCGTGAAATCGAACCATTCGCATTAGATCATTATTAAAAATAAAGCAAGTGACGTCAAATGGCAATAAGTGAAAAGATTTACAATGGAATCTCTTCAAATTTATAGAAACGAAAAAAATACTCAAATCAAATGAAATGTTCCGGCATCGCTATCGCAATCGACATCGTGCTGGCACCATTAGTCAGTCATTTTATATTATTCGTTTTTTTCTTTTGAAAGGATCGAGTAAAGTAATAATTTTTCATTAGAAACTATCATCAATTACATTAATCATAAGTAACGACTTTTTGAATGTTTGAATATTCGTTCTTTGGAAATCATGGCGACGGTTTATGGCGGACTATATTTCTTTCCTTCAAGCTTGACATAATTCATTTTAAATGTTTATAATTTTTTTACAATAATTTTTGAAATATTTATCCATTAAATTGAACTTTTTGTCAAACAATTCTTAATTGATTTTGGACGTCTTATTTAGAATTGTGCAATTCCATAATTGTCCAATTAGTTTTCTAAATGCCTTCCCTAGTTAAACCTCTATTATACCAATTAACTATGGATTATCGATAATGTTTATTTAATCTTCTCGTTAATTGTAATTTTATTTGTTTTTTTTTCATATTTCTGTGACGCGACAGATACACATTTCCATTGATCAAAGTATTGAATTCAGTTCGAATGTTTGCTCAGAATGTTTTTCGAAACGTTTGCTTAAACGAAGGGACATTCGTTGAATTGTTGTCAGGCATTCTGATTAATTGATTCATAAAAATAATTGATTGATAACCTCCAACGATGATTAGTCGCCGTCGTCGTCGTCGAAAAACGTCTCAATCAACTGTCAATCGGCAATAGCCATTTTCAATGCATACGAATGAAAAAAATCATAACCATTAATTGTTTATTGTGTGATTGTAATGATAATGGAAGATCCTTTTTATTGTTAAAGTATTGCATTTTAATGGAACCAAATTTACACACACACACTCTTCAGTTCTATAAATTTATTTCACGTATATCTCACATAAACCGAGACACACGCACACACATAAACCGATACTTTAAAGTAAAATTTTGTTTCAACGTTTGCCTTTTTCATAATCGAGAATTGGTTTGTGCGATAAAGGCAAGACCGTCTGGCCATGATGGTCTCAGTTAACGCACCAACCAGCAAAAGGTCCAGCCTACTTTACCTTCGTTGGGCTCATTGATCTTGCTTTATCTACCTACTTCTCATTTCGATTCATTTCGTTTCGTTTCGATCTCTTCTTTCTATCTTCGTCATCATATATTTTTATCTATATCTATCATTAAGAATTCGATCAATGCAATAAATTCTTGATTAAATTTAAATTCGTCGGTTATAAAAGGTTGTTACAAAGTTCACAAACAGTTTTCATTTGTCGGCCTGTGTTTTATACGTTTGTTGTTGTAAATATATAGATTTCATTATATTTGTCACAACTTCCTATATTTTCCTTCACATTCAGAATGATGATGATGATGATGAAGATGATGATAAGTGAAAGAATGAAGTCTAGTATAAAAATTTTAATTTACTGAAGAAAGATGAAAAAAGCAATCACCATTAATCTAAAGAGAGACAATTAATAAGATTGAAAGTAATATTAAGGATTATATATTATAGAACAAGATGACTAAATGTGAAAGGATCGGCTTTGCAAAGTTAAAAATTGATTAAGACGACTATTAATGATGAAGTTGAGATAGAGGTCGTTTGAGATATTATATTTGAATAAATTCATTTCCTTGATTTAGATTAGAATTCATTAAGATTAGAATATAATGATGGTGAGTTTTACAACGAATGATTTATGGATTCTATGCGAGATTTAATCTCAATTTGATTCTAATATCTTAACGTAACGATATCTTATATCGAGCAATTTTTTTGCGCGAGACCGAAGAATAGGAGCAGAATATCTCGTTAACTTCAACAAAAATTGGTTAAACTTATGCTTCACTAATTTATGAAATAATACAAAATATTCGTCTAAACCCTCTGCGGGATAACAAAATCGGAATATTTGTAGATTCTCAAACATTATTACGATGGACTTTCCAGATTTCTCTCTCTCCCTCTCTCCTCCTATCTCTTTTTATCTAATGCGCTTCTGGTGAGATCAGGTATCATAAAATAATTGATAGTAGTTACTAACATCCGCGTTAAGACTAAACAAAACGAATGCAGGTGCTAAATATTGCATGCCCAGATTTTAACATGTTGGAAATTCCGTTTCGGAATTTCCCGGGCTTGACAATCATGGCAGGCTCTCAGGAAAACAGGACTCACTTACGCCCGTGCATTTTAAATTGTTTCAGGGAAATATATTGGTTGTAAATCTTAAAAACTTACTTAAAATTAATTTAGAATTTACTTAGTAGAGTTTTGCATTAATTAATTTCTTTCTTTCAACAATTAGTCTAAATTTACTAGAAAAAACCAAAATTAATTTAAATTGAAATTTAGTTAAATTAGTACGATTATATAATAAAATATAAAGATAATCATTATTCATTTCACTGCAGTGACATTTCATCCATGTGTATCATAATTAAATAAGCACAGTTGTTTTTTATTCATTAAATCGTAAATGAAATCAATTAAGACTAAGATTAAGATTGAATATTTTCCAAAGTGATTAAATGTCAGACGCTTGATGATGCGAAAGAAAAAATATTGCGGCAATTTTTAATTAGAATGAATGAGAAATTAATCGCAAATAGTATAATTTATTATAATAAATTAATAATTTATTAAGAGCGGAAGATGTTTGTAGGAGTTTGTGATTTTATAAAATTTTGCAAATTTTCAGTTCAGAAATACTTTAGTTTCATTTTTAGGTCTATTTATATTCACTCTATGCTTTTGAAGTTTATTGGAATTATTTATAATTATATAAAGTGCTTTATTGCGCTATTGTAAGATTTTCAAAATTATAAATTTTTTAATTTTCATTCTAAATTTTAAAATATTAAGTTCGAAAATATTCGAACATTTTACTGATTTATGTAAATGATTTGCGATGATCCTTTAAAACTAAAATAAAGGATTTAAATTAAATAAAATATTTCAAATCTATTAGAACAATTCATTTTATTGTTTTATAAAGGATTTATATTATTGCAAAATAATAAAATTATTATTACAAAATATTAGAATTTTAAAATATTATAAATAATAAAGCAATCATAAATTTGCAATATAAAAGACATCCATGGAATTATAGAGTAAGAAAATATGTTTTTATATATACAGTTTCTAATAATGATTTATGTTTATTACAGTAAAAAATTTAAAATTATATGAAGAATTGTAATGATATTGAAAATTGTTTAAATGAAATTAATGGCTTAAAAATTCTCTAAAGTATCCCTTTATACTTTTATAAAAACTTTGAGACTTTTAAAGTTATTCATTTTGACATTTTAGCAAAAATTTTAACATTCTAAAATTAATTATTAAAAATCTAAAATATATAAAAAAATAGAAAAAATATAAAAATTCAATATAAAATAAAATAATAGTATAATAAATATTTGGTAATAATAACAATAATAATAATAATAATAAATACATAACTTCTAGCACTAATTTGGTGACATACAAATCAATTCAGTTAGAGAATTATAATTATGTAAGCAAATGCAATTACCTTAAATTATATATATATATATATATATATATATATATATATATATATATATATATATATATATATATATATATATATATATATATATATATATATATATATATATATATATATATATATATATATATATATATATATATATATATATATATATATATATATATATATATATATATATATATATATATATATATATATATATATATATATATATATATATATATATATATATATATATATATATATATATATATATATATATATATATATATATATATATATATATATATATATATATATATATATATATATATATATATATATATATATATATATATATATATATATATATATATATATATATATATATATATATATATATATATATATATATATATATATATATATATATATATATATATATATATATATATATATATATATATATATATATATATATATATATATATATATATATATATATATATATATATATATATATATATATATATATATATATATATATATATATATATATATATATATATATATATATATATATATATATATATATATATATATATATATATATATATATATATATATATATATATATATATATATATATATATATTTATATAACATCTGTAAATAATTTTAAAATCTGAAAAATCCATAAACATAAAATATTCATGTAAGAGACTTTTATGTATGTATAATTTCTTATACTAACCTGGTTATTGATGCCTATCGTGTTTTGACAAATTTGTTGAGTCAATTATAATAAATATTTATAAACATGGAAATTTATAAAATGGAAATTCCGTAAATTTTTAAAGCCATCCTGAACTAAAGGCATCCGTACTTAAGCATCGCACAACTAAGAACACTCTATAATCATTACCTGATTGTAGTTGATGAATTTTTTACATGCGCGTATGAATGTTTTTGTAATATCGTGGGGAAAATCCAACATTAAGGCAAAATTAATTCCAAAGAAAAGGCTATAGAAATTAACAGAAGTCGTCTGTTGTCTGTTGTTGTTGTCTCTGTAGAAATTAATTTGGGAAATTTTAATTGGTCCGGTACGAATTTAGTACACTAATAATTTATATTGGATTGTGAGCAAAACAAAGGAATGACTTTAAGGTGACTTTCGATAAGACCGTTTCCATATAAAAGAAATTCAGGTCTCCGTATATTTGATTGTAAATAAAGGGGCAACATTTTATAGGATTTATATGTAAGGTTTGATAGTATATGATGAAAGGTTATATTGATTTAAAACTAATTATTTTCAATGAAATTATGTTTAAATACGGAATATGGAACTTTATATAAATCTGGAACTCGATCTGGGAATTAACTTAATTAGAAATATTTTGTAGTGATCCCTAAAGGTCTTACAAATTTTATTTGTTTAACATTTATCGGAATCGATCTCTTGAAAAATTTCAAAATTATTATGAATTAAAAGAGTTTGATAAAAAATTTAGATGAATTAAAAAATTTAATAACCGAATCTTGATTCTGAGGAATTTTTTTAAAATTGTGAATAAAATATTTACTTTAGAACCGGAAGTAATATTTTATATTAATTTATAAAATAAATAAGCGCCTATACCGCCAACATTCTTAGAAAAGAGTAAATGAAGGAAAATGCATTCCATTCAAGAAGAATTGCATGTAAAAGAATGGTTTACATCACTCTGGTCAAATGCATAAATCATTACCAATAAAATCTTCGAAAAATGAACAAATGATCCGAACGGAAAAGATCGTTTGTTTTACAAATTTAACCGTAAAAGAGGTCCTGTTGTTTGTCCTGTGGATTTTCACAGAGCTATTATGTTTGCGAATGTGTTGGTAATGGCCAACCGGAATGGAGTAATAACAAAATGTGCCTAGACCGTTTGTCGGCAGAAGTGAAAGCATCCAAACAAAGCTAATAGCCATGGTTTTTTTTCATTTAATCAAGCCGTATTTCCTTCCGTTGGCTATAACGGACACACACACAATCGTATACACTAAAGTAGATAATTTGAAGAGCAGACAGTTTGGCACGTACAGCAGCAACAACAAAAACAATAGTAATAGACAGAATGAAACAAACGCGGCAATAACTTGTTGAAGCTCCTTTTTTTAATTTCTTTAAAGAATTTGAAGAGGAATTTAATTTTAACGAATGGGAAAAGAAACAAACAAACAAGCACCCGTGTAGACATTGCCGTTCCCTTTGCTAAATCTCAGAAACATGTTGTTGCAACATATTGCTTTTATTCATTTCGACCATGCCGGCTTGGCAATGAATTTTACTCATTTACCGACTTACTGACGACTGCCTGCAGTGTGCTCGCTCCGGTGGTAACGATCGCAATTTATGCTGGGAAACATTTGAGAGAACTTTAGCGAAAATTTCGCTCTCTTTCTGTCAACAGCGCCGTTTAACAGTAATCGCGTAGAGACGCACTCAACCCCAGCAACAACATCAACATCGGCAATTTTTCAAAAAATTCGCACATACATATTTTTCGATCAGGCGATTTCTGATGAAGCATTATTAAATAGACACCAACTAAGTCCATCTGAATGATCATCATGATGATAAGTAAGGCGACGTAAAAGCGCCTCGCCGCAAATTGCGTGCGCCGCACATTTCTCTACCGGAGCACGAGTAACGTAAACTGCTTTCCAAATGGAATTTATATCTATTTAAATTGGTAGATTTGGGGAGGGCGGGGGTTAGGTTATTTGGTCAATCAACTAAATGGTTCAACTATCTCAAATGCTTGAATGACTCGATTGATAAATAGACTGACTGACGGACGACTGGTGTTGGTAGTTCAAACAAATTATATCGCTCCACCGCAACATGCCGTGCCGTTCGTGTATCGAACGATCAAAAGGGAAACGAAATCAAGGTGTGAGCGAGCTAGTGAGTAACGAGTGAGATCGAAGTGAATAAACGAGTATATCTAGCGCACGTTGTGATCGTTTGTAATTTCTTCGTCTCTCTCTCTATCGCTCGACCAGGTTGTGCCGCAGCTTTTGTTGTTATTTTTCTTTATTTCATTACCAGTGCAAAAAAATTGTAGAACAGCAACAAAAACACTAATACGAGTTACCAAGAACAGCAGCCGAAGTCGTCGAGTAAGGCAATTCGCCGATTCGAACGGGCGATGTAGAACAAAAACAACAACAACAACAACGAAAGTCAGCAGAGCAACAGAGAGCGCGCAAAAATTGAGACAAATCCAAAAAAGAAACAACCAACAATGTAATGCAATAGCAACAACAACAACAACAAAAACAACAATAACGCCGCCGCTGTCGCTAACCGAAACAACAAAAACAAGTGGTAGTGTAGAGAAGTGTATCTAAGTGTATCTAGCAGAGTTTTATCTGTCTGCAACGGCGCACGGCGCTCGTTAGTTTATTTATTCGACGCGCCGATCCGGTGTGTGGACATTATTTTTCGAAACGTTCGTCGAGGAACACGCGTCCCAGCCAAAGTCAAGCAATAAACTTTTATCCGCAAGATATTCAGATAGCGAACAACTGGCACAGTTGATAGAAAGTGTTCGGTATCGTAAGCAAGTGCAATAACATCGGAGATACACTATTTTTTTAGGAGTTTTGTCTAAAAAAAGTAAAGTTTCTTTCTTACCTCGTTTTTTGTTTTGCAAACAATTTCGTTCGTATGCGTTTTTTAAAAGTTTTGTTTAGCAATTTCTTCGAGGGAACAAAAAAAAACGAAAACTAAAGCACGTCGGGTAAATTGCATAAAGAAAACTGTGAATATAGAAGAAAAAAGGGAAGAGAAAAATAAGAAAGACAAAGACGATTTCGGGCCTGATCTAAATTTAAAGTAAAAAAAACAGAAAGAAAAATCGCAAAGCCAATAGAACTAAATAAATTAATTTCTGACGAAATCGCGTATAGAGAAAAAAAATTAATAGGCCTTAGAACATCGACGGCGTTTCGCCAACAACGCCTCTCTCTATAAATTTAATAGACAGATAGGAGCAAAAAGAAAAAGTATGTGACATTCAAAAAAACAATAACAACAATATTAAACCCGATCAAAAATATCAAGGAAAAAGCTCGGAAGTTGCTTTTGTTGAAAACAAAAAAAAAAACAGTGCGCGGAACAAACCCACAGAAACAAACAACAGACTTCACGGAGAATTAATTCCATTCTACATAAGGTTTTCAAAAAAAAAAAGGTTCTGATTGTGGATGTCGCAGAGATAGAATAGTATCCCTTCGATACTTTCAAATTTTCAACGCATTTCATCGACTAAGAAGCTGAAGGAGCAGTCGTAAAGTGAGCGGGGCGGAATTAGAAACAAAAGCAGAGTAGAAAATATCCAAAAAGTTCAGTAATTTTGCGTTTGCGATGAATAAAATGGAACATACTATCTCATAGATACATTTGCGATATCGGCAGCAAATCGAACGCAACCAACGTCGCAACGTCGACAATTGTCAGACAAAACGCTTACGTTGAAGCAAACGTAACAGGAATCGCATAACGACTCGCACAGCAACAATAATAATAACAACAACAACAACACCAACTAACAGTAACGGCAACAACATCGCCGACGGCAATGACAACGACGATCATTTAACGACGGCAACGCTCTTAGAGTACATCGCGTATTTCGCATAACGTTATCTAATCAATCGGACGACGGCTTGTTGTGTTCCCGTTGTTACCGCGACAAAAAACAAATTACAACGACAACAACAACAAAAGCAAAAGTGTTAAAAATTAATAAATAAACTATAAGCGATTTTTTTACCATACGGCAATATCGCTGTCTTCAATTAAAATGTGTTGAAAACATCTTTAGATAACTTCGATATTAATTACAAAAACTGGAAAAAAGTGAAAAGTGAAAAAACACATTATTCAGTTACGGAATAAAGATAAGAGTGATAGACAGATATATATATTTATTCAAATCGAGTCATTACGACAGACCGGAGAGAGAGAGGAAGAAACGACGGAATAATATGTCGATTAAAACTCTCTCATTATTATCGAAAATAATTACAACAAATACGAGTAAGTCAAAGTCAAAAAATCGAGAAAAAGGAGCAACGGCATCAGTATCATTATCAACATCGTCATCATCATCATCAGTAATAAATATGGCCAATAGTTTCGTTTGCAAATTGATAATTTTTCTATTGATTTGTTTAACGACGAACGTCGCCGGCCGACGGCATTCACCGCTGCCAATTGACGAACCAGAGAACAATCGGAGAAGCAATCGACCAAGTAAGTGCAATTTATTTGAAAATAACTCTTATTACAATAACAGTTATTTATAAGAGAGTACTAAACAATATTTCCGATGCGAGTTTTCTTGTAGTCGTAAAATAGTTTACGATTCGAGATCTTTTGAGGTCTTCAATGTTATTTTTTGTTCTTTCCGGTGGTTTTGCTCTAAGTGTGAAGAGCTTTTTTTATCAGGCCTTCAATAATTTCCTTTCCAATTAGGCAATCGTCGTTTTGTTTTAGAGCCTTTAGAATGTTGTTTCATTTTTATTTTAATATTTCTCCTACTAGGCCTCTTTGTAAGATCATTTGCTTAATCTCTTAAGTCTTTCAGTATATGCTTTAATGTCTTCTTTATATACGTTCTATGAATGTCCTTGTCATTCAGAGAGATTTTATAAAAAATATTGAAATCGATTTCTTAAAGGAGTTTTAGATATACCTCAATGTTCATCGAGATTATCTATTTAAACGGCTTTATGCCCACATTTCAGTAAATTTTTCCAAAAAATCTTTTATTAAATTCATTAAAAAATAGCCTCTCTTGAGGCTACTTCTTTTTATTCTTCTATTCATTTTTCTCGTTTAACAGCTCGAATCATATTTCTCAAAAATATTTGAGATTAATAAAAATTTTTGCTCATTAAAATATTATAATAAACATAAAATCATAATTAACCAGTTAGCTCTTTTAATTATAATTAATAAAGCAGTAAAATCGAAACAATTTTTTATGACATCATTAAAGAATTTTTTTCGTTAAATAAAATATATTCAAAAACTTATAACTCGTTATAGCTCATACGCCCCCAGCAATGGCTGCGACAGAACTAACGACGAAAGCAACATAGATGTACGGGCGGTGTCTGAGGGGGGGGGGGTTGGGGAATTGAATGGATGTATTTCCCGCATTTCCGCAATCGATTCACATTTTATTTCCAATTATTTTTAATTTTGAAAAAGTTTTGTTCGTGTATTGAGAAAAGAACAAGCAGCGGACTCAGTTTAGGACTTTTTACTAATTCTGGGTCTCATTGTTTTGCTTAGTTTTGCTTTCTTTTGTTTCACGCTTTTGTTAAATATTTAGTAATAAACTGTAAAAGATTTTACAGAATTTGACCTTTACAGATATCCTTCTGCGGTTGGTTTGCATATATTTCATGCGAGCAGGCCTTTATTTTCGTCAAATAGTTGTTCACACCTTTTTTCTACATTTCCAGCACTTTACTAATTTTCAGTGTTGTTCTTGTTTTGTTGTTGTTGTTGCACCTTCTTTGTTTAATATTTTCCTAAACCTCTCGGAACATATGGCGATAGGAAGAGGAATTCCCCACTACATTCTCTTCAACACCTTTTGGTAAATGATCTCTATCCTCTATTGCTTGCACGTACCTGACTGAAGGTAACTAACTGTTCGAGGAAATGACCTCTTTGCGAAACTCATTCGATGCATCTTTTTGGTTATAATTCGTCAAAAGTCTTGCAAGATCGTTAGAGGGAGAATTCCAGAGACTAAGTGTCTATGAGAATTCGTGTGCGTTTGTGTGTTGTGTGAGCTCTAGATTAGATGTCATAAAAAGTCACACCCATTTTTTGTCACCTTAATATTTATTGTTTTGTTATCTTTTCTGATTTATTTCGAGCTTGGTAGGATATATTTTAAAACCATATTACTTGACTTGGAAGTAGAAATTTCTGTAAAAATGTTTTCAGGCATATTTTTTAATAGTATTTTTTAATAAAAAATAATTATTATCAAACTTAGAAGTGGCAATAAAGTGGCTGGATCCTAAACTATTTTAAAATCCACGACGTTCAAATTAAATAAAATGACATTGTAGTCAAATATAGTTAACAATTTTTTAATAAATATCGTGAAATTTATTACAATTAGTGCAATTTGTAAAATTTGTTAAAATTTTTCCCATAGATATTTTTTGATCATCAATGATAAGATATCATACGCAACAATATCTAATCTATAATATCACACCATAATGTCTTTCCTTTTCTTTCAAAGTTAGACTCTTTGACGTCAAAGCATTTCGCTGGGTCGAATAGATTTTTCTCTGTAATATTCTGCCAAACTGTTTCCCAACTGTTTATTGCAGGTAATGAATGCGTTCGATTGTTGTTTTTGTTGGCTGTGCAACTACAAAAACCAATCCAGTTCTCCCTTCTCGCCCGAAACCTGTTGATCTTTTTTGAATTCTAGGGATATTTTACAAGATTGTAAGCATATTTCGCAAATGTCTACTTGTTCTGCTTCTTCTAATTCTGCTTGCTTTTCTTATACTTTAGAATTTTTCTAAGCGTGTTACATCCAACTGTACTTTCATTAATATACCTTAATGATGCGGCAGATGGTCGCAAAAGTAACAACATGTTTTTCCTTAACAATTTTCTCTGAAATTCTTGGCCTTCTTGTTTGTTTGTAATTCACATAGGCATACTTACACACATCCATGCCCACATTCGTCCTTTTTGTCTAAAATTTGTTACATCCATTCATTATTTCATTCATTCATCCCTTCGTTCATCCCAATTACGTTAAGCTGCTGAGTATTTGCGACCTCCAGCAGTTCCTTTATTTGTTCTTCATCATTGACAACCGCCCATAATCCGTATAGGAATGCTATCCAGCTATTCCATCCGTCCGTTTGTCTGTCTCTAATTTTCAGAGATAGAAAAATGAAATTTTTCTTCGGATTTTCGCACAATCAGGTACAATCAGAAATAATTTTTTCTTTGTTAATTTTTGGTGACTGCGATTGTGTTACCTGTCGGAACTTTTATGGAGCGCCCTTTTGGGATCCTTATCCTTATGAGCTGCGGGAAGGTTGAAAAATTTTTGGAAAATTATTTTTCTCAGACTTTTGAAGAAATTTTCCTTTAATTTTTTAATAAAATTGCAAAAGTTTCTTAAAAAATTTGATAGTGTTTTGAAATAACATTGTATTTAAAGATAAAAGTTTTTAATATGTAGCGGCTTTCCTTGATACTTTAACGTCCATTCGTTTTGTTTCTATCAATTTTTCTCAAAAAAAAAAAAATAGCAAAAAGCCGCCCACATTAATGACTTTATGCTAAAAATTGAAACGAAAACGTAGTTTTTTGGTTGTGACATTTATTTACACTTAAAACAGCGCCTACGATTTCGACTGATCATTCATGTTACTCAATCTGTACTCGTAGTAACCTTTTCTTCTTCACTTAAATATTTGGTTAAGCTCTCTCTTTTTTATCATTAGAAAAGCTAGCACTAGAGTTTTTCGAACGAACGCAGAGTTAAATCAAACAAAAAAGTAACAGATGACAAAAACAACAATAAAATACTTCCACCTCTGCTACAATTACCACTACTACGACTACTACTTATACTATTAATACTTCTACTACGATTACTACTACTATCACTGCTACTAGTATTATTATTACTCTCCTACCACTACTACTATAATAACTACAACCACTACTACTTCTACTATTTCTACTACTAATACTACCACCGCTACTACTTATACTACTGGTACTATTACAGCTAATCCTAACACAATTGCCGTACACATTTTCTGACCATTTTCATTTACGCTCGCAGAATTTCACAGAGATTCATCTTTGGATATAAATTATAAATACATTACCAAAAAAAACCAAATCGAATGGCAAAAATCGTTATAGTTTGAAAAGTGCAAAATGTTTCAGTAATTTTTGTCTTTCTTTTTCATGCAATAATTCCGAAAATTTATTAATGCGTTAAGAACCGAAATTTATTGCTTCTGGCAGTGCCGCTTTCAACGCGAAAAGCGGAATGCAATTATTTTTAGTAACACCAAAACGACTATGCGTTGTTTGTTTGTTTGTCGCTTAATACATTTCGCGATTGACGTTGGCCAGTATTTTTTGCTTTTATCAGAAGGAATGACTAATTCGAAAGGAAAGAAATAAAACATTACAAAAAAAGAAATAAATATTAAAAGCAAACTTGATGTTAAAATGTCAGTGAAATGCTCTAGTAGAAGACCCCAAATGAGGTTTGTTGCGTATCGAGTAAAGTTACGTCATTCGAAAGACGCAATTGTGATTTGTTTAAAAACAAGGACGGGTGGGATGGAAAAAATCCGAACGATGCGAAATTAAAGAAAAACGTAAATCCATAGGAGGAATAAAGGAATGAACCAACAAGGGAACGAACAAACAAATAAACAAACCAACAAACAAATAGACAAACTAATACATAAACAAACAAAATAGATAAATATACAAAATAAACAGATAAAAACTCAGTGGAATAAGACAAAATTTGATAAGTAAGAAAGAATTAGGTGCTCAAACAAACAAATAAATAAAAAAGGAGAAAAAAGTTGCATGCATAAAAAATACAATAAACAATAAATGTTTATTTCAGCGTGGAAAAGAATAATCATTAGAAAATTCAACAATCATTTGGAATAATCGAGAAACAATAAAACAAAGAGCCAAAATAAAGCTGAATGAAAAATCAAGCAAACAAACAAGCAAACAAATAAATAGTTTCGAATTTTTATAAATAACTGAAAAGACAAACTAAACACAGAAACAACAGTTAAACAAACACTCCAAGCAAAGAAGCAAAGCAAGTAAATAGAAATACTGTTGGCGAAAAAAATTAACAATGAATGAATGTAACGTAAGTAAATTGATAAATTCAAACCAAAAACAACAAACAAACAAAAAGCAAAAGACCATCAAACAAACACCTTAACGAACTTAACAAACAAATAGATAGAGATATCGTCCGTAATTAAACAAACAAGAATATCAAATAAAAAGATGAGAATTGTGAATTTTGTATGCGAATATTCATGCGAATGTCTGCGACCTTAGAACACGCCTTGCAATCAATATTTCACGAAGGCAGATTCTTAATCGGAATTTAATAAACCAACAGCTAATCAACTGGCAATCAAAACAGCGACGTAGTGGCGCATGCATTCAATACACACAGTTCACGTAGTGGCGTGCACTACGTGCATTCCGATAAATCCAACATGATTGAGACTTAACAAATTATGAATAAATATTAAATAAATTACAAACCGAAACTAATTAAAAACGCATGAAATGAATTAGATAATTTTTGTTATTTAAAAAAACTTTCAAGATAATTGTGTAATGACGTATTTATTTATAACACTACCAGATCAGAAGAAGAAGAAGAAGAAGAAGATTTTCCAGAGTTTCTATGATTTTCATTTTTCATTTAGTCAGGAATGCTTTAATTTCTAAAATACAAAAAATGTTACACCACGAACATTTTCTTTTAAATGAATCCTTTCGTCATTTGACGAGTTTTGGCCAGATTTTATCGATTTAGATTCCGTCATAAGTTTCGATATTATGTATAATTTGATTGAGTTTTTAATTGGGCTCGTTTAGTTAGTTCTTTTTTATAATTGATTTTAAGTGAATCTCAACTGACTTTAATTAAAATTTAATTGATTTTTACAAAAAATTGGATGATTTTTAGGAATATTTTTCGAATGAATATTTTTCAATTTTCGTAAAAATTTCGAATTTTAAATGATTTTTATAATTGGGAGAACATTTTTTAATTCCGAAAACTTCGTAGAAGATTTTGAACCGAATGTTTTCCGGTTCATGATGATTTCGCGGTTTCATGAATTTTAATTAAATTTAATTTTTATCATGATTAATTATTTTTGCCATTGTTTTACCTTTTTTGTAGAAAACTTGAAATGAATGTTTTAGTAAAATTCACCATTAAATTGTCTTTAAATTTTGCAAAAAATCAGCTTCAATTGTTTTCAAATAAATTTAATAATAATTTATGTATTTACAATAAAAAGTTTTAGTTTTAAAAATAATAATATTTTTTTTAAAAAGTTTTTTTAAACAATGGGAAAATTAATTTGTTTTGTTTTAATCATTTTTAATATTTTTTCGTTTTTATATTTTCATAATTTTTTCTTTTCAAAATTCATTTAATGCAAAGCAATTTTATTTTTACGTTAAGTTTTAAAATAGACTTAGCATTTACTTTGAGAAAAGGAAGGAAAGCAACGGTCACCATTTGTTTGCTTTGCCTTTACCTTAATTTTATTACTATCGTTAACATAATTTTTATTGTTTTTATAATGGGTTCGTTCATTCAAGAAACAAGCCAGTCGATCGAAGAGAAAAAAGATCGTTTCTACCGAAAACCCGTAAAGAGCAAAATCGATTCAATTCAGTTTTTGTTTGGATCTTTTTATTGTCGACTTAAATCAGATTACATTCAAATTTATTGTAATTATTTTTTGCGGTTTTGATATTAGTTTTTTTTTATCGACATATACTTTTTTCATTGCCTCTTTTTTTGTTTTGATTAGTGGCTAAACGACTAAGTTTAGCGCTGATCTAAGTTTGGCAATAGTAGGAAGTAGAAGAAGAAGCGAGAGAAGAAGAAAACGTAGAATCAGAGTTAGTTTGTAGAGATCATTTGTTGTTGTAATGATTTGTTTTTTGCGCGATAAAATATCAAACACAAAAACAGCAACAACAACAACGGCATAAACATAACGACAAACCTAGCATGAAATACAAACACGCACACACAGCCACACATACACATACACGCAACACTCGCGTACACACAAAACTGCTTTTATCATGTTTAATTTTATTTAGATAGAGAGAGAGGGACGAAAGGAAAGGGAGAGGGAATTAAGGAAAGGAAGATCTAACTCGTCTATCAGTTGATGAAGATTTGTTATGAATGACCCAAATCTATCGACTTGTAGCTTTTTAAATCAATAAAAATTGTGGCTGTGACGGGGTGACGACGGTGACGGCGATAGCATAAGCAGCAATACTTATCAAAGAAAGCGTTATAAAATTAATAATTTTACATATTCCTTCGAGACATTTTCTAATGAATGAATAAAAAGATAAAAAAATACTGAATGAATAAATGAATGAATGGATAAACTAGTAAGTGGTTGAATGACTAAGTAAGTGAGTGAGTGACTGAGAGAGTGAGTCGTTGTACGAATGAATGAATTGAGAAAATGGTTATGGAAATGAAGTGAACATTATTTATGTGATATATGACTTCATGTTTCTTTTAGTTTGTGGCCTAAACCAATAACTTGACGCATCGTATGTTGGCCGAGTGACTTTTTTCGAAAGGTGTTAAAACGTGGTTATGCTAAAAGCTTCTTTTTGAAAGAAAAAAAGAAAAAAAATAATGGAAGGAAAAAGATAATTATGTCCATTTATAACACTTCTGACTACAAGTTTTAGCGACCGTAGTAGCGGTAGTGGCAACAAAAACAACATCGGCGACAAGTTGTGAAGTTTCCTTAATGAAAATCTAAGCATGAAAAAGTCTTTTTCTATCTATCGGTTGGTTGTTCAGTCGCTCGATCGGTGGATAGATCTCTCAGTTGTCGGTGATTTTGTTGCTGTTTTGGTTGGTTGGGTTTGGTGTTATTGGTGGTGGTATTGTTGTTGTTGTGCGATTTTTCATTATTTACGTTGTTTGTTTTTTGTTGAATTTCATAGTTTTAACCATTTTTGGCATGACAAACAGTCGGCCATTAACGCATACTCTTATGCGTTGATTAATGGCCTTTCGAATGCGTTTTTGTAACCGCATATCCGTATAGATTCGTGTGCGTTCATACCATTTGTGGTCTTCTGTAGCTAATGTTGACAAAGAGGAAGCAAATCAAACAAATCGCCGTCAATATCATCATCATCATCATATCATTATTATTATTATAATCATCATTACAGTATCGTTACTTAGATAATAATAGTTATCATTATCAACTCGATCTTTATCATCAATCTAATTTAGTTTTAAGCAAAATTAGTATCGCGATCATCGTAATTATGTTTGATCATTATTGACATTTTCCTTACTTTTATCATAAGTATACTATTATTTTATATGTTTGGGTTATTTCTATCGTGGTTTTGTTTCGTGCAAAAATGCTTTATTATCCATTTCTCTGAGCGTATAAACAATGATCTGCGACGTTTAGTCGCCGCGCATCTTTAAGTCATTCTCAACGCTCTCCCTTAAGCTCGTAGATTTGCGTTGAAAATAAAATTAAACCAAAAAACTACAAAACCAACAACAACAATAAGAACAATCCAACAAACACCACCATTACAATTTCCAAAAAACCTCATTAATTTAATTTTCTTTACATTTTATAAGAACCTTCTTCTTCGTCAAGAAAGGCTTAATATTTGAACATAATATGAAGACATGGTTGATAGGCTGAGATAATTGAATGCAGTGAAAGAAGAAGAAGAAGAATAATCATGAAAATAAGAAATGAAAGAAAATGGGAGACGATATTGAAGACCGAGACGAGGAATCTGAAAGGAAATAATGTGGCTGGGAAGACTTAGCCAATTTGGATCTCGCCAAATATCTCCAATTTTCACACTCACTCAAACTTAGACATGCGTGCACGGCATGCATGTCTTCACGTCTTCGGCGGTTTCGACCGTGGATAAATCGATAAATGAGTTAAACCTGTATGGCCGATTCACGGGTTGGCCGGCCCACGGGTTGGCCGACCCACGGGCACCACCGATCATCAAATAAGTAGACAGGCTATTTCTAAAAAAAGAAAAAAGAAAATACAAATTCAAAATTTAAGAAGAAGACACATGCATATACACAAACACACGCAAACACAAGCACGTACACAAACGAACAAACTTTTCAAAAATTCCTTTTATCGCGTTCGCGCTACGTACCCGGTCTGTATGTTGTCTGTTCGTTGAACGTTGCAAACAACCTAGTGGTACATGTGGTTTTGAGTTTCGCGTGTCACGTCGCGCCTCTTTGCACGCCGCGTTGCTTTATGCCAATGCCGCAGACCTGTTGTAAACGGGTATATCTATCTATGACTCGTACTTGCGTCAACGAGCGGAGACGAGCTTCGAGATTTATGTGTTTATGTTTCTTTTGGCTAAAATTGTTGTTTCTGGGTTACAACCATTAGAAGCATTGTAGCAATCGCTGCAATAACAACTCCTGCTTAACAACTAACAGCAATAGCAACGAGTTAAGGATGACGAGCAAAGTGTCAGAAGGCGGCCTAAAGTCGCCTACGTGTTAGATATCCATTGTAGGAACTTTTAAAGTAAGGATTTTTTAATGAAACTTCAGAATGGTAATGATATGACTATGACTGCCGTGCCCACTCTAGTCCGCCCTTTATTAGATTTAAAAAAGAAAGATGACTCAAACAATTCAATTTTTTTCTTTGGGTATTTTTCATAATCTTTTTTTATTGTACGGATCGTTCTTTTTTAAAAATTTTATTACAATTTTTAATAGCTATCATTTGTGCTTTTTTCTTCCTTTCTCCGAATCTTATTTTCCTTTATTATTTTCAGAATGTTTCGTGTCTTAAAAAATTGTTGTTTTTTTTGATGAATTTTGCATTTGCAGCTACTGTTTGCTGTTGATCTACTGCTGATTGTGGCTGATGCCTTCTTCTGATATTCGGCTTCCGGCTATTGCTTCTTTTTTTGGTCGTTGTTGTTTTGGTTGTTGCATGACGCATGATGTGGCATGACGCATAACGCATAATGCATTCTGGTAGTGTGCATTAATTATCTCTTGGTGCGTCCACATTCTGAATGCTAAATTAATTCCTTCTGCCCTCAGATAAACTGCACTCCCCCCCGCCGTGAGTGTGCCGTAATGGCTTCGTCAGAATGAATGCTTTATTATAGAATTAACAGACAGACTGGCACAAATGATACGAAATCTGTTGGTTTTCGTAGTCTTGTATATACATATATCCATATATCTATCTATAATTAGCTAAACAACGTTCCTGCGAAGGGTTTTAATAAGAAACATTCTTAAATCCAACGAATGAATGAGTTCGTTGTAGAAAAATATGCTTTTTTCTAATTATTTTTCTTAATTTTTTCTAAAAAAATTCAGAAAACAAAATTCCCAAACATTTCGTTTCTTTCAAAAATATACAATTTCATTCCTAATTTTAATTCTTTAGAAATTTATTGCTCTCTACGTCGCGCTGCCTCCATATGCGTTCTTCTATTTTATCGTCTCTTTCATAAATTTCCCGATTTTAAACAATTTGAGAATAGATTTTCTTATCGATATATTCGCAGTAATTTTAATTAGAAGTTAATTTAAGTTTTGCTGATCCAGTCAATTTCTTGGTTATTGGTGCGTCTTCTTAAGAAGACGTTTAAGAAGACGTTTTACTGCATGCAGTCAGTTATTGTTGTTTTTGTTATTGTCATAGTTTTTGTTGTCACTGCGTTTACATTTGCCAGCATTAGGAGCGGCCAAGCATATCCTCAGATTAACCAAAAGATCTAAAGACTGAAGAAAGTAAAAGAAATGCAATTAAATAAATAAATAAATAAATAAATAAAATAAACAAATAAACAGAATAATACATAAGAAAGATAAAATTGGCTACGCAGTAATTAGAAAATTGAAAAAGTAAAGATTATTTTTAAGATTTGTTTTTGTTTCTTAAACTGCTGGACGTCAAGTATTTACGCTTGATGCCTTCGCAACGCGTCGTCCATAGAAAAACTTATTGCAAACACGCTTCAAAATAAAACATTAATTAGTTTAATTAAAGAAAAATAGATAACTTTTAATTCTTATTAATGAAATTCATTTATTCATTTTCCACATTAGAGTATTCGATTCAATTGAAATCATTAATTTTTTGATTTTGATTTTGATTTTGATTTTGATAGATTTATTTTTTTTTGTTTGTTCTGAAATTATCTTCAAATACTCTCTTTGTTTTCAAAGCAATTCGTTTTGTTAATTTTGAATCCTAAGTAATATTATTTTTTAATATTATTTTTATTCGTTACAATTCGCTTAGAATGTGATTCGTTCAAGCATTTCGAAGGTTTATTTTTGTTGTTGAGATATAATTATAAAGGGTGGGCGTGTCTGCACATTTGTCTACACATTTATCTTTTTCATCGTTCATCGTTCGTTTTTCATCTCGCGCTCGCGTTTTGCTCTCCTCTTCATTTTACTATTATATATTAATGTACTTTGCTTCTTCCTCTTCTTCATTTCTATGACTATGACTAACTTTCATGTTTTAGAAGATCCTTGGCTTTCTTCAGACGTTTCTTTTTCTTGTCGTTGTTTTTTGATTGGAAATGATTTTTCGTTTTCGATTTAAAAATTTAGATATTTCTCTAATGCGAATAATTTTGAAATAAATTCAATTTGTTGATTTGAATTGAAAATGTCCAATAAGATTAAAAAAACTCAACAAGAGCATAATTGGAAAATTAGTGAAATTTAAAAAAAGAACGCAATTCATTTTATTCAAATATAAATAAAGTGTCATTTCGTGGTGATTTAATCGAAGAATCAATAGAAATTAATAGTCACTGAATGGATACGTAATTTGTGACGTCTTTTGAACGTGTGATATTTTTAAGCATGTGATATTTTTGGTGGCAAAAGCCACAAAAAATAATTCAGCTAGAGTTAATCATTTAGACGTATAATCGAAACGAGTGGACTTATTAATCGAGTAGGATCGAATAGAACAATGTAATTGATTGCAATAATAATTGAGTGTTGTAACTGAGTGAGATTCCATTATTGAGTGTTTGATTAGACTTATAAATTAACTGATAAGAGAGTCTCTTATCAGTCTCGAGTGACACACTTGAGTTAGACTTAACAAATGAGTGATTTAATTGATTGTTTCTTGATATGTTTGGAGATTTCCAACAGAGTTCGATTTTTTTATATTTTGAAACGATTTTTCTTCATCGCTTGCCAAATTAGGTTCGGTGACAAACGATATGAGATCGATATGACGATATGGGATCTTCAGTGTCTATTTTCATTCTCTGTAATTGAGTTACAAGTGAAAGTTTAGTGAACCAATTGAATTAGGCGTAAAAGTGGATTGATGAAACTGAGTTATTCTTCATTGAGCTCATCTCACCCAGTTGGATGAAGTCGAGCAATTGAGTAAGACTTGATTGAGTTGAGTGTTATAATTAAGAAATACTAATTAGTGCAACGTTCTTACTGAATTGGACTTAGTAACTGAACTTGAGCATTGAGTTAGAATTAATCATGAAGTGATAGAATTAAGTTAGACTTCTAAAATGAGTGATTCGACTGAGTCAGACTAGGAAATAAATTGAAGCTTAAATTGAGTAATTATTTTATTGAGTGCAATAAATGGCTAGAATCAACGATTGAGTAAAATAAGTATATTCCGAATGAGAAAAACGGAACAAAAATACTGTGTTTTCAGTTCAAAGTCAAAAAGCAATTGTTTTATAATTAATTTATAATTAATTAATTGAACTGAATTTTATAGATTACATCTTGTGATTAATCTCATGCAAATAAACTGCAATTTACCATTTAATTTTAATCTAACTCCTAATGAATACTTGATTTCTAACTAAAAATAGATCGCCGTTTATTAATAAAATTTCTAAATTTCAATCACTTTTAGTTTCATTTCGATTTTATTATAATTTTTTTTTTAAATTATAAAAGCATTTTAAGAATTTTTTATTGACAAAATTTCCGGTTTGTTTGCATTAATTTATTCCTCTAAAAGCAAAACGGATATGCGAACGTAATTTATTTTTAGATATTTTAAAATAAATACGTTTAGAAAACGAACGATACGACATGGCAACGAATACAAATACGAATAAGAAAGATGCATTAAAACCAAAAAAAAAAAAAAAAAAAAGAAAAAAAGAAAATTTGCGAAAAATATTATTTTTAATATTTCGATAAATTTTGTAGTCTCTTGTGTTTTTGTCGTCTGCAAACTGTCGCCTGATTTAACCGATTTGGTACCGGGTGACGGCTATGACTGACGTATGGCACTTACAGAAAAACTCTGACAGTTTTAGATGTCAAAATTTTGATATTATCGTTGGCATGTCGACCATTAATTGTTGTTGTCGCCGTTATTTTCAGTATTCGATTATTTAATTATTAGTATGCTGTTTCTTTAAACAATCAATTTTTGTTTCGTTTTTGGTTTTTCAAATTAACTTTTTTTGAATTCACTCAACAATTTTTTGAAATATTTTGAATATAATTATTGAAAATTAGGATATAATAATTTTGTTTAATTTTTTTTATTGATAAATAATATAATTACATAAAATTGTTGCCCAATTTTTTCAATTTTCAAATTATTCATCTTTCGAATTTTCTGAATTTTTGACTGGCACGGTGTTCATTATTCAATCAATCCATCATTTTCGTTATAATTTTTGAAAATTTGAAATTAAACATTTTTGAAAATTTTCCGCTATTCATTTCTATCGATGCATAATTTTATAATTAATAAATAATTACATCTGTTTATAAAACAAACTCTTTAGAAGAATTATTTAGAAAAAATTTAAGATGACGCGTTATAACGAGTAACCACCGGTGATTGCGGGGTGGGGTTGGGCGGTAAACGGAAGTTTAGGGTGTGTTCCTCCTTTCTGCTTTGGCCAAATTACAATTCAGTGGAAATGATAGTTGTTTTTGCCAAAAATAATAAAAAAAAGAAACAATGATTAGATTCATGAAGAGCCATGAAAAAATCGTGAAACAAATCGAAACGATTGATCAGAGTCAGAATAGAAGAAAGAAACAAAGGAAACGCGGGATAGATTGGAAGAATAGAACGGGTGGCGAAAGTGGGGGAAAACGTAATCGAAGTACATGCCCTCGTTCTTTCTTGGAATAGATAAATTTAACAAAAACAAAAACAGCAACAAAAACAACGGCGGGAACGAAAAACAACGAGAAGATTGTCACAATTGATTGACGTCAGTGAAGGTGTGACCGATGTCGTCAGCGCATTGAACTCTAGATGTTTGTTCACTTTTTTGAAATAATTTCTTTTTTCTTAAAATCGTTATTCGATTGTTTTGTCCTAGGGGGCGCGTGGCAAGGGTGTTGGTGGTGGCTGGGAGGTCGACTTCTTTCATTTCGATTAATTAATTAATTTGAAGAAATAAGTTTTATTAGCGAATGATATTTATGAATGATGAGATTTTATCAATATCTGTTTCAGTAAGTTTTTTGTATAAAAGCAAATTTATTCAACGCACTTGAAAACCAAACATTGAAAAAGTGACAGAGAGAAATTAGTGACAGTGACGGAATTAGAAGATAATTTATGAAATATTTAATATCGCATTAAGGGAGTTCAAAACGCAGGGGGAGAGAGAAAGAGAGAGTGGAAGACGGATAGAGAAATGTACACGATAATATAACGAATTGTTATTTTTATATCACAAACAAACAAAAAAAGAAGCAAAGAAATGAACAAACCGACTTTCACGCACATTTCATTTTAACACCTATGTGTTCGTGCTGCCCCTTCGGCCTCTTGTCTTCTGTGTCTGATCTTAAACATTCATGATCGTAATGGGTATTTCTTGTCACATACACTCCCGCAGACGACGCCAACACCTTCTCCATCATCGGTCCTCATCATCCATTGCCATCGCCCAACATCATCCCACCTGCTTGCCGCACTTCTTCTTTTTGCATATGACGCACTTCCATTTCAAAAAAAAAAAAAAAACAAAACAAAACGCAACAACCAACGCTTGCGCGTCGCGCATCACGATTAAATGCTAAATTATGGTGGTGCCCACTTTTTATGAGAAACATCGCTCCACACCAATTCCAACTCCTCCAGCCTGAATCAGCGAATTTAAATCGATTTTCATTGTAAACGACGCCGACGTAGTCGATTTACGATATGCAACTCCATAAATTAAAAAAGCAACATACTCATATACTCTTAGCAACGTTGCGACGTTTCGTCGCGTTGGTGAAATGCTGGAAGTGAGATAGAGGAATGCGTTGGAAGAAAGGAAGGAAGTGAGGAAGGAAACTAAAGGGGTGTGGGTAGTGACAAAAAAATGGAGAGGAAAACAGTGGAAGGAAATGGAGGAGAAAGAGAGAAAGGGAGAAAGCATTAAATGCGACGAAATGCGGCAATGTTAAATAGCTTCACTGCATTCTTGTGCGGCAAGTAAGCAAGCCTTGGGGCAAGTGTTGCCAATGCAATTATATAAATAACTATAAAATTATTGATGGATGGTCGGTATGGATGGTTAGAAAGGAATCGATATGAATTGGCCATACAAGAAAGAAGACGGATAAACCAAACAGACAAAGGAGTGAACGGATGAATAAATACCAAGATTAGTATTTAAATAAACATTTCAAATGGTGATGAAGCTAGAATGAAGGGAAGGAGGCGGAGTGGGGGGCATAATATGAAAATAGAAACGGTCTCGGGGATAATGAAGTGATTGGAAAATGAGAGAGAGAGAAAGCGAGCTAGAAAATAAAGGCATAATTTATTCGTAGACGTAAACGAAGATTAATCATAGGTTTAAATTAAATAAAAATTATTCCTGGAAATTAGCAATTCTCTGACAGTTGAAGTGCGTCAATGTAAAAATTCGATTCAACTGATTTATGCGTTATTTCCTCACAAGAAGTTTAAGCATTTAAAAAATTCATATTTAAGTGACTTTTTGTATTAGAATTTTTTTCCAATTTTTATTTAATCCGGTAATGATGACCCCTTTTCGTGTGTGCGTGTGTGTGCGAAATATTTTTTATTTTAGTATGGCACGTAGTATAAGAGTCAATGCACTCTCTTACATTCACACTTAATACCTCGCCCCCCCCCCAAGTTCTCCTTTCTCCAACCAACCTAACCCTCCTCCTACACGTCAAAACTTTCACAAGATCCAAAAAAAAGAATAGAAAAAAAACGATTACACTGTTGGCAATTTCGCAGACATTTTGTCTTCATAGAAAACTATAAATAGGTGTGAAGAGGTGGAAGAGAAAAGCAATGGCAAAAAGCAAAAACAAATTAAAAAAAAAGATAGAGAAAGTTGGAGGAAAGAATATTTAAGGGATTCGCGAAATAAATAAATAGTTAATTTATTTTATTTGCGGTTTCATAGAGTGATTCTTTAAAACCAAAAAAAGAAAAGAAAAAAAGGAAGAAATAGTAGAAATTAATTTATGGTTTATTTTCTGCGTGCCTCGTATTATTTTTATGTGAGAATTACGCACACCCGGATCATTTAAAAAACGAGGAGTGGTTGAGAAAAATATAAAAGGGGAGGGGAGAAGAGAGAGAGACAGGGAGAAAATACTTTTTGTGGCTTTGTGGTTTGATTAAAAAATGCTTAATTTCGTATTAATTTTTTTTCGTCCGCAATAATAAACTTAGAGAAGTGAAAATTTAAAAAAATTCTAGTTTTATTTCTCTTTATTTATTGTATTTAATTCATTATTATTACTTTATAAAAAAATTAAAGCATTTTCTTTTTTAACTTTCTTTAAAATTAATTTTCGTTTATGACAATCGCTCAAATTAAATTTTTTTAAAATCTTCATAATCTTAGAAAGAGATAGAAAACTTTAAAATGTAAAAAAATAAGAAAGTTAAAAACAGTTTAATTTAAATTTAAAAATGAATTCGGAATTTAAGAGAAATAAAATAAAATGAAAAAACCAATTAAAAAATTATTAATGAATACGAAAACGGAAAAAGCCATAAATTATTAAAAAAATGAAAATTTATGTTCTTTATCTTTGGCCTACCTTTCAATCTATTTTCACTATCATCGACCGTTTCATTAATTACACCTTGTCCGTTGCTCACATTTTCTCCCCGCCAGTCGTTTGCGTAAAAAATGCTTACTAAAAAAACTTTTAAACTTTATCATTTAAAAAAAATTAACGAAAAAATGAAGGCTATAAAATATTATTCCTCCGTAACAGCAAGTCGCCATTTTGACAAAAATTGCTGACGCCATTTTTTTGAAAACTTGCTTTATAATACCATAAGATTATATAATATATATGAGACTGTGATATACATGACATTTTTGTTTAATTAACTTTTTTCGAATTTTAATTTCATTTAATCTTTCAGCAAGGTTTTTCGTCTCACTTCTCCTTATTATTCGTCGTCTTCTTCTTTTTCTGTAGTTAACAAGTCTAAATAATTAGTTTTGGGTGAAAAACAATTAGAAATAATTATATATATATATATATATATATATATATATATATATATATATATATATATATATATATATATATATATATATATATATATATATATATATATATATATATATATATATATATATATATATATATATATATATATATATATATATATATATATATATATATATATATATATATATATATATATATATATATATATATATATATATATATATATATATATATATATATATATATATATATATATATATATATATATATATATATATATATATATATATATATATATATAATTATATGTATGTCTGTAATTTAAAGAAATAAAAAAACAAGTTAATTGTCTGGGCTGTAGTAATGACGTTGCGTCAGCAAAACGCCCGCCGCATCAGCATAAAACCCCGTTCGTTGCAAGTCTTGCAATTATTGTTGTTGTTGCTAAGGTGCTCGCGGTCTTAAAAAAGGAAAACCGGAGCGAATGAAATCAAATTCGTTTAATTTGATGATGGGTTTGCCGTCACTGTTGGTGTGACTTCGTCGACGACAAACTGAAAATTTTATTATCATATTTTTACTTAATTGTTTAATCAGTTAAAGTGCAAGCATACGCGTTCGTCTCTCGCTGTCTTTCCTTATGTTTTCCTGTCTGCTCGCTCTGCCGTCCGGTCATTCAGTCAATCATCTGTCGGTCAGTCTGTCTATCTGCCTACACACGTAGTTGTTCCCACCTGTTCGTTTGTGTGTGTGTGTTTGTCTCGGTCTCTTGGTTTATTATTCGACTTAGTGTCGTTTTCGACGCAATGAAGTACGCCTGGCTGGCTTGCGATTTATGGACTATTAATTGAAAATGTCATCTTGTGTGCGGTGGCAAAGGATTAAATAAAATTGAATTTTACAACCAAACAACAATAACAACAACAACAACAATAACAACATGCAAGAGTAACAACGGTAACAATAATAAATACAATCGCTGCAACAATCGCGCATCGTCAACACTGCCATCATCATTACGGTCATCATCACCATCACCAACACTATTATTATCACAACAACTATAGCAACAATAACATCGGCAGCGATAACAGCCACAACAACAACAACAACAACAACAAGCATTTCACTAACAAGAAAATTATGCCTTAAGCACCACGATCAGTTCTTTTTGCCGCTCTGCAATCAGAAGGTTTTACTAACGTTTCTCCGCGATACACAAACCAACTACCATATTATGCTCATCATTATAGCCGTCGTCATCATCGTCATTGTAATTGGCGAGGTCATCATTACCATCCATCCACCTTCCAACGTCCAACTAAACGCCCGTGCGTTTCTATTTCTTTTGATTTGTTGTTGTTGTTGTTGTTGGTGGTGGTGGTGGTGGTGATGGTGGTGGTGTGATTATTATTATTGCTTTTATTGCTGCTTTTTTTAAAAAACAAAACTAAAACGGCTTAGCGTCTACTTCGGGGCTTAAACGAAGTTCGTTTTGTGATTGCCGTTCGTTCTTGAAAATTTTCTTATGCCTTCTTCTCACTATTTTCTTGTTAATACTTTAGGGTTTGTTGTTGTTATTGTTCTTGTTGTTGGTTTGAGTACTCATTCTCAAATTGATGAGGTGTTCAGCTTGAGTCTTACAGAAAGAAAGAAACGTATAGGAATAGGTTGAAATCCAATGATGGTCACTTGCAGTGTTCACAAACACAATACACGCAGTGCCCAAGAGAGGGAGGAGGAGGAAGGTGTTGCACCTTTTCTACCAACAACAACAATCAAAAAGAATTGAACTTAACTAAGAAAAAAATTGTAAAGTTGTCAATATTAATAAAAATAACACGACGCATCGAATAAAAAAGCCTTTGCCAACTCGAAGGAGAAAATAAATACTAAGAATAAGAAGGAGCGTCGGGGAGAGAGAGATAGCGGGATCGCTAAAGAGAGGAGGGAGAGAGGGCTAGAGAGTGATATGACATTATTTATCAAGTTTTTTTCATAATTAACGCTTTTATAACGATTTTATGTGTGAGGTGAAAAAATCAAGAAGAAGAAGAAGAAGAAAAGACCGAAAAGGAAGAAGAAGAACAAGAAGAAAAATTACTATTACTGCCTTACGAAAACAACGAATTGCGAACAAAAACTAAGTGAAAATGATAGTCTTTCTTTATTGCAAAAGACTTTTGCTGACCGCTTGTGGTTTTTCTGAAGCAATTCCGATCGGTGGTGGGCGTTGTGTGGCGGGGGGGGTGGTAGGGGGAAGATGTAAGGGAATAATTCTGGCTCTGACCAGATCGAATTAAGCTTGTCCAAGCCGAGCTGCGTCTTCAATCGGTGACTGCGATAGCAATTGTTTGGCCGGACTTCATCAGTTTGTCGTAAGGATTCACATTTTTTTGCTTTCGCAAATTTGCAAAAGGGCTTAACGAGTTTAAGCCGCCCCACGAAACGATCAGAGAAAAAGAAGAGAATCATACCTTCGTCTTCTTCTTCGTCATGTTCTTCTTCTTTTGATTTCTCAGTAATTGTAAAATCTGTATGTGTGCTTCTTCTTTTCCTTCATCCTCTCATCCTTCTCCTTAGGCTTTGACTCGTTCCTTTTTATGCGCCGATCTAAGAAGCGCCAATTTGGTATCTGTGCGTTTGCCAGCCAGCCAACACTCGAAAATGACACTTAGAGACGTCAGCTAACAAACCCCCGAGTTGTTGTTGTCGCTATCGTTGTTGTTGTTGTTGGTGGTGGTGGTGCTGGCGGATGTGATTGTTGTAGAGGCAGCGGCGGTAGGACTGGGGCATCGTTTGAGACACCGGTTTGGCAACGGCTTAGGTAACGAGACGCTTTGTGAGTAACGAGAAGGGAAGAAGCCTGATGGAAGAAGTTGGGTGGAGTCAGAGGCCAAACATCATCAGCGAAAAAAAGGGGCTGGAGCCGGCAATGAAGAATGAGCTGGAAATGAAGCTTGTTAAAACCGTAATGAGTTTTTTGAGTACTATCCTGCCTGTCTGTCTGTCCGTACGTTCGCGCCTTCGTTTGTCGCCTCGCCAGTCTCCAACCACGCCAGGCGCTTGATGGTGTTTATGATGGTGACGCGCTTGAAAGAATACCATTAATTATCTTCTTAAGAAATGTGGTTGAATTTTTTTCTTTTGTTACTCGTTATGACTTCATGATGATGATTATGATGATTATCGTTAGATTGGTGGAATAAAAAAAATTAAATAAGGATTTAAAAATCAAATAAAGAATTTTTAAAAATATGAAAGAACAAAAATATTGAAATATTTCCAGAAAATTAATTAAGCAGAAATTTTAAATGTTTGAAATTAATTAATTAATCAATATGAAAATTTTGAAAATAATTCAAAAATTAAGAATTAAAAAACATCGAAATTAAAAATAAACAAAAGGGGAAGAAGTAATAAAAGAAAATAAAACTAATCAAAAATAAAAACAATTGAAAAGTAATGGATGACATAAAGCACAAGCTAAGCGACATGACATGACAATGTTAAAAACAACAACAACAATAGGCGTAGAAGTAACAACACGTGTCCGTAACACGACGGCGAAAATATATTCTGTGAAGAAGAAAAAGAAAACGAAGAAGAACAAGAACAAGAATTGAACCTTGAAGAAGGAGAGAGGTCGGAAAATAAGCTCGTGTCATGCGCACGCTAACACAAATAACACCTTCACCACACCACTGGAAACAACAACACCTCCATCGCCAATAGGTCCAACAATTGCAACAACAACAACCATGAGGACAACAACATTGACGATAACGATAGATCGATCCAAACCTTCGCCAGAAGGATACTTCGAGACAATGGAAACAACAACAACAACAACGAGGTGGCAAGAACAATAGGAATTTCACTAACACTATCTCCGGCCTGGCCGAAGCTCATACACCATACAGGGTTTATCAAAATGTATCAAAATGTATCAAAATTTAGAAATAAAATTTATAAAAATTTTAACAGAAATAAAATTGGGTAAAATTCAATATTTTGACGAAACAAAAAAAATTATTTTAAATATAAAAATTATAAAATAAATATAAAATATAAAAAAATTGTAAAATTTAACAAAAAAATTCTTGAACAAAAATCAAGAAAAAGGTTCAGAAAATTCCGTCAGAAATATCCATAAAAGGATTACTCCAGAAAAAAAACGTTAAAGTATTGAAATTCTATATAATATCCATTCGCCATTTTTATGCTCTTTAATAAAAACCACCACCAACAACAACAACAAAGTACAAAATCACGAACAAGGCAATAATTTTTTCTAACCAACACACATTTTCCCCACTTTATTCTCACGCCATTTTGCCTCTCCTCGCCCCTTCCTTGGAGTTTCAGTTTCCAATTATTTTGATTGAAATTAAACCGCTAAGCAAAAAAAAAATTACGCAACAAAGAAAAAATGCGGCGAATTCCTTACGATCAAATGCTTTGCGATTCTCTTTGGTTTCATATTCTTGTTTTTGTTTTTTCTTTTATTAATTCTTAAAAATATTTATTAATTTTTAATATTCATAAACAATAAAAACTATAAAAATAGCATTATCATTAACAACAATAACAACAATCACAGCAACGTCAACAACAACAGCGCTAACACGAACGGCGACAAGCGTAAAACAAGAATTGTTCCTACGCAAACAACAACAAAAGCGCAGCAACAGCAGCAACAATTGTTGTTTTCCTTCTCACAAGCAACATTGTAAAACCGAATAAATTTACCGCTAAACGAAAATCTATAAAAATGAAATTAAGCAAAAAGGAAAATAAATAAATGAATTAAACTGCTGCTGCAACAACAACAGCGATAAAACACAACCAACCAACAACAACAAAAATAGCCGCTAATACATTTACAATAAAAATAAAATCTGTAAACAAAGTAATGAAAGTCGTAAAATATAAACAATCGATAATAAAAATTAGCGCACAAATAGAATAATAATGAAAGCAACAACAAACAACAACACCATTGCCAACACCACAAATAACAACACTAACGTCAACAACAGAAACCATCAATTAAGAGTAACGTAATAAAGTCGCACACAAAAAAAAATGACAAAAAAAAACTGCGTATTAAACAGAAAAATATTGAAACAAATTTTTTAAACATAATAAAAATGTTTTTATTTTTTTGTATTTTTTCAAAATTTAAATACAAGACGTATTAATAATAATAACAATCATAATTATAATAAAAACAAATAAATAATGAAAAAAATTGTAATGCAAGAAAAAAATGAAAAATTATTTATGAAAAAAATTAAGAAGAAACGAATTGCAAGTGATAAATTTAATAAATGGTGGCGCCAGCCAAAGTTGTTTTCGTTGCTGTTGCTGTTGGTGATGCTGTTGCGATAGTTGCTGTTGTTGTTGTTTGAAATTATTATTATTATTGTTGTTGTTTTTGGAGTAGTTGGCATTGTTGCAATTTGCTGCTGTTGATAATGTTGCCAGTGCCTTCTAAACAGTGTTGCTTTGCACAACTACCTCCCCGTCTTTCCTCGCCCCACGCCCCCTCCTCATTCGTTGATTACGTGTCTGTTCTCTCTACTTGTTTTTTTGTTTTTCAATTCATTTTAAAGATTTGCATAAAATGCGTTCGTTTAATTAATTTTCATTAGAATTTTAATTGAAATGGAAGAAAAACACGTATTTAGACAATAAATTAATTAATTTATGAAGCAATTAGATATCACTAACTTCTAAATAACAACAATCACAACAACAACAACAACAACAACTGCGCGAGTAATTAAATCAAAATGGAATTTATTCTTCATTTGCATTTTCTCCGTGCTGCCAATTTTAATCTCGATGATCATTATTAATTATCATTATCAATATTATGATATTGATAATTCATAACAAACAATCTGGTAACACTGTTAGCTAACACTAAAATTAAGCAAAAAAAAATGTGCAGACGAAATTTAACTGTAAATGACACGAAGCCATTTACAAATAGTCAAATAATACAATTAAAAAAAACAAGAAAAAAGATAATAAAAATAAAAGAAAATTAACAACAACGAAATGATAAAAGATATGTTCACTTTTTTTTTGTTAAACGTAAAACAAATTTCAATTAAAAAAACTTATTTCGTTGAAAGGCTTTTTATCGTATTGTTATTGCAGTATTTTTGTCCGGCTCTTGCTTGTTTTTAATTGAAAGAGAACAATACGATGAAGAAGAAGGAGAATAAGAGCAAAAGGGGGTGGGGGTAAGAGTATAATCACAAATAGAAATATAAGCACGAAAGACGCAATCTGTTTTAACAACCAAAACAACAACAACAACAACAATGAGAAAAGACAACTAAAACTTATAAAATAGTTCGCGCGCAAATAGAGTTTGGCGCCAGTGATAATTATTTTCTTTTATTGAAATCCAAAGAAATTTTATACTCGCACGCCAGCAAATTATTTTAGCAGGAAAACAAAAACGAACAATTCAAATATTTTCATTAGAAATGATAGCAATAACACCAACAACTCATCAACAACAATAAAACCGTCATAGCAATAATAATCATAACAATCACAAAGGAAAAATAAGATTCCAAGCAATTGTAAAGACTAAAAAAAAGAAACATCCAAAAACAAAACAAAGAAAAAACAGAAAAAAATTAAGAAACAGCAAAAAACAATGACAGACGACGTCGGTTACGTATGATGAAATAAGTTGAATCCATTACGATTACGATTACGTTTATTATCAGTTTACAGTTAGAATCTGATATCTCGAAACTTTCGCAACCACTGCCGTAAATTCGGTTTTTTGTAAATTATCAAAATGGCGTTTTATCAACACTTTTGTTTTGACTTCTGAGGAGATTTACGAGATCTTCTTCTGGCAATTTGACACGAGTGGCGACAATTGAAAAGAATGACTTCTCTCGAAATCGCAGACGACAGACGACAGACTTCCGTATTCAATATTTATTTAATTTTGTTTTTATATTATTTTATTTTGGTTTTATTTTATTTTATTTCAGTTTTATTTTATTTTATTTTTATTTTATTTTATTTTTATTTTATTTCATTTTATTTCATTTTTATTTTATTTTGTTTTATTTTCATTTTATTTTATTTTTATTTTATTTTATTTTTCTTTTATTTAATTTTCATTTTATGTCATTTTTATTTTATTTTGTTTTAGTTCATTTTTATTTTATTTTGTTTTATTTTCATTTTATTTTATATTATTTTTATTTTATTTTATTTTATTTCATGCTATTTAACATGACTTGTGCTAAACTCAATAGCTTTATTGTTTAAGGACAAATTATAATATTTACAAATTAGATAAAAAATGTAAAATTTTCTTTTTGGTCAACAAAACAGAAACGGAAAAATCAATTGCAAATCAATACAAAACATTTTTTAATAGATTTGCGTTTTAAAAATTGTCTTTATATTTTTTTAAATAAGAATTTTTATCATAAAAATCTGAGGAAAAAATTAATTTAAGATTATTTTTTCAATGTCAGAACTTTAACAAACGATTCTAAGAAAACTTCATTTTGTATTTTTTTTTGTTTTTACTTTTTATAAAACCTTTGAAAACCTTTTAATAATTTTTTTCATGCGTTGGCAACTCGATTTATATGTTGATACATTGTTCTGTTTTTGTTTTTTTTAATCCTTTAAATAATTTACTGGTTCTTATTGTTGTAAAGCATTTTAACGCCTGCCGGAAATGCGTTACAGCGCAATGAGTTGCAACGTTCGTCTGGGCGATGCTTTCTTGCCCTACCTACGTTCCAAGACAAAATGGCGCCAAGCACTTAAAATGACAAGAATATCGCCAACAGCAGTAGTAATGATAATTGTTATAACAACAACAACAATTCCAGCTAAAAATATCCAATCCTACGCGATTCCATGCATTTCGCCTTCGATGGATTTAATCGAGCGCAACGAGCGTGTCGTAGAGTGTTTTAGCGCAGCAACAATGCTAACGCACCGACAATGACAAGTTCACCAAACACGAAAAGGAAGAAGAAGATGATGAAGAGGAAGAAGAGGAGCACAACTAGCAACAACAATTGCAAAGATGGCAAGAAGAAAGATCACCTCAAATTAATTGCAAAAAAACAAGCAACGACGTAATGCGCGCGGTTTAATGATTTCAAATCAGCTGCAGAAAACAATAATAATAAACAAATAAACAAATAACAACAGCAACAACAACAACAACAGCTGTAATAATAACAATATTGGCAACAGTAAGCGGATCAGCCCCTACCTTCCTCCCAACCATTAACTGTCTGTTTTATTGTTTGTGAGCCGCTGAATTGTTGCTATTGTTATTGTTAATGTTTCAGCTATGAATGCAATAGCAATAGAAATAACAAAAACAACAATAACAACAAAATCTTGAGGTAGAACAAATTCAAAAAGGACGTCTGTTTGTTTGTTATTGAAATCAAAAAATTTCCAAAAATTCCTCTACTTAATTAAACAATCGAGAAATCAATCAACCATTTAGTTTGATAGTCAGATAAACAATCATTCAAACAATAATTTCTAGAAAAAAACATTTTTGTTTTAGGAAAAGACAAGCGTTTTTTAACTAGACGTAGCGCAAAAAGTTATTGTTATTCGTCATCAATATTGCCATCATCCTCATTAAAATCATTAGTATCATCATCAAAATCATTATCATTATCATAATGATCAATGTCGCCGTCATAACTAATCATCATCGTTAATCACCATTATAACTACATTATTTCCATCATTATAACATCATTAACATACATAATTCCAGAGACGCGATTATTGCATTTCACTTTATTGTTGTTGTTGTTCTTCTTCTTCATATTCTTGTCCTTGTTATAGATGCAACACCATCAATCCTTCTAAAGATCTCTCGCGATCAGTACTGGTTTCAATAATCTTCCAATGCTGTCTCCCCCACCCACTTATCTCATTAATCATTCAGTGATTCGATTCCTCTTTTCATTCATTTCCTTTTCGTCTTAACCTCACACAATTTCTGAAACATTTTTTTTGGTTCGTTTTGTTTCATCAAGTGTCCACCACCCACCGACAACTGTGTCGCTTTCAACACTTTCTGGGTTTTGAACAACTTCCTGCAAAATAGCGTTTCATAATGGAATGTTGCCGACGAGTCGACAAGTCGAAGAATATGTTGGCGGTTACGCGTAGCGGATCCGCAGCAATTTAATTCCCAAAATAAATTCTAGCAGAAAAGATTTATTTTTTTAAAATTTTTATAAACATTTGTAAAAATTTAGCTGCTTTTCTAAATTTATGTGAGAGAGACAGAGAGAGAAAGAGAGAGAGAGAGTGTGTGAGAGAGGGCGACTGAGAGATAGGAGAAGAAATGAGTTAATAAAATGAACGATTGATTTATTGATTCGTAGGAATGATTTCAAATGTAAAATCAATTCTTTTTTTTACAAAAATGAAAATAAATTCCCAGGAAGAACAAAACAATTAAAAGAAACTAACAAAACATTGACGTGCATAAAAAAGACAAGAATAAAATTACAAAACGCTGTAAAACATTTAAAAAAAACAACGAGGATCAATAACGAACAACAACAACAATAACAACACAAACAACAACAATAACAACTAATGGATAAATAAATAAATAAATAACACCAACAACAAACAACGACAATAGCAACAACATCTGATTTGAGAATCGAGAACTGTTTTTACAAAAAAAAGAATTAATAAATAAACAAATAAATAAATAAATTATAAAAAGGAAGAAAAATAATGGAAATAAATTGATTGGATAGAAATCCGACAATAATCGCACCTGAGACGTTATGAAGTCTGTGGCTGCAACAACAACTACAACATCGGGAATAGCAATAACAAAAATAATAACAACAACAATTATATTTAGAACAGAATTAATCCATCACTTTTAGAAAACAGCTAGATAATTGCGTTGCTTTTAAGTTAATAATAATAATAATGACAACAACAACAACACCACCAACAACAACAGCTATAACAAAACCATCAACAAAGGATATGAGGAGAATTGGAGAGAGATAGAGTGAGAAATGATAAGGACAGATAGAGAGAGAGAGAAAGAGCGAAGTAGAGTGAGAGGGAAAAGAAGAATGTTAGTTCAAAAATTGCCTTGAAGATGTCTCAATGGTTTGTAAATAACGAAATTATTAATTAAAAATTAATTTGAAATCCTGAATGATGGACGAAGAGACGGTTTTTTAGGAAGTCTTGGACACTGATAAACCTCTTTGGTCTACGAACAAAAAGGTGTCTCAGTGCGATTAAATATCTATTAGTGGTTTAACGAATAGCCATTTCCAAAAACAATTTCTATCACTATTGTTATTGTTGCTACTGTTGTTTCAAACATTTGTATTATAAATTTTATTCCTTTATTATTGCTCATTTACTTCTACGTCTTCATCCTTCTCCTTTGTTTCATGTCGAAGATATTTCATTTAATTTTAACAAACTTAAAGTCATTCTCTTGTTCTTTTTTCTTGTGCAAGCGGTGTGCGTTTGTAAATCCAAGGGGCGTTCATTGCTGTAATCATTACAACAACGTCATTAACAGTGAATGTTTCTGTGTGTTTTGCGTGTTGCCTTTGGTGATTACGAACTTAATCAATGCATTCCGAGTCTATGTCGACAATGCTTCGCCAATAGAAATCTTGTAGTAATAGCATTAGAAAATAGTAGTAGTAAAAGTAGCAGTTATAGTAGTTTCGTGGTAGTGGTAGAAATAGTAGTACTACTAGTGCTAGCATTAGTATTAGTAGTAGTAGTAGAAGTGATATTAGTAGTATTGGTAGCAGTAATACAAGTATTAATAGCAGCAATAATAAAGTAATCGTTATTGTTATCGACAGAGTAATAGCCTTACTTGTTGTTGTTCGTGGTGTTTTTCTTTTTGTTGTGATTATGATTTGTAAATAATTTCCTCTGTAGCGCTAATGATCATTATTGTAGTTACCGTTGCATTAATTATCCTTCCGCTTTGTAACGCTCAGCATGCGACTGACATCTCATGACGTTGATGTTTGCCAAATTATGATCGAGACATCAATGCTATGACTATTATAGTTTAATCATTGCTGTTATTGTTATCGCCGTCATTATTTTTGTTGTTATTGTTGTTGATGTTACTGTTATTATTGCGTTAACCCGTAGTACTTTACACCTTTTGATGATTTTTTAGTGTTTTAATTAATTTCCCCCTAGGTTTTGATCACGTTTACTGATGTTGTCGTTGTTGTTTTGTTCTTCTTAAATATTATGGACGTTTGCCAATAGCCTTGCTTTTGCTTGAATATTTCATTAAACTCAGATCAATAATTGAGTACGAAAAGTTAGGTTTTATCCGGCGTACGAATCATTGGCGATCACTCAATCAAATATTTAGCCGAAGCACCAACCATTGGCGATCGATTCATGGGATACAAATAAAATAAATTCATACTTCTGAATATACGAGGAAATATCTTACAGCTTTTCTACGTCCATGCCTTTTCCTCTTGTCTTGTCTTCTTACGCTCTAGCTTACATTCTCCTGTATTTTTGTAACGTTATCTCTCTATATATCTATCTATCTCTGCCCCCAATGCCTCCATTGCTCTCTCAGATTTGCCCCCTCTCTCACAAATACTCTCTAAAACAGACATACTCTCTCCCTCTCTGTCTATCTCTTCCTTTCTCTCTCCTTTTCACCGCCTACCACTTTTTCATACAAAAAAATTCTTTTGATGTTTTTGAAAATAAATCGAAAACGAAGACTTGTCAGAATTTATAAACATCGAAATAGTTTTGCATGTTTTCTTTTTATCGTTAATTTTTGGCAGTTTTCTGCTTGGTTTCATACCTGAAATTTCGCATTCAAAATATGTTATGACTTGTTTAAAAAATAATTAGAAAAAATGTTCTAGCTTTTGTCTTCGTCTTCACATTCGTTTATTTTTAAAAATAAAAAATAAAAGCCTTTATTATTTTTGAATTTAATTGCAACAAATTTTAAAGAATAATTAACGAAATGATTCTAAAAATATGCAAGATAATTGGGAGGAGTAGGAGAGAGAGAAAGACAGAGAGAAAAAAGAGAAAGAGAGAGAGAGGAACTTAGAGAAAGAAGAAGGAAAGCTAATTTTTATTACAGAAGTAATAACGGAATACGCGAAAAAATCATAAAGTTGAAAAACTTATACTAATTTCTTTTTTAATTTCAAAATTAGAATTTCTTACTATTTCTGATCTACCACGCCCATAATACGAGTTGAACAAATCTTAATACCGTGAGAATTATTTTGTTGTTTTTTCTTTTAAATCTAAAAATCTTAAAGCAAGCACAAATTATTTGCAAAAATTATGAAAGAAGGAGGAGAAAAAGAATGAGCAGATGATTCAAAAATGATTACACAGTGAGGATCGAAATAGTAAAAACAATAACAACAACAACTACAACGCTTACAGCAATTTTTCGTTGTTGTTGCAGCAACAATGTTTTCAATGAGAAAAGAAATATCAATGAGAAAATAATAATAATAATAAAAATCATAATAATAAAGAACGAATGATGATTGACTGGCGCCAAAGTTATAAAACGTTTCGTTATTACTTTTGTTGTTGTCCGAGCCCGAGCCAAAAGAAAGCAATAAATTTTTGGAAAAAATTAAGGCTAAAGAAATAACAGAAAATTATTGCTGAAGCATCTGCGGCGATAGCAGACTGACTAAGGAAGCCACGATCTACAGCAGCATCCGCTGACGCAGCAGCAGCGATAAGAGCAACGACATTGTACATGACAACGACAACAAAAATAATAACAATAACAACAACAGCAACAACAATCAAAAACAACAGCAACAGCAATTACAGCATCTAAACTAAACCAATTTTAAAAAAATAAAGCGAGAGAAATGTAAAGAAAAACGAAAAAGAATTAACAATAATGAGAAGATAATGATGATGGTAATGATGAGGAGCGTTCATCTTCTTATCGTGCCTCAGTGAAAACAAAATAGAATAGCGTTTTAATTGATCGAGTTGAATGTAAAGAAATTAGGTTGAACGATTGATTGATCAATCAAATGATTAAAGAATTGATCGAATTTAAAGAATCGATTGATCGACTGAATCGAATGCTCAATCTTTGAACAAAAAACACAAATTACGAGGAAATAATAAAATTTATATAAATTTATCTATTGCAGGAGTTGTTGTTGTTGTTGGTTTTTATTGCAAAATTGCATTTTTTCAAAAAAAAAAAAAAAGGACAAAACTCAAGAAGCTTTCTTAAAATCAAAATTTTTATTTGCAAAAAAAACTGTAAAAAATTTTCCAATTATTTTATGGCTATTTTTTGTGCTAAATATTGTTTTTATTCAAATTTTTTTCAAATTGTTCTTCGCTTTTTAATTATTCTCACAGATATATTTCAAATTTCTTACAAATATTTCTTGTAATTAGTAAATATTTTTAAAAGAATTATTATTAAAAAAATTGCTGTATTTTTTCGAATTTATCCAATTTTTTAAGTAATTTTTTTCTTTTATTTTTTCCCTTCCTTTTTCAGACAGCGAGTGTCAGTTCGGCAAGTCCCTGCGTGAGGTCGGTTCCACATGGTTTGCCGATTTGGGTCCGCCCTTCGGGGTCATGTATTGCATTAAATGTGAATGCGTTTCGGTAAATATGAATTCATATTAAATAATAATAATAATAATTATTTTCCAATGACGCAAACGGCTGGACGTATTAATTATTAAGTCTTTAATTTCGTATTGGATAATTTTTGTTTTGTTGTGTCACACAATTTAAGGTCATAAAAATGTATTTAAAAATCACAAGACAAAACAAAATAAGAATTATTTAAAAAAAACGTTGGAATTAATTTTTAAAAAATTTAACAAATAGAAAAAAAACACACAACAAAAACTAAAATTTGAGAAAAAATGCAGTTTTTGAAATAATAATAAAAATATAAAAAGGAAATGTTTAACAAAATTATATAATTTGTTTAAAAATAAATATTTCTGTGTGAGATTTAAAGAGAATTATCTCAGAGAAATGAATAAAAAGCAAAATATATATTTTTTGAAATTGTCAAATAAATTATTTAACATTGCCGTTTTGTCACGACAAAATAAATTTTCAGAAAATCTTCTCTAAAATCAAAAATCAAATATTTTCTAAAATTTTTATTGTTTTACTAACACAATAAATTCTTAAAATTATTATTAAAATACAAATATAATTTATAAGAAAAATGTTTAAAAATTTTTATTAATAATTTTTAAAACATTTTGAAATATTAACTTTTTATAACAAGGTTTTATTTTAGAAAACCAAAACAACTTAAAATAATCTTAAACATAAATAAATAAGATAAATCTTAAACGTCTTTTTTATTGCAATATTTTTCTTCGTATAAATTCAAGAAAATTGTTTATTGCTGTTTGTTGTTTTTTTTTGTTTTGAAAAAAGTCTACAGTAATAAAATTATACTCGTGTCGCCAACGGGTTAAAGCCGTGTTGATTTATGTTTTGCCAAAATCTTGGTAAAAAGTTTTTGAAAGAATCTTTAAAAAAAATTGACAAAAATAAAGAAAAGCCAGAACCAAAACCAAACGATCGATACGAAAAATCTGTAATTTTTTATGAAAAGTTTTTGAGACGCACACGGTTGGCTGCGATAATGTCGCGATGCGATGCGATGAAATCGACGGTTTTGATTTTATTTTTGTTTTTATTTATTTCGATCTATGCGATTTTCTTGAGATTAAAGTCATAAAAATTTAACGTTTGCTTCTAAAAAAATTAAAAATTAAGTAAAAAGTATTAAAGAAGCTGAAGAGCCATGCGTGTGTCCTCATTTTATTAAAAATCTAAAAACTTGTATAAGAAGAAAAAATTGGTTTCTCTTTTATTTCTTATTTTCTTTTTTGTTTTATTTGTTGTTTTTCCTTTTTTTTTTTTTGTTAAATATATTTTAAGTGTGTCGCGCCGCGAGACTGATAAAAAACAAACAATTCTCTTTTTTGCTATTTTTAATCATTTATTTTTATAAAAGCTCAATAATATATATATATTTCTTTTATATATAAATTCATGAAAAACCTTTATGAGGAAAAAAATTTCAAGTGCGTACCACGTTTCGCCGCACTTCGTGTTCTCTTCACAAAGCCTTCATCCATTGATTGAATAATTAATTAATTCACAGCAGCTGCATTCATGAATAAAAAGAATAAAAAGACGATGAAGAAGTCGAAGAAGAAGACGAAGAAGAAGAAGAAGAAGAAGAAGAGACAGTAGTAGGAGAAGAAGAAGAAGGGAGGAGCAATAGCGAACAGAAAACAAGCAATAATATCAATCAAAAAATTAAAAACCGTTTACATTTATGACTTTTTTGCTTTTTCGAGACCCAGATATATAATGCAACATTAACAACAACAATAACAATAACAACAACTTTTGAAAATCCGACTTTGATCGATTTACGAAATCGAAAGAATGAAAGAGAATCGACGTAAGAGTAAAGTAATCTCTTCTCCGATCGATCAGACGAAGAAAAACAGCTTAAAGTGATTTCCAACTATTACTAATTTAAAGTCACAATTATTAACTTAAATCCATAATTATCAATTTAAATTCGCAATTATAAATTAATTCGCAATGACAAAAAATATGCGTTTCGCACATAACGCGCTTCCAGGCCTCAAAAAATCTTACGTCAGTTAATTCATCAAAATGTCAAACAAATAAATTGTCAGCCACTCAGTCAATCAAATATATTATTAAATAACTGTTTAATTTGAAAATGACTGGCATTAACTGACTTAATATTTTAACATCTTAATTAACCAATTATAAGTTAACCCGTTAACGGCTGATTTAGTTTTACTTTCAATTATTCCTCAATATAATCGACAATTAAACTGTCAATTAAACTGTCAATTAGTTCAATAGTTTAAAAATTTTTGCATAATAAATTGATCGCTGAACTTTATAAATTATTTTTATTTAACTTTAGATCAATTCCTTTTTGATGCTCGTCAATAAACTATTCTATCAGTCAATCAAGTAGACTTACCTACAAGTATCTGGTGGTCGTTGACCGTTTAACTACGTCCTCAATATGATTTTTTGATCATTATAATTTTTTATAATTTCCTCAATATGATTATAATTTTTTGTTGCTTCAGTCAATCACCTCGTGAATACTCGTATGTCTCATTACTACTCTTTGTTATTTACTCGTCGCAGTCATATTTCTCCTGACTGGACATTTTAATATTTAGTATTTAATACCATTCATTTTTTAAATAGATTTAATTAATAATTTTATAAATATTTAAAAAATTTACGCTTCTTTCTCTCTCTTTCCGACAGGTCCCCAGAAAACGTCGCCTCTTCGCTCGTGTTCAATGTCGTAACATTAAGAAGGAGTGCCCACCAGCGCTTTGTGATGATCCGATCCTGTTGCCAGGCAAATGTTGCAAGACATGTCCAGGGGATAAAAATGGTAAGTGTCTTTTAAGAAATAATTTGAGAATTTTATTATCGATTGCAATCGTTATTAAGGAGAGACGACCTTTTGTTGTAAAAGACAGACGTTATAAATCTATAACGTTTCTGGGGAAAATTGTCTTTATTCAAAAACTCAATTCGTTCAAAAAATCAGAAATTAGAAATCACTTTTTTTAAGTATACTTATGTATTTCTACATTTTTTTTCTTTAATTTTATCGTTTTCAATTGTTTCCACATTTAATGTCAGACAAAATGTGATGAAGATTAAATAATATTTCGGGACGTCTCCACTATCTCGAAGTAATCACAGTTTTTTATTTCTATATTAAATCAAATATGAAAACAACAACAAAAATTGCATGAAAATAAAACCAACGAAAACTAAATATTTAAAAAAAATACAAAGCACCAAAAGAGAAAATCAGCGAGAATGAGTCATTATTTCGTTGTGTCTGCCAATTGGTCCTTCTGTCCCTCTACTTGGCCTGTATCCTCGTTTCATCTCCGATTCTGTGCATCACCGTCCTCACCTCGTTTGCGTCCCCCTATTTGGATCCTCCATCTATTTATCTCCGTGTGCATTTTTTATAGAATATCCGTGTCTGTACATCTGATGATTCCACTTTATTCGCGATTGAATATTTTTATTACTTTCATTTTTTATTTGACTGAACAAAAGCAATAAAGAAAAGCTCGTTTTTTAATGAAATAAAAAATTCATATTCTGTGTATAATTTTTTTTCTCGAAGACAAAATTCAAAATTCTGCGAAAATTTTAGCAAATTCTAAAAACCGAAATAGAAAAATTATATAAATATAATATAATTAAAAAAACCATTAAATACATAAAAGAATGGGTGTTGTATATGAGTAAAAAATATATATATTTATATACATATATTTTTTTCTTTTCTGAAAGTTTAATTATATATAATTTTTTAACAAAAAAAATTCAAAAACATCGTCTTTTTTAACATCAGGCGACAACCAATGACTCTAAAAAGATTTTATTGCTTAAGCGTGTTAAATATTCTTTTCATCCCCTGGTCCTCAGCGACCCCTTCACCCCTTTTCATCAATTCGTTTTCATCTGTATTCTTCCCATTTTTAAGTACTCCCTCTTATTGTTGTTGCTATTATTTGTTGTTTTTTAATAATAATTATTTTTATTCGTATTGTCCAGACAATTTTTAATAATAATTTCGCAAAAATGTCTAAATATAGTTTTTATGATTTTTAATGATTTCTTTTAAAACAAAAACAAACTATTTAAAAATGCATTATATAATTAATTTACTTTATTCAGTCGTGTGACCCAGACATTGTATATGCAATGCCCAATTTTTTTGGACCTCATACAATTTTGCAAAAAAAAAAAATTCAGAATTGACAAAAAGAAATTATTCTCATTTGACAATTTTAGTCAACTCGTTTTAAATGACAATTTTAGTCAACTCGTCCATTTAATTTTATTATTTAAACCGAGTTTCATTACATTGACAGTTTTTGTTTTATTTCTGTTAACTAACAGCTGTTAACGAGCGAATAATATCCTCACACATTCTCACACAGCTTTTATACTTTAATTAAATTATCCATCACATTTTTTCAGTACTCAAGGGTATCAATCTCTGCTAAACCAGCAGCCGTGAACTGTAGTGGAATATATCCATTCCTGCAATTTTGTGTTTCATGTCAATTTGAATAAATCCTTAGTTCTTCCCAATTTTTGTTACACTTGGCGTTCTGTAAATGAGCAGCTGTGAACCCACAGCGAATATTATAGTTTATTAAATTAAGTCAATTACGTTCACCGTTCACCACTGTTACCGTTAGTTTCCTGTTAAACGGCAGTTGTGAATGAGCAGAGAATATACCAATCAAGCCTTAAGGCTTGCTGATTGTAATTATTTATAAACTTATGTTATTTAACAGCTGTTAACAAAAAGAGAATGCATTCTCGGGCAAGAAAATTTTTTATATTTTAATTGGAATAATAGTAAAATTGAGTCGATACTTAAAGGCGTTCACTTCTGTTATACAGAAAAGAACATGGTCATGTTAAAAAGAGTCAACGAACACCAAATAATAATACCAAATAATAATAATTATTTTATTACTCCTTGAAATCATCACTAAATTGTTTTTATAGAGCACTAAATACGCCCTAAATTTGTTTACACCTAAAAATCATAAAGTCACATTGTTTTTCAAAAAAAGAAAACAAATTGTTTTTAATTGCTTCAATAAAAAAAACGAAAATACTACAACAGTTATTCTGTCAGTAGTAGTTATTATCAAAAGAATTCCTTTGATGGTGTTTTTTTCAATGTAGACCTTAAAACGCCCTGTCTGTTTTTGTCGATCTTTGAAGGTCATTCCGAATGACGAAAACAATATTCTATTCATCTGTTCATCATAATTTTTAATAATATTTTTTTATTTGTATGTTTGTTCTATCTCAATAAGGATGGAGGGGGGAGAGGGAGAGGTTATTTTTATGAAAAACAGAGGGAAAACTGTATCAAAACAAACAATAAAGTTGTGATTATTTATTTAGGAACAAGTATATTGATTATTTTTGCTTTCGATTTTTTTAGAAAAATTTGTGATGAAATTTTTTCACATAAAAATAATTCTCTTTAAAGCGTGAACCAAAAAAATTGTGTTTAGAAATAATTCAAGTAATCGTTGCCCTTTTAAAGCCCCCTGTAAGTCATCTGCTGACAGTCAAAGTGGCAATATATCTCTGCTTCCCTGCCTACCACCTCCTGCACAACCACCCACCATTTCTGTCAAACACGGGTGAAACATTTCATTAGGCTTATAAATATTAATTGCTCGAATGTGAAGAAGAAGAAGAGGAATTGTTCATTAGTGATCACCAGTTTAAGTGAATCCACTGAAATTTTTTTCAAAAATATTTAATTTTTTTTTAAATAAATAACCAAAAAAAGGAGAATCTTGAAAAGAAAAAATTAAAAAAATCTTGGAAAAGTACATTTTGATCTAACATTAATTTGTTTCTCTTAATTTCTGTTGGTAAAACTTTCGGCCATTTTTCAATAGTTTTTATTGAAAATATTTGCAACAATATTTTCACCATGCAAAACCTACAAAACAGCCAAAACAGCAACGACAACACCAACACCAACAACAAAAACAATCTCATCTCGTCAAATCTAACGCTTGCAATTAATTCGAAAGTTGACAACTTTGTTAATGTCATTTTCCAAGTGATCGTTTCATTTGATTGATTGATCGCTCGATCCGTCTACGAACTTCGGTTTCCATCTTCATCATCTTATTTGTCGATCTTCTTTTTCTTTTCTGTTCTTTATCATTTTACAATAGTTTTATTGCAATTGAATTGGTATCGATTGGCTTAGATTGAACATTTTGTTGTTGTCGCTGTAGTCATTTGCGGTGATGTTGCTGCTGAGTGTTGTTGCAGCTAATGCTTTTTATCGCTACTGCCATTTGTCGCTTAAACCGCGACTACAAAAGTTAAAAGTCCGAATAGAAAAAGTTCGATAAGAAGAAATCAAAAAACCTATAGAAAAGTGACGATTAAAATGAATTGCGAGAGAACTAGTTGGGACCTTATTCGGCGTGATTCGGCGAAGCAACACAGTTATTTTTGGCAAAGCGTTACGACGTTACGACGATGGATTTTTCGAGGATGGCGATATTTATTGGTTATTCTTGCTTTTAAAGAACACTCCAGAAATGCCGCTTCTTTAATTCTTTCATTTTTTACTTTGCTTCTTTCAATTTCGAGAGTTTGGTTTGTATTTTGTTCTCTATCTCTTTTTATTTTAATTTTAATTTTTATTCTATGATTTTTATTTCCTCTCCTTTGATTGCCAACAAAACTGTTTTTTCCAGTTTCGCACCCACAAAATTGTATCGATAATGAATGGCATGCATAATTTTCCATTTGTCACTTTGACCATTTTGAATGACAAGCGGTCAAATAAAACCAAGTCGATGCAAAACGATCGTTACAAAATGTTAAAATTTTCCATTTGTTAAAAATTGTTGTATGTTTGTCGATTTGTTTGAGACTGTTCGAGTGCTTTGTTTTTAAGTTTGACTTTTTTTAATTTTGGTTTTTAATATGGCAACGCTGTTACTACACACATACATGACACGACAATTGATCTTTAAATTAGCCGGCAGCTAAAATCGTGCTCTTCGCTCGAAAAACGCACACGCTACAAAAACAACTAGCCCAATCAACACAAGAACAATGTCAGCAACAACAACAACAACCCAAAGGCAATTCTAAAGGTCGCTAAAAAACAAAAATAAAAAGATCGCTATAGGAATAACGACTACAACAACAATCGCGATAGACAACAAACAACAACAACAACAAACAACAACAACAACAAGAGCTGCTCGTGCCCAAAAAATTAATTTCAAAAATAATTTAAAAAAAGTGTTTCAAACAAACAAACAAAGAAGCACAACCAACAACAACAACAACAACAACAAGAAAACTGGCGACTACACCCATAACGACAACGCAAAAACAACAGCAACAACAACAACGTGCAGGAATCTTAACAATGACAGTGACAGAAACAATAACAACAACAAATAAACAACAACAACAAAGAACAACCGAATCGGAGCAGAAATGAACTGGTTTGTCGTAATTTCGTTGTTCTTGTTGTTGTTGCGCTTTTGAGATTCTAATCGTGGCAAACTGGAAAAGGCCTTTAATTCTGTCGCCTCTTTTACAGACAACAATAACAACAACAATTGATCTAAGTAACCCTTTCTCGCCACTTTAATAATATATTGTTGCTGTTTTTTTGTTGCCATTGTTTTTGCTATTTAGTTGGTTTCGAATTACTTGCGGAATATATTTTTCATTTTTTTCTTGCTTGCGGTCCGTCAGAGATTGCGCTTTAGTATTGAAATAGTTTATTGTTATTACTGTTACCGTTTCTCACAATTGTTGTTGCTATTGTTGTTTTATTTAAAAAAAACCCTGTTTTTTTGTTGTGGTTTCAAACGAACAAAAAAAACCAACAAAACAAAATAAAACAAAATAATAATTAAAAAAAACAGCGATTAGGGTTTGGTTTTTGGGGTGCGCTGTAGCTCAAATTACGGCTCGAACTATGCTAAACTAATTTATAACGTCTTACTACAAGACCACAACAACAACAACAATAACAATGACAACAACAACAATAACAATGACAACAACAACGGCAATAACGGCACAATTAACAGAAACAACAGCAAGAGCGCCAGTACAAGCAACACAAACATGACAACAAATGACGACAACAACGTAGGTATTTTTGAAAGTTATTTAAAAAAATCAAAACATCGACGAACCAAAAATTATTTATAAAAAATTATGATTGATGAAATTTAATAGCTGTGTGCTTTGTAACGTAATAATTATTTAATAATTAAATAATTTTATATTTTAATATTTAAAAAAAAAATTGTGCCCAAAAATTAAATTGAAAAATTAACGAAAAAGGAATGAAATTTAAAAGGAATTGAAAGAAATGACTGCTATAAACAAATGCAATTATAATAATAGCTATCACAACAACAACAACAACAACAATAGCAATAACAATGACATTAGCAATAAATTCAATAATATAAAAAAAATTATCAAATTTCATCAAACAATTTTGTCATACAATTGACAAAATGAAGAAACCAACGAATTTTCACTTTTCAAACAATTCATGCTAAGATGCAACAAAAACAATAAAAACCGTTACCACCAATAAAAACAGCAGTAATTACAGCAACAATAACAATCCTGTGATAAGCAATAAAAATAAAAATTGCAACAACAATCAATAAAAGCAATGACAACGACGATGACAATAAAAAGAATAACAATAATATGGATGAAATCAACTGTTATTCCTGTGAGTAAACATCACACGAGCAGTTAAGGGAAGCTGCACAAATGAAACCGTAGAAGCAGCAGCAGTAGCAACAACACTCCAATAATCGATTCCATTTTATAAACCACAATTCTATATTTGAGCAACAATTTTTTTTAGAAATCAATAACCACAAAAACAACAACAGCCAGAGCAATCATAAAAACAACCAACTATAGTTAGCAAGAAATCATCATCATCATCATCGTCATCAAGCTCATTTATAACGAACAATAAACGCGTGGATGCATCGATGCCAAACGATAAACAACGTTCCGTTTACGAAACGGAATGCGAAACGATACCAAAAAAGATACCAAAAAGATATTGTCATGTCTAGCAATGGAATTTTAGTTGCTTGCAATGGTCACTTGTTGCCGATGATGGTAATAATATGGATGGAATAAATATAGGATGCTACCAGACGGGACAAATAAAGCGCACAAACCAAACACTCAAAACAGGCAAGGAACGAAGCAATGATCATTATTGGCATCGTATTATTGGCATCATCATTACGGCTATCATTAGTCGTAGCAATGGTTGCAACAACAGTAGTAGGAGCAGCAGCAGTAGCAACAACAGCATCACAATTGCTTTGTTCAAGACCATTTTTGGTGATAATGCCTAACTGGATCTTCAACTGGCGATGCGTCGTTTTAATTTTGGTATGCAGTTTGAATGCGGCGTCGATGGCGTCGATGCCGTTGTTGCCGCCTGTGACTAACGATCAACCATAAAAAATTGTTAGGCAAAACGCGTCAGACAATAACGTCAATAAATGGCAACAAACGCCGCAGCAGCAGCGGCAGCACATTTCTACATAATTTTAACATTTTTCTCCACCGTTTCGTAATAACTTTTTTACTCGCTCTCTACCTAAGGTCGCATCCCCGCCTCTCCCACCCCCAACCGCGCTAACCGGCCCTTTCGATAACTTAACATCATTAAATAATATCATTAAATATTGATTACATGACCGCATCATGATTTCAATCCAAAGCTGTTTGGAATTTCTTCGCTAATTAGTTCGGCCTTTTTTAGAGATCATTATGAAGGTTTTAGTTAGCCTCATGATGAAATTAAATCAATAAGAGTACTTAAGAGTTATCACATTTCTCCGTTCTAAATGATATCGATTAATCGCAGTCGTTTAGGGTGGTAACACAATGAACCCAATTCATGTGTTCTGACATGGTCTTGTTTGGACTGTCACTTGTTTATAAATGATTATGATATTACGAAAGATTCACTCATTTATTCATTCACTCCTTTCGCGATTAAAAACTTAATAAAATGTTTCAAAATTCTAATAATTATCATTTCGAACGTACCACAGGAATGCCTTTGTGATACCTTTTCATCAGAATTATTTTCCACTATTGTGATCATAATTATCTCTTTATCATAATTTAAAATTAAATACCATGTAAGAAATTGTATTCCTAATGGATGAATATAATCTCATTATTGTTGTCAGTTTATATCATCATTATCATGATCATCACAATTTATTACAAACATTCCCAAAATGTTCGTGTCCTTACACTTTCATTAGTTCCATAAATTATCATTGTTAATTTCCGTACTGTCTTCATTTTCAATGGTCTTCATCATCACCATCATCATCATCATCATCATCATCACTTTCATTACTATTACCATTACCATAACTATCACGATGATGTTGACGTTTAGTTCGTGTTTTTGAGAACTTGATTTTATGTCGCAGTCATTAAAAAAACCACATCGCCTCCTTCAATTGCCTTCATTTAATCTATGCAACATTTTCCCCCTCGTGGCCATCATTTTTTATAATGACATAACTCGAGCATTTTAACGCTTATTAAATTATTTCATTTAAATGGTTTCGTTGTTGCGTTGCATAGCGTTGCATTCGTCTGACGTTCTGTAACGCTTTGCGGCATGACGTGTCGTATGGACCGAATAAAACGCGCTTTATGAGGCCGCAGCGCGACTGAGACGCGACGCAGCTGTAGTATTTATTGTGAAAGCAAAAAAAATTCTAAAAAAAATAATTTTGATTAGATTTTTACTTTGTGTTTTTTTCTTCTTAATTTGTAATTTATATTTTTACTTTTCGGTAGATTGGTTGTAACCATTCGTTCTTTCCTTTCTTTTCGTTTGATCCTTTTTGAAAAAAATCTTAGCCTTAAATCAAAGATTAAAAAAACGATAAAATGGAATTAAATTGAAATTTTTTAAATTAATGTTGGCACCACCACCGCCACCACCTTTGCTGGAACTTACCTCTATTTGGAGCGACTATTGGCAGCCTTGGCAAGGCAATAAAACCTTGCTTCATAAATGCGTTGCTTAGGCACGTTATCTTCAACTTACTGACGCATGTCGTTCTTTATGCGCCTCGCGATCGGTATCACCAAACCTTGTTGATGTTTATCTGATCAAACAATCAACCAGTTAACCTGAACCGTCTCGACGGTGACGAAACAGCATAGTTTAGAACCAGTTGCGGCTCGGGAAAAAAGGAAATAATTTTTTTCATTTCGTCTTTTTCTTTTATTTCTGTTTTTTGCTTTATTTAATATTATTATTTTTTTTTTTTTGGTTCCTTAGCCGGAAATCTCACGGGTACGATATGCACGCTTTAATGATTGACTCCCTTTATAATTTTGAAGACTTTCCCTCTCTTCTTTGATCTTTCCCCCTCTCCCTATCTTCCTCCTTTAGTAAAACCTCACCTCATCACCTTCGGTTTTGACTGTGCGTGGTTTGCCGCCCTCTCTCTCTCTACCTCTCTCATTCTCTCATTTCCTTTTTTTATCCACATCAGTTTGCATCTTTCAGTTTTATCATTTTAATTTTTCGCTTTCTTGCCTTGAAGGCCATTTGCCGAAGCAAGAAAAAATCCATCGGGGGGAAGGAAAGAAAAGAGTGCCAGCATAAAAAAGCAAAGGTTTGGTCGTTGTAGGAGGGGGGTGGGGTGGTGTTTGAGAGGAAGTCTGGTATGAAAAGAAAATGATTATGTTGTGTCTTCGTTCGAACCAATCAAAACTGGTGTAAATGAGCTCGGCCCAGTCCTAAAATTAATAACGCTTTTCGCATTCCCTGCTGGTTCGTTTCGACAGATTTTTGATGTTCGCAGGAAGACTCATTTATCAGCGCCCGGAAACTCATTCATTCATTCATTCATTCACTCATATTAAAGAATTTCAACCTCTACAACAACAACAACACAAACTCCATAAACGACATCAACTACAAAATGTTGTTGAAGAATTAAGACGAAATTCAACCCAAAACCAATTTTTGATGAAAATTTTATTCCATGCGGAACAATCAAAAAAAAAAACAAGGCTTCTACTAAAATGAAAAGATACGAAAATAAAAGCAAGAAAAGAAATAAAATCGAAAAAAAAGAAAATAATGAATGTGGTCACATATCCTCGTTGTCTGTCCATGGAATCGACCGATTGACCGATCGTTCGTTCGACCATCACTTAACTCCTTCTCCTCTACCTCCCGAAACAGCCCCCCTCCTGCCAATGTTTCTCAATCTACCACGCTCTCCCTCTCTCTCTCTCTCTTTCTCTATCTTGTTCGGTCTTTCATTGTGATCGATACATTTTTAATCTCCAAAGAATGTTCGTTCAGTAATACGAAGCCGAGGATCTACGATCTGATTAAAATCGAACCGTTTCGTTTCTGTTTTTATCTTTTTTTTCTCTTTCCTTAATCTCTTTTTCGGTTTTTTTTTACTTCAACCTCGATAACCGAAATCGGTTTATCTTCAAATTCTATCTGGACCTCTTCGTATCTTTTCATCTATCACAGCATCTCTGTGTCTCTCTCTTTCTTTAAGGTTTTAATAGGCTTTTTATTAGGCTTGAATGTATTCACATCTTTCGATTTTCAGTCCAATTTTTTGCAACAATGCTAACCATTTAAAACATTCAATTCTATCCACTAGTTTTCAATATTAAAAACCCCTCCCCAGCCCCCGGTTTTCATTATATCATTTCGACTTCAATGATAATTATCATCAATTCCTAAATTTCTGTTCATAATTAACTGAATTCCTTTTCGCAAGGCTTTAATATTTAAAAATCGAATCTACGAAAAAAAGGGAAAATTTTTAACCAAACCGTATCGGCAGCGCTTAACGATGGCGTGAGGTCAATTCAACTAGAACCGAACCAATTTCGTATGATCGCATATGTGTCCGATCAACCAGTTCGGACAGTCCTGTCCATTTTTATGTTCGTCTGTCCGCTCGAATTCATAAGAAAAAATTCCGAAGCAACGAGCATGAAGATCAAGCGATAAGATCTACGCCTGTAGGCTCCACAATCCCTTTTTTGTTTGCCACAACAACAACAACAGCAACGACTACGGCGACGACTACGACGACGACGACGAATACTAAAATATCTGTGTTCTTGCATATTTTCATGTCTTCTCCGTCTCTTCATCCCAAATATTTTTTACCAACGCCTTACCACTTCCTTCATTATCTCCATTATCATCATCGTCATCATCGTCCGCATCATCACCGTGGTCGTGGACGCCGTCATTCTTTATCATGATGATGCATTCAATAAAATGCTATACAAGGTGTCAGATTTGTCGCCCTTCGTTATATTCGTACCAGTACGATTAATGTATGCGGCGATGGCGGCCACGGCGGCCACGGCTTCGGTGGCGGTTGTTATTGCATTGATGACGGGACTGATCTCGACGATCAGTGATTGGCGGCATTCTCTTAATGTTGGCGTGCTGATCTCGTTGGCTGGTCGTTTGGTTGGCTAGTTCATTCGTTACCGTATTAATACACTAGCAGAAGCAACAACAACAACAACGATACTATTATAACAATGCATGTCGTTTAATTCCGATCATTCCCAACAAAATAACCAGCCAGAAATTCTACGCAGATTCCCCGAAAAAAACTGCTACGCCGCGAGGAGTGCTGCTGCTGCCGCTGCCGCTGCTGCACCTAATCGAGCATCGCAAACTCAAGCTTTGGATTTGATTGGGCTTGGGTTCGGGTTTGGCGTTTGGGGTTTCGATTTTTCGGGTTCTTTCCTCATCCTTGGTTTTCTGCATCGAGTCGCCCAAAGGGCTCATAATTTTTCGTCGTCGTCGTCGTTGTTGTTGTTTATTTGTTATTCTGTTGCTATGCGGTTACCGCTGCTTTCCCCTCCCCCTCTCTTTAGCCTTCGCATCGAATTTCTCGTAGCAATGCGAATCTTTTGTGGCGGCTTTTTTCTTCTTTTCTTTTTTTACAGAAGGATTGTTTTGTTCCTTTCATACGTTTTTCGGATTGTATTGTTTTTTTTACTTTGAACTTTATTTATTGTCGCCTTTTTCTGAACCGGAGGATCATTGAGAAACGAAGGATCGCGAGCAATCGATCGCGCTTGTTGTCAGACAGATTAGCAACAGCTATTCGAATAATAACAACAACAACAACATCACTTCATAAAGAGCTCTTTATTAAAATGTACATGGCATCTTACTGGAGCTGTTTACCCTACAATCGGTATTTTAAAATCGAATTGCCCTCAAGGTGCAGACACCATAAAAATAACTTTTTCAGTTTAAACAACCCGCAAACCCCCTCCCCATCCCTCTACAATTTACCGTTGGCCATTTAAGAGTCATTCGGTGTAAAAAAAAGGCAAATTCATGCGCAGCTGTTTAAATGGTGGAAAGCAACAGCAACTGCTGCAACCCATCATTAACACTACTACCACAAGCGACTATTAGCAGCCTCAATAGGACATATGCTGTATAAGCGTTGTACACAACAGCAACAGCAGCTACAGCAACATCAATGTCAGCAGCAATATTAATAAGTATTCCTAACTCTAAGGACTGAGAGCAATTTTGGTTTCGAAAAAATCGAACTAGTAAAATGGCAGTCTATATATGGAAATCTGTTGTCTTCTCTTACGCTTTCCCGTCGATCCTGATGAATAATTTCTAAGAAGTGTCACATTCTTGTTGTCTTGCCGAATTCTTTCTTACCGATACTCAGTTAAAAATGAAACCATCACCAACATTCATGCCTACCAACGCCCATAACGTTACAAATCTACCTGCGATTTTGCCTGATCATCACCATCCACCGCTGCTCGGTGACAATTTTAAGTCCAGCAAACGTAAAACACGAAAGTGAAAGAAAAAACAGCAACCAACCTCACAAGTGTCATTCTTAATCGGCGTCGGCGAATTTATCCGATTATAAACGATCGACAGATAGCCTGATTAAACCAAAGAAAAGAAAAGAAAAACAAACGTCCCATCGTCAAATAAACCGATCGGTATGACTGACTAATCGTACCATTGCCGACCAATCATACGAATTTGACGAATAAATAGCACACGAATAAATACACCTTCGTACGTGATCGGGATTGATAATAATGATGGTGATGATCTCCAGATCTGTGTTTGTCGGTGTTGTTGTTTGTCACGGTCATTATGATCGTCGTCATTGTTGTTGTTGCTGTTGTTAATATTATTATCTTCACCTTCTTCTTTTTCCCAAAAATTAAGAAGAAGAAGAGGAACAATGTCACCGCGGGAATGATTTCTCATTTCGTTTCGTATGAGATTCATTCATTCATTCATAATTTTTTTAAACCGATTCTTAAGCTGTTTTCAAAGACCGGTCCCGATACCGGTGCCGTTGTTGGTGTTGCTTTAGTTATTACTGCTTCGTTTGGTCCTACGCGTCGTCGTTGACACGTTGTGGTGCGGCGAGGTTTTTGTTCGGTGTTTTTCTTTTGTCTGGGATGGCCTTTTGTCACATTTTATGGATGCCGAGATTAAAACATTCTCATGGCCATATTTATTTATTTTTTATTTTTCAATTTTTTTTTTTTTTTGGCTTTAACAGATTTTGTGTTATTGTTGCGAGTATTATTAATAGGTTTACCAATTTATTTATTTATTTATTTTTCTTTTGAAAACTAACGTAATTTTTCAAAGGTTTTAAAATCATACATTTCTTTGTATTTTGCAGACACCGATGTGGCTTCAGATGTACCGGCACCAATGAATTTGGAAGAAGAAGAGCGTAATATGAAACGTAAGTAAAATTTTAATGATAAATACAAAAACAATTTCTTCGATTCCTTTAAGTAAACGGTCATGAAATTACTTGACGGCAATTAGTCGCCTATGTTTTTTATCAATTATATTTATTTCTTGATTATTATTTCTAATTTCTTTTATAGATTTCGCCGCTCTCCTTACCGGTCGCACTTCGTATTTCTTGAAGGGTGAAGAGATGAAAGCCATGTATACCACCTACAATCCAAACAATATTGTTGCCACGGGTCGCTTTTTGTTCCACAAAAAGAATTTGTATTATTCATTCTATACTTCGGCTAGGATCGTCCGTCCTCGTGCCATACAGTTCGTCGATGATACTGGGACGATTCTGGAGGAACATCAATTACAATCACCCCATACAAAACTGCAAGCGGTAGCGACTCTCAGCACCTACCAGAATACGACTGGAAAGATTTGCGGCGTTTGGCGGCGTGTACCTCGCGATTACAAGCGCCTGTTGCGCGATGAACGTTTGCATGTTGTTTTGATTTGGGGTAGTAAACTACAGGCCGAATTGGCACTCGCAGGAAAAATCGCCCGGTACACGGCTTTGCAAACGGAAATCTTCAGCTCACTGCTGGAGCCTGCTCCTGGTGTAAAAACCGATTTGTTGTCTGGCGCTGGCGGCACAGCCATTGTATCCGCGAGTAGTGGTGCCGCATCCTCGATGCATTTGACTCTAGTCTTTAATGGTGTCTTCACACCGGAGGAATTTGCTGATGTACCCGTTAATGTGCGCATTGAGGTTGCCGACCGCAAGGATGTGATTTTCGATGAATTACAAAAGGTTCGCAAACCATCGGCTGAGGTGAATGTTTTGGAATTGTCGTCGCCCATCTCCCTGCAGAATTTGCGACTGATGTCACGCGGCAAGCTTTTGATAAGTATTGAATCAAAACACAATCCCCAGCTGCGCATTCAAGGTCAAATTATGACACGCACCAGCTGCGAACTCTTCCAGACCTTGCTTGTACCGCACAATCCCGAATCAAGGACCAGGAGCAGCGGACTCGCTTGGGTCTTCCTCAACAATGACGGTTCGTTGGTGTACAATATCGAGACCGACGGCGTCAATGCAAGGGATCGTCCTGAAATCAGCTTAATTGAGGATCTAGGCAAACGCAAAACTATGCTGGAGGATCTCACCTATAGCTTCAATTTCAATCAAGCCCTTGGCACCATCGACAAATTGGGACCCAAGGTTCTCGAGTCTTTGTATGCAGGCGACTTAGGCGTTAACATTGCAATCGAGCATGAACCAAGTCTTATACGAGGCCGTTTGACGTCACGTCCCGTAGCTGATGCCCGTGATTCTGCTGAGCCAATCTTGTTGAAACGCGTTGAAGCGTCGAATGCACCAGAGCACGCCATGGGCATGGTTTGGTTGGCTATTGACAACGAATGCAATCTGCACTATGAGTTGACCCTAAACGGCTTTCAATCGCATTCGCAAGACTTACAAATCTATCTAGAGGAGAAACCCATCGAGGCGATAGGTGCGCCAGTGACTCGTAAGTTGCTCGAAGAGTTTAATAGCTCCTACCTAGAAGGCTTCGTCCTTGACATGCCCTCTAACGAACTTGTAAAGCTCGAGACAAGCGTTTGCTATTTGGAGATACACGCCAAGGAGCCAAAAGAACTCCTGCTGCGCGGCAAACTGAAATCGACGAAAGTGCCTTCGCATTGCTACCCACTATACAATGATAACAACGTGCCTGGGTCTCTGTTGCCAGGCGATCACAACGGCAACCACCTGATCACGCCGGAAACAAAATGCTTCCACTCGGGTCGCTTCTACGACGAAGCTGAGCAGTGGCGCAGCACTCAAGATACATGCCAAATGTGTGCTTGCCAGCACGGACGCGCCACTTGTGAAGCCATCAAATGCCCAGCCGCGCAATGCAAACCAAACGAAGAACTAGTGCAACGTGAAGGAGAATGCTGTTCCACATGCATTCCTCAAGTACTCGTGAAAGACGCCACGGCAGAGCAAACGAAACGCGGTTGTCGTCTGGGTGACCAATTTCATTTGGCCGGAGCCACGTGGCATCCATTCTTGCCACCAAACGGCTTTGACACATGCACTACTTGCAGTTGCGATGCGCTTACGCTACAAGTACGCTGCCCGCGTATGGTCTGCCCACCATTGGCGTGCTCCGACAAATTAGCTTATCGGCCAGACAAAAAAGCCTGTTGCAAGGTTTGTCCGGAGGCGAAGATGAGCGCGCGCAGTGACAAAACGGCAACCACTGGTCCGGCAAATCCGAATGTCTTACAGGATCAAGCAGAGCATCGAACAACTGCACGCATTATGAGCGACCTACTGACGCAAGGCGGCTGCAAAGTTCTCAACACAATTTACGAGAACGGTCAAGAGTGGCATCCGGTGCTGGCGTCGCACGGCGAACAGAAATGCATTAAATGTCGCTGCAAGGTAAGAAAAGAAATGTTTGCCTTCTCCCATTTCAAAAAAAAAAAAAATTTTAGCCATTTCAAAAAAGAAAAAAATTACTAAAAATCGCTTCAAATTTTTAATTTTATAGGATTTTTGTTAAGTTACTTTTTATTGTATTTTTTCTACTAATTGTTTTCGTCTTTTTTATTTTGTTTTTCGTTCAGGATTCAAAAGTGAATTGTGATCGCAAACGCTGCTCGCGCTCTCTTTGTCAGCAAACTCGTGTTTCGGCCAAACGAAAAATGTTCGAAAAGCATGCCGGCACGTCCGACGTCGCCGCAATAGAGGCTCCCGATGAATGTTGCTCAACGCAATGCAGACGCACGCGCAGACATCATAGACGTAACCACCAGCAAGAGCGAAACAGCCACGACGAGAAACATCTGCAAGCGAAACGACAACAAAATCAACAGCAGCAACAATACACGACTATTGCCAGCCGCAGCTGAATGTCGCAACCACGACGATGCAACACGGCAGCAGCAATAAACGTATATGTAAAATGAAGGAATGTGAAATTCAAGACAATACAGATTTCAAATGAAAGGAGAAAGTTAGAAAATAGAGTGAAAGAGAGGGAGAGAGAGCGGGTTAAGAAGAAATTGAAGGGAAGGGTGGTATTAAATACAACAATAACAACAAAACCTGTTAAATTTAAAGAAGGAATTAAAAGAGAAGCAAAAGGCAAAGTTATTGCAAAAAAGTGGAGGCAGCAACAAAAACCGACAATTAAAAACCGACAAAAGTGTTTTGTAGAACTCGTGGGCGAAACAGCAAACGGAAATGATAAGCCGGAAACCGATAATGGGTAATGTAGTTGAATAAAATCAAGACAATCCAAACACTGACAGAAAATAAAAAGGAAAGAATTCATTATAAGGAAATCCTTGCTGCACCTCCCAACCTCCACAACAATAATTTGACACGAAACACCTAAGAAAACACAATAATTTTTAAGATAATTATCTTAGTAATAATTAAGAAGAAAAAAAATTAAGAGAAAACAATTTCTGTTTGCGATCGCGAAAGAAATTCAATTCAAGTAATTAATTGAATTAATTTTGGATTTAGTTTTTTAGTTTGCGATTAAATAGCTATAAATAATTATATAATAACCATTATGATGATAACAATGATGACGATAGCAATCACTGGTATCATTAAAAATAATGATGATTATGATGGTGTCGACATAAACCGGAAACACATCCCAAAAGTTTCGACTGAATGACTGAAATATTTAGTTTAAGTTTTCAAAGTTTTTAATTTTACGCAAATACTTAATTGTTGTTAAATACTTAATAATTTCTTTTTTTATTGATTATTATTATTATTATTATTGTTACTTTTATTATTTCATAAAAAACTTTTTTGCAACCACTAAATCACTTTTAATGTAAACACGTAGAAGAAGAAAGAGAAGAAAGGAAGAAGATGATGATGAAGAAGAAGCAGAAGAAGAAAAAGTCTTTAGTAAAAACAATGTTAAGTATTTATAATTAAAATTTAAATATGAGATAAAATTAATGAAAACGAGAATCAATCGCAGCATATCCATACACGCGCCTAAACACACGAACTTGCATTCACCGTGTCATATCTGCACACACAAACACACGTACACACAACATTACAGCCCGGTCGGAAAACCTATTAATACCGTAATTAAACCATGGTTAATTTCTTAATTAATAGTAGTATTGATTTCTTCGCGATTACATGAAAAACAAACATTAAATAAGGTTTTAATGATCGATTCTTGGTAAAATAATTTATCGGTAAGAGATTGCATACGATTTTAGTCAATTAAATGAATTGTTTTGTCAAACTCTGACTGTATTAGAATCGTACAGTCAACGAAATGAAAGCTTAAGAATAACGAATGAAGAATGAAATTTCTTTCAAGGTAGAAGGTTAAATAATTATATTGATACGTGAAACAATTTGCATAAATTGTAATTTCTAAAAAATTATTATTGCTTTGTTATTTGGTTTTCCCTTTCTCTAATCATAAAAACAAATAGACAACATCTAATTGTATAATTTTGCTTTTTTTTAATTTTTCAAAAACTTTCTTTAATTAATTTAGGATAATAATTATGTTTGTATATGTATTGCAATGTTTCGAAATGAGAAATTATTTTGATTTACTTTTAAGCAAATTCTAATTAACTTTCTTGATTAAACAAAAATATGTCAAATTGATGAAAGCAAAAATGGTTAACAAAAAATGTTCGTGATGATTTTGATATAGAATATTAAATATTAAAATCCATACATACACATATACCCATCCATTACACCTACTAAACATTTGTACAATATTTTCAAAAATATATTAAATTATATAGTTGAAAATATATTGTACGTTACAATCGATAGAGAAAATATCGAAGTATTAGTTGCGCAATTTCCTACCGGGTTAGAACAATGTTGTTTCAGTCTTACTTACGCGATTGCAAGTAAGGCTTGTTTACAGTTATATTACATACACTGATATGTTGCGTGCATTAAATCCGGCGAGTTGTCACGTGATTTCACACACTAGTATACATGCACACGCATATATGAAATATTTATGAGATGTATTTATGACATATTCGTGCCGTAAAAAATGCATGCGCACTCAAGCATTTTATATACCGGGTAACAGTAGAAGAAAGAAAGAAAAACGCGACACACATACAAATACAGACACATACAGGAGAAGTGCAAAATTATGTAGATGTAACAAATAAATAAATAAATGACAAATACTTAGATGTATTAAGCAGAATTGATTTCAATATAACACACGCTTAAGAGTACATAAATATATATGCACACACGAACACACACACACAAACACAGTTTGCATATCCCATATTTGGCAGTTGTTTTGTTAACCAAAATACTCATATACACATCTTATGCGTAAGGAAACACATATAAGAACATATACACAAATTTCCATCTCACACATTTTTTTTCAAACAAATTCTTTTATATCTTAATTTTCACATTTCCCTAATTTCAAGTCTGCGGAAAAAGCCAAATACACACACACACACAAATACATCCATAACTACTTTTACACCCCCGCACTGTATACACATACACTTATGCAAATATTTTAAGGTTTTAAAGCCTCCAAAAAGGCCCAAAAGCAATTTTACTAAAATTTTTCTACTTTTTAATTGTAAAATATATACCATTATTATATTAATAAACACTCTCTCTCACACACAAACACACACATATTGGCAAATACTAGCATACATGCACACATCTATACAAACATACATATAATTATTATTGAACTAATTTATGTATTTTTTAAGAAACTCTAAACAAAAAACTAAACTAAACAAAAATTATTTCAATTTTCTTTTATTTGTATTATAAAAATATATTGTATGAATTTTTAACAGACAACAAAACAATATTAGAAGTTAATAAAAAGGCAAATAATTATTAAAAATATTATTTATTTCAAATTACAATATAATTGATTGAATTTAATTGATTTACAAAAATAACAATAAAAAACCTTAAAAACGTTAACAGAAACTTTAAAAAAAAACTAAAAATGTTTGTTTTATTTTCAATCATTAAAACACATACATGGGGTGTTCAAAGTAATGTCAGTATGGCAATGGCGGTTAATAAAGTTATTAATTTGATCAATTTATGATTTTACCATGAGATGATAAAGATTTTATGAGAGAATAGAGAGAATAGATATTAGTGTTATCGCAATCAATCGACATATCACTTGTTTGTGGTAGCATGCTTGTGTGGCTTAGAAAAATGTGCGGGTCGCGAGTTTTCTGAAAATTTCATGATAATACATCAAGTATTTTCTATCAAATTGTTACTGAAGATGAAATGTCGTTTCATCATTATGACCCTGGAAATAGTCAAAAGTCGATTCAGTGTCGCAAAAATACTGATCCCATCCAAAACATTCAAATTAGCTCCATCAGCCTTTAGAGCCATGTTCTGGAACACAAAGGAAATTTTTCTCTAATTTTACTGTAATTTTATGAAGCATTTTATAAATGCATTTTATAAATTTTATAAAAGAAGATGTGATGAACAGACTAATGAAGTTTTACTTTTGCGTGGCAACGCCTCCGCGTTCAAAGAGCGCGTGAGTCGAAGACTGCTGTGCGGCAGAATGGTTTTGAACACCCTATTACAGTCAAAATATGGCGCTTAGTGATTATTTCCTGTTACCAAATATGAACGCGAACCTTCGTGGGATGCGATTTTAGTCACGTTGATGAACCAAAAGACGAATATTATTGTTAATTTTTTTCGAAGATCGAAGAAAAGCAATATCTTGCAGAATGTTTAAGAATTAATATTCGAAGCTGAAAAATGATTGAGTTTATAAGGAACTACAATAAAAAATAAACATACATTAATTACGCAAAACGATTTTTATCTCATGCCGATATGGAGAATACATTAAAACAGCTTCGGTTCAGTCGAATCGGCTTCCATTTTTTTAAGACAAATGCAGTAATAATGAAAATTACGGAAACCTTTTGTTGAATATTATTTTATTAATATCGCACATGATTATTATCACAAGATTAGATCTGAATATGGATTTGTTACAGATTTATTGTAAATTAAAAAATTCATTTTGAAAATAATCTTATTGTGACCAACTTCTAATTCATAAAAAGGATATATAATGTTAAAAAAGTTTTTTAATTCAAATTAATGTAATTAGTTAAAACGACGTGATCATTATTATTAAGTTTTATTTCAGAGGTGAAATAATGAAGAGGTATGATAATAGAATGATTAAATGTTGTAGAATGATTTGAGTTGATTGATTTATTATAGACTGATCAATCTATAAACGAATGATTTGATAAACGTTTTCTGATAATTCATTAATCGAAAAGCTTAGATTTTTTATGAGAAAAGATTTACGAAAGAAAATTTTTAAGAATCGAGAATAACAATTATTATTTACAGTAGTTTCAGAGATATCAATCGAGATGACCTATCGAGAAGCCAGATTTGACAAAAAATTAGTTTGAATAATTAATACCAAAAGCAATTGAATTAATATTCAGTAGATTAGAAATAAACCTGAAGAAATACTTCACGTCTCAAAATTTTTTGAAAATACTAAAAATCTTCTTAAATACACTGATATCCAATTATTATTCATATCGCATATTCTTCTCCAGTAGCCTTTATAACGACTAAATCGAAATATCTACGCTTATGATACTTACGATATTTTCGTAAATGACGTCGATACGATCAAGTTCATTGATCTTTTCATTGCTAGAGCGATGTACTCGGTGGGAAAAGGGATAGAGTGAGAGATAGATATAAAGAACTAGAAAGAGAGATAGAGTGTGTGTGTGTACCGGAGTCAAAGAAATAGTTTATGAGAGTCTTCGACCTTTTATGAGAGTCTTCGACCTTAAGAATTAAATGCCTTTAGAATGTCTCAATCTTTTTTTTTTTTGTCTTCATATCCACGATCAACAATAGTTTATTACATTTAAAACGTGAGTTTATCGTGCAATAATTTCTTAATATTTCCAACCTCAAATTCTCCTTTGCCTCCCTTCTCGTTAAACTGCCTTCCCCTTATCCCACGCCTTCGTCGTAAAATATCTAACAATATTTTTTCAGGTGCAAACGCAATCATTTCAACAGAGTCATAAAACGGTGAAAAATGTTAATCGAACGATTAGACATGACTGCTGGCACTGTTGCCACTGTTACTGCTGTTGTTGTTGTTCTTGTCAACACTCAAAAATATCAATCGTGCTTATTTGTGTGATCGTTTCAATCGATAGAAAAGTTAAAATATATTAAGAAAAAATATTGATTTTATTTAAAACAAAAAGTATATAAAATATATCTGTATCGCATAAATTCAAATTGAATTTGAACATCTAAGAGGCGGGCAATTTAAATGATTGAAAGATAAAGAGACAAATGGACAAAACGATAGAGAAACGAACGGACAAATAGACCAAATGAACCGACAAGCGATGTCGATACTGAAAGAAACAATCTGGCAATTTTGTTTGCTAAACCAAACAAATCGGCCAAACAAGAAACACACATATATATATATATATATATATATATATATATATATATATATATATATATATATATATATATATATATATATATATATATATATATATATATATATATATATATATATATATATATATATATATATATATATATATATATATATATATATATATATATATATATATATATATATATATATATATATATATATATATATATATATATATATATATATATATATATATATATATATATATATATATATATATATATATATATATATATATATATATACATATATATATATATATATATATATATATATATATATATATATATATATATATATATATATATATATATATATATATATATATATATATATATATATATATATATATATATATATATATATATATATATATATATATATATATATATATATATATATATATATATATATATATATATATATATATATATATATATATATATATATATATATATATATATATATATATATATATATATATATATATATATATATATATATATATATATATATATATATATATATATATATATATATATATATATATATATATATATATATATATATATATATATATATATATATATATATATATATATATATATATATATATATATATATATATATATATATATATATATATATATATATATATATATATATATATATATATATATATATATATATATATATATATATATATATATATATATATATATATATATATATATATATATATATATATATATATACATGCACACACAAAGAGAAAGATAGAGAAATACAAGCACTCACACTTCCAAAGAATTAATTCATAAATATTCAATCAGGTAGACACAATCATTTTGGTGTGACATGTTTCTAGGTGTGGGCGTGATTGTTGACTGAAAATTAGATTCACGCAAACAAAACACACAAAAAAATAAAGAAAAAAATTCCAAAACAGAAATATTTATCTTTACATATTACTCAATTAAGTTTAAGCTCATCGGGTAGAGAAGAGCGTAGCAGGGGTGTAGCCTGGTTGGTGCTGGAGTTATTCAGATGGTGCTGAACTACTAGTAGTCGTATCAATATGCATTACCATCATCAATGCCAATGGCAATCATACGATAGCAGTAGTAGTATTAGTTGTAGTGACACCAACCTCGATTGCGTTTCTAATCGAAAAAAATTTGTTGTTTCTATTTTTCAAGAAAACGACCACGCTGCCAGGCAACACGTTGAAATCAGTAATTGTATCTATAAATGATGTCGCTGATGAAGATATTATCAATAAAAGTGACAGTTTGGCAGCACTCATAGTTGTCGTAGTCACGATAACTTCGAACGTTACAAGCGACGGTCGTCAGAATTGAATATTTGAAAGTGTTTAACTTTAACTGACACCAACAACTCACCGAACACCACCTCATTTTGATGATAAGAAGAATTATATTTTTTCAGATTTTTATCTCTATTATTTATTTGTTTGTTATTCCAATTATATTTATTAGTTATTTCTTTGCTTGTAACACACCCCACACCCCGCCGCCACATCATCAATATCACTAACTTTAAAAAGGCTAGTCCTTTAGTGAGGCACACGATCATTTTTAAAGATCGTTTCTAAAGATTTTTCAAGATTTTTTAAAGATTTTTACTTTATTTTATTTTCTTTTGTTTTTTGTTTTTAATGAAATAGTTGTTATTTAGATAATTTTACATTTATCTTTTAATGACACTAGTTATAATATTAATTAAGGCTTTAATTGCACAATTAATTAATTATTAAATTAACTTTTTCTTTTCAGCAATTTTTATAGCTAATTTAACAGCTTTTTTAATAATTTTAATAATTTTAACAGCTTTTCCGCAATTTTTTCTGGTCTAAATCTTCCCTAAACCAAATGTAATAATTTGAAAATAGAAAACATGGTTTAGGAGTTATAGCCATTTCAAACCGATATATACTAAATATTATTTTTGTTATCCTTATGGTCACGGACATTGAAACGGCTGTCGTTTAATCCACAACAATTTGGATTTTATTGTAAATATATTTTTCTCAACACTTACATTTATTTACGAGACATAACATTCCTTTCCAACATTACATTAATTGTTTTTTAAGGAAAGAAAATTTTCTAAAGGGCAAACCCAATAAGAATGAATTAACAATTGATTTCATTAAAAAATTCAGTTTATTAAGCGATAATATTACTAACCCCTATCACGCCCCTTTACCCACAATTACGTGTTACCGATCATTAGTGTTTATTGCCGATCGTCCTTCCCTTGCTAACTACTCGTTACTGCTGACCATTACTCGTTAATAGCCAACATTACTTATTATTATTTCCCCATCTCTTTTTATCGATTACCATCCACCGACTGCCGTTACACGTTGCTGAACAGTATCACCGGTTATTCAACAACATCACATTATTAATCAACGTTCGTCGTCCTTGCCGATTACCAGCGGTCAAAAATTGAAGAACACAATTTTTAATTTCTACTGAAAGGAATGAGCTGCTTATTGATTTAAGTGAAATGATTAATAGAACAAGAATTAAATGATGATTTCCTTAATGATGTTTTGATGAATTGTGGATCGAACAATCAAGCGAGTTCATTATCATCAATCATTTTCTCTGAAAAACTGCTAGAAATTATATAACTCTCATCAATTCAGTTGTGCAAATGGACTTGAGTAAATTCACTACAGGGTGCCGTCAATGAAATAGTGCAATGACGATTAACCGGAAAGTATTTAATCACTCAGTGCTCATTCGCCCGTTATTTTCTACTCGTTCATGTGAATCGATTCGATCGCTTCAATCAAAAAATCGATATATTAAAAACCTGTTGATTGCTCCGGTGATTGCAAATTGAATCAATTAACTATTTGTTCTTCAAAAGGAAAAGCAGTAAAATACTCGATATTGCGATCTGTGCTAATGATCTTGATAAAATAAATGCTAAACAAAAAGGGTGTGACAAATACTGTTTGCAATGACAGCGAATGGACAGTAGACCACCATAAAGTGTCACGAAATGACACTTTCTATGATTATTAATAAAAAATAAATAAATCAGACTGAATGCACAGAATTTTTTAAAATGCTAAATAAACAAATATATGTGTGTCTCTAATATATAGATTTTTTTTACATATTTAAAAAATCATTTAAAATTTTTAAGAAAATAGAAAAAGATGAAGACATAAAAATGTAAATCCAAAATAATAAAAATATAATGGCTAGAATTGAAAAAAAATAAAGCAAAAATATATTCGTCAATTGAAGAAAAACCACCACGAACTCACCCCAACCACTAATCACCGGATGTATGGTATGGATGCTGTTTGGCCAAGCAGAATACAAAATAGCAGAATACAATTCTGCAATAAGTTCGAACGATTACGTCAAGCGTGCCGTCATGCACGAATGCGGGTATGCATGATGCAAATGTGCCCAGAGGTCAAAACATGTTGACACTCGTGTAAACGCTAATTAGCCAACAACACCAACAGCAACAGCAGCAATAGCACCAACAGCAGAAGTAGCCGCATTAAAGGCAACACCAACAACAACAGAAACAGCAGCAGGAACAGTTGCAACAACAGCACTAATAGGAGTTAGCATTCAATATTGCTGTTGATTATTGATGACCATACTTAAATCTAGTTATTGTTGTTGCGATTTTTTCATCGTTGTTGTTGTTGTTGTCGTTGTTGCCCTTGTTATTGTTGGTGGTGTTGGTTGCGGTTGTGCTGTTAGCAATTTTTTTTTCTTTTATATTTCTTAGAACATTCCGGATAATTTCGGAGTTATTTCATTTTTTCTTTCTTTTATTACGAGGAAGAGACGACGAAAGAGAAAAGGAGAAGGCAGATGAAAAATAAAAGGAAGAAAATAAAAATAAATGAAGGACAATTAAACGAACAAGTAAAAAAACAAGCAATTTATTCAGATTTCATTTATTCATTTATTTATTTATTTATTTATTTATATATTTAACAGAAAACAACAGAATTGTTTTAATCACGGACGACTTTTTGGCGCTACTTGTTGTTATTTTTATTGTTGTTATTATTGTTGTTAACACTTTTTGTTAACACTTTGTTATTATTTTTGATACTCATGACGTTGTTGTCGCTGTTGTTGCTTCTAATGTTGTTGTTGTTGTTGTTGCTTAATATTAAATGAGTGTGATCTATGAAATACGGCTTGTTGTGCGGCCACTTCAAGAATTTTTCCGCAGTTTTTCAACGTGTACACATTTGCTTGTTCATTACACCACCGCAACCTCCCCCCACGCCAACCCCTCGCCGCTGAAACAATGCGCCGCAATTTGTACACTCTCTATCGCGTTGCTCGTTCTTGTGCTTTTATTAATTTATTATTCCAATGCCATCCAGTACAAAAAATAAATAAATTCTTTTGGACAAATCTTGACAAATTTATCGCTAATAACTCGCGATTAACTCATATATGTTTTCGTAATTATTTCCAGTTTAGTGTTTTAATTAATTATTGGTGGCAATCCTTTTCAATGCTTCGTGTTTTAGTATTTTACTCCCCGAAGGAACGAAAGAAATTATATTCGTTTTGTGCTTTATTTTATAAAACATTCAAGTAGACAAAACATTCAGCAATAGTAATGTATATAAATTCGATCCCGGAATCAAGCCTTGATTCGATTTAGTTTATCTTCCTGAAGATTTCTGGCTTTAGCTCCGTGCGCCTGCCCGTCTGCCCGCCTGTTCGTTCGTCTGCTTATACAAATAATGGTATAATCCAGGGTTACAACAGAACACGATGATGATCACAATCGTGAAATTAGAAACGAATATTGGTCATCATATGGAGCGATCAATATCCACACATTCACCATAAGTCAATATTTCGGGGTCTGAAAGCTGGATTCTGGCAATCCAGTAAATGATCAGTAATCGCAAATGATTTAAGTATCTGCCAAACGAGCATTCCTTCTCTTTAGCTATGCCGAATACAAACGATCTAAGACAGAGGAAAAATATGCATTTCAATAATACCAAACACTTCTAAATAGTACCAAACCATATGCACTATTTGTTATTGTTGTAGTAGTAGTAGTAGGTATTGTTGTTGTTGTTATTGTTGTCTTTGTTGTCGCTTTATTTATTTTTTCACAGTCTCTTCTGCCACTCATCCATCCACCCATTTAGCGATGCGCCACTCCATTCCGACCAACCCATCCCAACCATCCGAAGCCATCATCGCACAACATCTTTCTGACGTAGGCGCGCCCAACGAAGAACAAGCATAAGCACAAGCATAAGCTTCACAAGCTACTTATCTTATTTTAGCACGTTCTTAGCATATTTTTAAAATAATAATAAAGTAACAATAGTTATTATGCCATTTAGACGATTGTATGGATGTTTGAATGTTCGTACGTGTGCCGGCGACGACGGCAATGACGGCAATGGTAGAGAGGCGCGATGGCGCTGTCGTTGGCGCTCTCTTTGAGCAGCAGCTGCAGTAATTCAAGTCAAGTGCGTTTAAAAGAGTCATAAATTCGCATTTTCATATTTTTGCAAATGCAAATTCTTGCATAATGTTAATGATGATGATGATAGTAATTATTAATGAAAGCAATGGTATTGAAGATATGACAATAATGAAGTAAATTATGGTTTCACTTATATTATGGTTTTGTTCTGTTTCATTTGAGATGATTTATCGCGGCAGTCTTTGTTTTTGATACTATTTATATATGTTGTTGTTGTTGTAATTATCATTGGTTGAATTTTGTTGTCTCGTTTAGAACAAATTTGCCAAAGTTTGTCCCGCCCCTGGGCCCAAATATTACCAATTTTTATCTCTACTTTTTCCAATCCATAAATGACCATTTTAAATTGGGTTTACAGAGGTTTTCCACTAAAGACCTAACATTGATTTTAGCAAATATCAAACGAAAACAATTTCTGCAATAAATTCACCACTATTTGCCCATTCCGACAAAATGGAGCAGAATCGATTGGTTTGCCTTATTTTGAACTGAATAAAATAATCGATAATTTGCCAAAGGCATTGCCCTCCAAAGACAAATACTTACAGTATTAAATATTTTACCTCGTACTTATTGATTATTACACGCTCTACCTTTTCGGTAAGACGATTATTATCACGTAATAATATATATGGAGTATAAATATATGCAGTAAATATATATATAGAGTATTTCAATATATGGAGTAAACCCAAAACCATCGATTCGGACATTCGTTGACTGATTTGAATAATTTGTAAACTCTATTCATTTAAGAGTTCAGTACGTTCGAAATATTATTTGGCTGATGCGACCTTTTCAATCTTGCCGTATCATGAAAAATTATAAATTATGTTTCATATTGAATTACAAAATTGTTATGTCCTTATTGGAAAACAAACAGATGTTACGCGACTTTTGAAAATGGCGTTCGATGTAAAAAACCGTCAAACAATTTTTGTTTATTAATTTAAATCAACTTCTATAAAGATTAATTATACAAAATTGGAAAGCTATTGAACAACATTATGTCATTTCCTTAAATTTTGATCGATAAATAATTCAGCCTCCAACGCATTAAACGCGGGATTAAAAAGGGCTTCTTCTTAGATGACAATCGAGGATTTGAAAGTAATGACAAACTCATCTGAAGGGTATGATTCTCTTGCTTCTCCTCAAACCTGGAGAGAGATGGCAGTGATGAGTGATAGAGAAAAGTCTTATCAAGATAATAAAGGACTTGAAGGATGATATAGAGATCCCTCTAGAGTAAAAATTAGAGTAAACTCAAATTATCAAACTCAAATTATTAAACTCAAATTATTAAACTCAAATTATTATTGAATCTGTGGCGCAATTTGTGATAAATTCTTTCTAACAAAAATTCTATAAAACGCAGCACATTCTTATTCAAAACGTTAGACGAAACGACGTAATTGAAATATTTAATACGTAGAAAATCGAGCCCCCTTCAACAACTAAAGCAAAACATGTCGTTTCTCTCCTTATTGTTGTTTTTGTTATTATTGCGTTGCTTGTATCGACATTACCCACTACTTCTAATGAAAACGATGATGTAAAACTTTAACACCTTCGATTGGAATACATTTCGTCCGATTGATAAATGAAAAAACAAAATGAATTAAATTAATAACGCATTGGTGCTGTTGCGGTGCTACCGCTATAGAATAATTTATTTGATTGGCATGCAAATGAAATGAATTGATTACAAATTGATTACTTGAGAATATCATTAAGTAAAACAAATAAGAAAAATCAATAATGAAAAACTGGACCGTATGACGGGGCGGTATTAAAAAAATCATAGATATTTGATATCAAAACTACTGACAATTAATGACTCTAAATAACGGCTAGGAGTATAAAAATCAAAAAAAAAATTGATATCATAAAATATATAAGCAATTTATTTTCAAAGTGCTCCAAATCGATTTTTTTTGTTTAAATCGTGATATTAAAAATTTGAATTCTGAATGCAATGCAATTCATATCGAGAATAAACATTGGACAATTCATAAACATGCACATGTATGCAGTAGGCTCGTGCGCGTGCCTGTGTGTATGTTTATAAATATGTGCGACTATGAGTAAAGCAATAAATTTCATTCTAAGAATTAACCGCTAAAACATACAAATTAACAACTTTTTGTAAAATTAATAACAAAAACAAATTTTCAAAAAAAAGTGAAGGAATACTCCTCTAAATGCGAGCAACAACCACCAACAGAAACAACAAATATGTGACATTTACTAAAACTTGTACGTTATCGAACAATACCAACAACAACAACGAATTTCATTCAAATGGCAATACAATCACCACCGCCAACATTTATTGCTGTCTCAACCAAGCCTTTTGTTAATAATCAATCAAGTCCAACATTTGTTAGTTGGAGTCGCCGCCATTATTGTCGTTACTCTCCTGTCGTCGGCCGTCGCAATCTCGTCATTGTTCTGATCAAACAATAAACCACTTTTGTTTTATAATACAAAAATTCAATCATACAATAACAACGTAAACAACAACAACAACACTAAACGTAAAACTAATAGCCAATAATTAACTCTAACGTTAGTACTTTAAAACGACCCCGTAAGACGCTTTAAATTCTTTTGTTTAGGCCAAATAACCAAAGCGAAATTCATTGAACAAAAAAATTTATTCAACAACGTGAAGAAGAAACTAACCGTGTCACATGACCAGTTTTTCATTGATTGACATGTTGATCTTCGACAACCTTAATTTAACTCTTCTTTATTTTCTTTATTAAACCCGCCTTCTATTTAAATCTTCTTTAATTCTAATAAAATAAATGTACTTGTTGGTTTTTCCTACAGGGAGATTGGATATAGTTTAAGGCTTTAGAGGAGAGAGTATGCGTGGAAAGAGACACTACTACAAACACAACAATAACAATTATAATTGTAATCACATAAATTAAAGCAAAGCTTGACAAATTGCACTCAATAAAACAAATCAACGATTTAAAGCTTGGACATAACAAAACGAAAACGCAAACGTTAAAAACATTAATTATTTTATTCTCCATAATAGATAAGAAATATAACAACAACAATAACAACAGCAGCAGCAACAACAACAACAATAACACAGTAACAATCTCAACAGACGACAACAATTACAATCATCATGAACGCACGATTTCAAAATAGCGTAAAACACGATAATCTTTAATGACAGACCTAAAGAAACTAATATTAAAACCTTTGCATAAAAGTCATGCATTTAATGCATTTGTAGTTTTTATAATAAATTTTATTGTATCACATTTTTTTTCTATAATAATATTTAGCATAAATTTTTTCACAATTTTTTTTTTTGGCTTTTTTCTGTTTCATTGCAAAAAAAATAGTTTCAAGACTTTAATTTGAGTCGATTTGAAAAAGATCGTACGACTTCAACCGCCCTTTTATGTGAAGCGAAATTTTTCTTCAATATTTACAGAATGAATTAAATAAAAGAAATCCAAATAAATATATAATAATTTTAATAATCAGAATCGAATTATTTTATTTTAGTTACTCGGTAATCGGTATTAAGTATGCAAAATTCAGTATTACTACGGAGTAAGTACTTGCAAAAATAAGTACTTTTAATTACAAATATTAATCATGTACAAATCGTCTATATGAGGATGCTAGCGACGTGTAATAAATTTATAAATATGTAAACAAATAAACGCTTCACAAGAAACTCAAATGAACAAAGAAATAAAATTTAAAATAAAAGTAGAAATATTAAAACAAGAGGGTTCGGACCAGGGGGAACACCACAACTCTTTTTCCCTGGCCCCCTTCATTTTACAAGATGTTCCACTACAATGTCTTCATAGTCGATAATTTCAAAAATTAGACGCATAAAAGTGACAAAAGTATTTTATATAAACTTAATATTAAAGACATAATCTAGGGCAGCTAACTTTCCATTTCCCCTTGCCCCTCAAACCACCATGCCTCGACATGGTCTTGTTCCAATTTCGATTTAACACTCCCATTTAATTTATTGCAAATAAAGCAAAAGACGCTAAATAAAAAAAGAATAATAATTGTGTTAACTTAAAAAAATTCCAAAAAAAATCAAAATAAATTGAATAAAACGAAAAAAACAACAACTAAACACAAAAATCGGTTCCATGTTTCGAAGTGAACTTTTGAAATTGGCATCAATTTATTTATTCATTTTTATGGCGTTATTCAGTCACTTGGACAGTTTTTATTTGAATAATTAATAGTATATTCTCTTGCTTTTGTTTTTGTTTTCCTAATTTTTACTGTTATTATTATTGTTGTTGTTGTCGAAGCTCTACCCATTTGTTGCATACATTTCAATTATTTTTACCATTATTTATTATGGCTCTTGTTGCTGCTCCTGTTAATGCTACTCGTTACTTTTCTGTTCGTCTGTCTGCCTTGCCCGTCTACTTACGGTACTTCACGTACTAATTCTATGATTTATTAACGTCAAATAAAATGTTTGCAAAGCATTATCATTTAATTTACAATCAAATGCAATTTGAAGAATTTATGCAAAATCTATGAAATCTTCATCAAAGCTAACAATAAAAAAAGACAAATTTATTAAAAAAAAATAAAATATGGCATTGTAATTAAATAAAAAAAGTTCAAATTATAAACAACGTTGCTAATCCGCAATTGATTATCGTGTTTGCTATATTAATTAGTGCGATGAGGCAGATAATAACGATGGATGGACCACTGAATGGTTTCTTTTCAAAGAATGTTATTAAGTAACATTATTTAAAATATCAAAACTATTTTCGTCTTCTAAAGAAAAAAGTATAGAAAAAATTATTATTCTATCACTCTCAATAAATTAATTGTTTAATAAATTCAGAGACCTCTTGGTTTAACCGTGTAAATAGCCTTTTTTGTTAATTCAAATTTGCAACACACTTCTTAATTAACTTGGCGTCTATCTGAACAAAACTTCACCATATATTACGCAGAAATACAATTACAAATCTGAAGTAAAAGAATTACGTTCCTATATGGCAGGAAATTTTTTTTTACTTTATATTGCAGATCCGTCAGAGAAAATTCTTTGGTGCCTAAAAGGTGAGCAATAATCCGGTTTTTTAAATGGAAAATATAATGTCGCCTGAAAGTATGCTAGGAGAAACTGATTAGTTAAAATGCAAATTAAGCAGGGTTGAACCTATAGCTATAGGTATTATATTGAATATATATTATTATTATATTGTAAATTTATATTGAATTTTATATATATTGAATTTATATTGATTTTTTTATATTGAACATATAACATAGTTATATGTTCAACCATATAACTATGGTTGAATATATCTCTTTCAAAAGCATTAGGTCCAATTAAAATCGGCCTTATAATTAAAACTGTTGAATTTACTGAAGGATTTTTCTTATTTCTTTTTTCTTGTAGGTTAATTTTTTGTATAAAATTGTACTCATATAAAATATATAAATGTTATCTCGCAACATCCATAACTTCCTGCTAGAGCATTATGCAAAATCAGATAATTTCAAATTGAATCAGTTTAGTGAATTGAGGCGTCATCGATACTAAGTCATAATACTAAAATATAAACCTACAAAAACTACCCGTCGGATTAATCATAACGGGAAATTCTTCTATGAGAGCTCCAGGACACCGTCATGACACCAAGACTTTGCAGTAATCTACAAATTGCCAAATCTGCTTTTTAACTGACAGCATAAGGCCATATTAACCACAGACATTGCAGCTCAATAGACCACTCAAGATAATAAAATGTGAAATCTTTAACATGCAAACGAATAATACCCCCGATTCTAGATCTTACAACTTTAATAAACGAAAAGTGCTATCACTAACGCAGTATTTATATTCTTATTATTTAGCTGCGAAACAGCAACAGCAAATTTTAAAAAAAGATGGCATGAAATATCAGTTATATACGTATGTTTTGTTAAAGTTCATGGATCTGAAATTTGAGAGCAAAAATGTAGAAGAAGGGATTACAGATTTATTTAAAGACGTGAAAGAAAAAAGGAACGGACGGCTTTAAGACCATTGTGCTTAAGAGTAATTCTGAAAAAGAAGCAGAGAAAAGGCAGGACAAAAATATATAAATGTTTTAATAGTGAATTGCATAACATTAAAATGGCATGAAGATATATGACATTAATAAAGCAGTGAATAATATTATCTCGTATTTTTTAAATATTGTAATTTATAAACAATTGCACATTAATCATTATCAATTTCTGGGTTATTTTTTATATTTCACGCGAGATTTTGTATTACGCTGGCAATACGACACTTTGTTTACTTTTACAAATAATACCTCTACAAGGAATTGTTAAAAAATGTCATAAATAATAAATATGAGAGAATTACTCTCATAAACGAGCACGAACAAGAGACCGAACTTTTTTAATTCTCTCTCTTTTCTATCGAGATAGAGAGATCATTCACAAGTTTAGAGTACCTAAAATGGATGAGTGATAACGTAAAAGTGAGAGAAATCAGGAATACCGCCACTTGAGAGAAACGATACAATGCAACGGAGCAGCACTAAATGTAACGACAACAACAGCAAGTTTAACACGCATATAATTACAACACTTAAATGTCAAGGTTCCAATTTGATCCTAATAAAGTCTTAACACAAATCGGATACTAATATTTATACAAGTATTTAATTATTATACACGATAATTACAGCCTCTTAAAAATCATTTGAATGTATAGATGTCAAATGTCAATGTTATAAACTTTATAATATAAAGGAAAGACGTAGACCGTAATGAAACATCATTTTAATTACAAATTAAAAAGCTTGAGAAGTCAATGTAATATTTAATTGTTTAGCGACTTGATTTTTTATATATATAAAATTTTAATTTTTTTTTAATTTATTTGTTTTAAATAACTTCAGAAGTCAGATCTATATAAAAAAAACTCTTGGAGTAACATTTTTCATACAATGTTTACTTTTTATTTTTTCAAAATCTTTATAATAATTTACTCGCGAGTTTTTTTTATAATAATTTATAATAACTTACAAGATTAAATATATTAAATATAAACAAGTAAGCAATTATTTTTTTATTTTGGAAATATTATTTAGGAGAAGCTATCACATGATACGATTTTTATACATTTCTTTTGATAAATAAAACATGAAGAGATGAGGAACAATAATATTGAAATATATAATAAAGTTTAACTAATAATAACACAAATCCAACCGTCTCAAATAATTTCCCTATACTTATTATTAATTATTTATTCATAGCGGTTCTCGTAAGCACCAGCGAATATCGTAGGGTTAAATGGGTTAACACGAATTGCCGGCATTTCTCAAATTATTGCTACCACCACAAAAACAAAGTAATGAAAAGCACTGAAGTACACTATCATTTCATTTCTTTGTATTGAATTTTCCCTGAGAACGCGACTAACGACCATGTGAGTGTATGCATATGTGTGTGTCCCCCCATGCACGCTTAAGTGCGTGGGACAGTTTAGTTTTCTAAAGACAGCAACGAATTAACAAAGCTATTTCTGCAGAGGAGTACCAGTAGCTCAATACTCACAAAGTTAGTCGCTCTTTCGGAAACGCCGATCAGCGAAAGGCGATCCAGCGTCGATGGTGTGTCCAGCAAATACAATCGAAAGAAATACAAAAAAATAAGTACAACAAAACTGCAAAAAAAAACAAACAAAACAAAAGAAAACTATTGAAAAAGAGTAAAGGTATCTCCTACATAAAAGTATCTCAACGAATTTGAGTTGAACGAGTTACGATTAGAGGTTGGCTTTGTCTTTCGATTGTATTCTTTAGTTTCTGTGAGATCTTCAACGATTTTTGACGTTCGCTGCGTAGTAACGAGGTGATCGTTGAGGTGCACGTTCAGTTAGAGTGCACAGCACTTTTATCGTAACGTGTTGTTTTTGTTGTGCGTGGTCGCGGTGTTCTGCAATTTTTATTCTAATTGATTTAGAAAAATAGTTAAAATCAACCTATTGATATAAAATAAATATCGTTATAACTTTTGTAAGAAATCAATAAAATAATTAACTCATTTAAAGAGAAAGCGCTGTAGCGCACACTTGTGACTTCTTGTGTTTTCTTGAAAGTAGAAACCAAAAATAAATCGTGTAATTTTTATGTGTAGAGAGGATCGGTCACACAAACAGATAATTGCACAAAATCAATTCTTAGACAGAACGATCTCAATTAACCCATTGCATCCCAGGAAATGGCAAAAATGACCGAATGCCGGTAATTTTTCACTTAAAAAATATAATAAAAAAATCGCGTGTTCTCTTCTGTGTCTATGGCTGTGCCTCTGCCTCTTCTTTGTCTTCATCCATACCCTTGCCGCTAGCACAGCCTTTGTCGGAACTCTACCTCTTCTACTGCTTCTGATTTTTTCTGATCTTTTCTTATTTGCCTTCTTTGCTTTCTCTTCTTTAATCATGCGAATCGTTTGAGTAGATATTTTTTGTCAAGATGCGTTGCGTGATGATGTGCCAGACAATAAAATATATTTATATATATACACATATATAAATATATAGCAGACATATGGAGATCACGATACATATGGTTGGTTATGTATATTTATTTCTATTAATGCATGAACACACAAACATTTCATATATGCACATATACAGCCATATACGTTTGTTTCGTGTTTGGCTGTGTGCGAATATTTCGTATGAGCGCGCGTGTTTGCACATTCTTTTTAAGTTAAATTTTTATAAACTCTAAAAACAATAAAAATAAAAAATCCACAAAAATAAGCAAAGATAGAGAGAGACATAGAAGGGGAGGAAAACACAGGAAGAGACAAAGACAGAAAGAGAGAAACTGCAATCAGAAAGAGACCAATTGAAATTTTGTATACACAAACAACAATGACAACAACAATAGCTTCAAAAAAATTGTACTCATGTATCCAGAATCTAATAGATACAAGTACGTATCACTCACCAGTCAATCCAACCATCTCTCATTACTTCTTACTCGAAGTAACGGAACTAGTGGTTATGCTTAAAATTAAAAGTCAAGAATTTCATTATATCCTTCTCGTAAATTTTATCATTACTATTATATTTGTGTTTGTTGCCGTTGTTGGTATTTCGGCTTACGTGTATTGAAGACCACATTAGCGTATTCAAGCTTAATCGATTGCAAATAGAAAGAAAAAATTCTGAATAAAAAATGTAAGCACTAACAAACGCTGATTAATACTAAAATCAAAAGACGAAGAAGTAGAGTAAGATTAGCAAATTTTGTCCTAATCAAAGTTTGTGCATCCTACGCGCGCACAATAAACATATAAAGGGTAATTATTGAATCTCGAATGAATTTTCATCACTTTGAACTAGCTGAGAGACGGCGTGTGATTATGGAAATTCGGGATGACTTTCGTTCAAAATATTGCTTTTCTCATTTCCCTTTCATTCTTAAAAACTCGTCATCAATATGATTGATAAAAATTTCTCATGTGGCGAAATCTTTATAGTTTTATGAGAAACAATTGATCCCTGCTCTTCGTGTTGAAATCTCTTACAGAATATTTCCGCAATCGCTAAGCTAAGATTAATTCAATCATGGCATGGCACCAACTGATAACCGTGACAATTGCGGATCAAGATATTTTTTTCAATCTTTTCGTCCGACCTTTCATCTTCAACGAATTTATAAATTAACTTTCGTATTTTTTCTATTTATTTTTGTAATTAATTTTGAATTTTAAAAGGGCTCCAATAAGGCTTCAAGGCTTAAATAAGACAAATAATCCGATTTGAAATATCAAAAAACATTTTAAAAAAGGTCGTTAATCCGAAAAATAATTTTTTTATATCAATTTTATGTCTTTTTGGAAATGAAAGATCTAAAGTAAAATCCAGAGAAATAAATTTGGTTCTTGATGTGCGTTGCATTGTTTGAATAAATACATATGCTGAAAATGGTACGTCGCCGAAACCGGTTCGTCACCAAACCTAATCTAATGAGGGAGGAATGGCGAAAAATCGTTCCAAAATCTTAAGAAATCAAAATATCACTAAAAATTTCAAAACCAAATAAACTCAACATTTTAATTCGCAAAATAATGAAGCGAAAATTATAAAAAACAAACGAGTAACGAAAAAAAATTATTTCGCACAAAAAAAATTCTAAAAAAACCGAAAATGTTAAAACCGAATTAAACAAAAGTAAGAACGCTAACTTCGGCTGGGGCGAAACTCGTGTACCCTACTTATCTAATATAAATTTATATTTGGTGATACAGTGGGTGGTACATGCCCTTTCTAATATTACGTCTCTTATTTTCAATAGTTCTGATCTACTAATTCATTTTGAACACATTTTTCCTTAAAAAAGTCCCCATGTGGTATAGTATTTATAACAGTGGTGGTGGGACTATTTAATATTCGTGGTTGAGTTTCAGGATCAAATTTTATCTTCCGATTTCGTCTACAGACGTAGACGTATTCTTAGTCAGAATATAAATATATACTCTTCCATAATTGCCACCCCTCTTTTGCAAGTAATGCGTTACAAACGGAGAAACAAACTGAATATACCCTAACCCTTTGGATGTAGGGTATAAAACCATATTCGTAAAGCATTTTGTTATGAATCATCGTAGTTTTTTATAATTTTTTTTCAAACATTTATAGAAATTATGGAAATTTATCCAGGTGTTGATGTTCACACAAACTATCACAAACACGTCTAGTTCTTTGGCCACACATTGATCAAGATTTCTTAGTATCTTTGTTTCTTAATTATGGTTTTATTCTTCCACAACGATTTCCTTTTCACTAAATTTGGACGCTGATCTTTTATTTGTTTGAGTTTACTTAATTCGGTTTAAATCAGTTTAGACAGTAGATTGAAAATAGGTCAAGGGCTGGATTGTTTATTTATATATTCTTGATTTTGATTATAAGTTTTTTAAATTTTAAAATATTAACTTCATTATCTAAGCTTATTGGATAATTAATAAAATAATAATTATAGAATTCTGCACAAAATTATTATTAAATGAGATTCTAAAAAATGAAAAAAATTATACAAAACACTAAACTGCGTTTAATTCTAGATTAAAGAAACATGATCATAATTTAAAAACCTGACCGTATTTTGAAATGGTTTCTTTAAAATGGTTGTTACCTGGATTTGAATCAATTTAAAAAAAGATACATTTATCACCGTTTTAAAAATATACAGAAAAAATCTATTATACTTCAGTTTTTTAATGGTTTCCGGTTTTAGCAAAATTTTTACTCTTGTCATTAATTCTAGAGCATAAAAAATTCATTTTTTCAACTCAAATCCATAAAAAATCATTCATTCTTTCAACTTTTTCAAATCTTTCAACATACATTCCTAATAATTTACCCTATATTTCCTTCCTCGCCTATTTTTGCAGTAGTGCATACAATATTATGGGCTAACGACTAAATCACTAATAAATAATTTGCGTTAAGATATTGAAAAGATTTAGAAAATATTCATAATCTACAATAAGACTGAATGAAATTTTCTCATCATTTTTTGATCATACCTCCTTCTTTACCTACATACCGGACATAAGTGTAGATATTTTGTGATAATTTGCGAACTATTTAAATAAATTAGATATTTGCGTGCAATTTTTCTTATTATCTTCGTACTTTGTCCAGCGGATCGACTGATAAAATGAAATTGTGCAATGCGATACGCCGAGATACGCGTAATATCTGAGATACGAATGCAAACATAAAGGAACTTAATTGAATTCAGCGACGACGAGTATCTAGCAGACGAGTATCTAACAGACTATTATGAATATTTTTATTATTGTTGAATTTTTATTATTTTGATTTTTCCCTTTTCTTTTTTTTTTCTTTTTCTTTTTGAAGTTTCGGAACTTCCAACTAATTGAATTTAATTGTTTTTTTTTTAAACTTCTGGAATTTTTATTTGACTTTGCGAAATAAATCTTCTGAGAGATCCAGCCATTGATTATCAAAATCGAAGTCTAAAATATGAAAATATTAAAAAGATTTTAAAAAATTTAAATACTTAAGCGAGAGAGGATTTAAGTAATTAATTTTAAGATAATAGAATTAATTTACAAATAAATAGAAATAATTGATTTAGATCAATATAATCAAGGGTAATTGCTTTGGCTGATATTCCAGAAATATTTTTCACTCTCCGATATGATTCGAACATATAGGAATTTTTCTTCAATCTCTCACTTCAGTCTCTCTTCACTTCACTTCCATCAGAGAAAGATTGAATGGTTTTCAAAAATTTATCTTTAATAGATACCAAATTGTGTTTCTACCGATAGTGTAGACAAATTTATCTGAGACTTAAAAGAGTCTTAGGGAACGAACAGGTAGTATCCGAATTTATCTAATTGCGAAAATCAAGGAAAGTAGAAGAGTACTCTATAACGCATAACCTAGTAAAAAATTGTTTATGGATTAGAATTTTTAAATTTCGACTGTTATGAAACTTTTTTAAATTGTAATACTGGAAAAATACTTTTACAAGTTCTGTGATGTATTACCCATCATAGGTTTCTTGCGTTGTTGTTATTGTTATTGGTCTCATCTCGCTCGTTTCCGTTCATTCAATTGAATCGAATAAATTAATCGAATTGGTTATAAATTAATAAAAAAACCATAGGAAAACTAAAAGTAATTAGCGCAGAAAATAAATAATGTGAAATAATATTTACAGTGTTTGTATTAGGGAGTTCATAAAAGAACCCAATAAATGGCCCACCACGATTGAGCTATTGAATGCAATTATTCATCCCACAACTCAATTGAATGTTATGGTTTTTTAACAGAACAAAAACGTGCTCATTTCGAAAGAGAAACCAGTCAATGGACCACCACTAATTTCATTCATAAACGGTAGACAGAACAATTTGTGATGAGAACTCAAATGATTGGGTTCGTATTTTCGTTAATTGCGAATATTACTTAAATTACACTTGACTCACGACTGACCTGACACTTGATACATCAAACAAATGACACTCAAAACCATTAATAATAAACAAACAAGCGAACAAACAAGTAAATAAAAAAGCCGGTTGACCGAATGGCAAAGCGAAAATTGTTTAGACATTTAGCTCAACTCTGCAACAACAATTTAAAGACAAACTCATGTAAACAATCCAGTGAAATCAATGATTATTAATAGATGAAGAGAAAAAAAATTAATGAGCAAACATTGAGATGAAGGTCGAAGAATATTGAATGCCTTAAATGACTTAATCTAACCAATAAGGTTTAAGGCAAATCTGTAAATCAAGAAAATTCAATGGACACTAAATCATCCCATAAAAACATTATTAAGACGATTCACAGATGAAAGATGAATAATAAACAAAACGATTTCTATCGAAACAGAACGAATCGCGAAGGATACCGGCTAATGGAATATTTACAAAAATACAAAAACAAATTCAAAAATACAAAAGAAAAACTATGAAAACTGACGGACGCCACGCGACTAGTTATCACCGTCATCCTCGTTGTCACAAAATTGTAGCATTTAATAAAACAATTTATTTGCTTCCTTCTTATTGGAAGACCCCCGCCCCACCCGCCGACCGCACACCATCATTCACACAATCACATCCGCACACCCACATATTCTAAATACCGTCTACTTGGACAGATTTTCTTTAGAAGGCATTTTTAAATGCATTAGACATTCTAAAAACTTTCAGACGCTTCGTCGGGTTGCCAGACGCAATCCTTTCCGGGTGATTTATTTATCGTTTATCTTCCGTCACATAAAAATTTTAGTTGTTTACATGTACCAGCATGTATAGGATAGATTACATATTTATGCATAAATGTATACTTGTATTTGTATGTTTGTACGTGTTCGTATGTATGTAAAACTATGTAGGCGTGAATAACTTTTTTACAATAAAAGAATCGTCAACACAACTAAAGCCAGCCCCATTCTAAATAACTAAATAATGAAATAATGAATGAATGAATGAATGAATGAATGTTCGGTTTAATGAATGAATAAGTTAATGAATAAAGGAAAAGAAATCTGTGAATATCTTTCATTGATAAATTGCACCAAATCAAAATGATACTGGTGATTGGCATTAACGTTACGTTACTTGAGATTACAAAAACTTAAAATAGTTGTTGTTGTTTTTTTAATTGAACCATTCAGAATAATTTTTACGTGCGAGTCCGGCGTGAGCATTAAATTCAATTGTTTTTTCTTATCTTTTAATTTCGCCCACACACATTTTTACAAGAATTTATCATCATTTTCAATTACAGAAATTTTAATTATAACGTTTTGATTTAATGAAAAATGTAAATATATTTCAAGCTTTTAAAAAGTAATTAAATCGCGGTCGAAATTAATTTTATTTTGATCGTAAAAATTTAAATGAAATTAAGTTTTGAAGAGAATATATTTTAAAAGACATAAATAAAATTTTTTCACAAAATCTATCAAATAATAATTCTCAAAACTTCATGCATATTTTCGAGACTCGGTTGGAACGTTTATATATTCGGCGTCAATACGAGAATCATTATTATATTAAAAATTATTAAATTAATTCTCATCTATTTCTCCCTTTTCTTCCTGCTTTACCTTCCCCTCACCTTTTCTAACCCTGCTCCATTATCTTTTTTTCTCTCTCTCTCTATCTTTTCTCTTAGAGGAATAAATTTCCCTTGATCCTTGTGCTTCATCATAGTCGTCTTGGAGATTTAAAATCTGTCTAAAATGTGCAATATTCCTTCTAGAGAAGAATTTAACGATTCTTAATAAAAATAGTTCTCATTACTGCCAAGAATATGATATACCATAATTAGCATAGTTAGCGTGATAGAAATAATTCATACTTCAAATTAATTTAAAATGTTTCCTTCTATCTCATTAATTTCCAGAAATAACAGTTGCCACCCTCAAAGACTGAGTACTAATCACAAAGTGTCATTACCACATGCCATGACTAAACGGAAGACTGTAATATTTGCCTGCTTTGGCATTGCCCTCGGTCTATGTATCGGTACAGTTTTGAAAAATTATCGAGCTCTGGAAATTGTCAAACGCTGTAGACCCAGACCGAGTAATCAGAAGAGTCCTTTTGAAGTGATTGATCTTAGCCAAGAGGAAACCATACAAAATTCTCAACGAAATCTGGTGTTTGTTGGTGTGATGACAGCACGTGACTTTATCGAGGGGAGAGCACGTGCCGTATATGAGACGTGGGGCAGAGAGGTGCCGGGACGTATTGCCTTCTTCAGTTCGGAGGGTTCATTTTCAAATGATCTACCAGTGATCGGATTAAAGAATGTCGATGATCGTTATCCTCCGCAAAAGAAATCATTTATGATGCTTTACTATATGTACGAACATTATTTAGATAGATTTGAATGGTTTATACGTGCCGACGATGATGTTTATATGGAACCGGAAAAATTAGAACGATTCCTTCGATCCATTGATAGTTCGAAGCCGCAATTCATAGGTGGGTTGTCGTTGTTGTTATTTCGAAATTTCCAATCGAAAATAATATCAAAATCGAATTATAATTATTATAATCACTTCAGGTCAGGCGGGTAAAGGTAATACGGAGGAATTTGGACTTTTATCATTGGAATTCGATGAAAATTTCTGCATGGGTGGTCCGGGTGTAATTCTAAGCAGTGAGACATTACGCAGAGGTAAGCAGTTGAATTTCATATAGAGTAGTATTTATATATATTATACATTATTCTTTAACTATCGCTAGTGGCACCACATATACCGACTTGCCTGAAAAATCTCTACAGCACACACGAAGATGTTGAAGTCGGACGTTGTGTACAAAAATTCGCTGGTATACCCTGCACGTGGAACTACGAAGTAAGAGGATATATATATTATCGTTTGTAAAAATACAATTTGATTTCGTTATCGTTTGTAAATTTCTACTAAAATGCAGTGTAAACATGTGACGCTTTCAGATGCAGTATATTTTGCGACATAACTCGAGCGGTCGCTACGCCTACTCGGGCAAATTGAAACGTAAGGAAATACATAACGCAATTTCTCTGCATCCAATTAAGCATGGACCGCTTATGTTCCGATTGCATTCTTATGTTCAGGTAATTGCCATCCATAATGGGAGCGTTGTTTATGAAATAAAAATCTCATTTTATATAAGGGTCTGAAGGCTGAGGAAATGCGTCAGGAATCATTGTTTTTACACCGTGATATTAAGCGCATGGCGAAACTGTTGGAAATACCAAGTGATAGTAAATATTTGGTGCCCGGTATAACCCTAATACCTGAGAAGAGAGAAGGTAGTCAGCATTTTGAAGATCACAATATATTGGGTAAGCTTTCTTTGGGAAATATTTTATTATCGCATTATGCAGTTACTTTAACAATCACCTTTTCCTCTTTCCCAGCTGCCTTTCAACTGTTTGATACTCATCGAGACCTCAAACAATTGAAAGATAGCTGGAAAGGACTAGAAAATACATTCAAAGGTGACTCTTGGAGTTAACGCATTAATTTTTTACTATTAAGGTATCCTATAGATGCTTTACTAACATCCAAATCTGGTAACCAAATTATAAACCAAATAAACTTTATGAATTAATAATTATTAAATTAAATTAATAATAGGATAATAAATGTATTTCAATTCTTAAAATTTATTTATTAATTATTGACTTTAAATAAGAATGAATATGCTTATTCCAATTTCCGTATCGTCTCGTCTGATCTTCCTAGTTGACTTTCAATTGTTTGACATATCTATCCTCGGCAAGATGTCAGCAGTAGCAGATAGTAGTATCAAACAGTTGAAAGGCAATCGAAAAGGCGAAGCGGTCCGAACCTTGGAATAAGCGCATAAATCTAATTGGCTAAGAATATTCACACCAAATTAATACACGTTTCATAACACTAAATTATATTTTAATTCCACTGCCAATACCGGCAGCAAACGCCATTATGTGTGGAATCAAATTTTGTTGTATGACTCCACTGAAAAGATGCGAAAATGGACCCCGAGCAAACACAGCCACATCCTCACCGGAATGAGTACCAGCAGTTGCTTTGATATAGCTGGGAGTGAGAGAAACTAGACGGGAAATGGAAACAAGAGGGGAGAAAAGTCAGTGGAAGTAGTACTATATATCTCTCAAACCCAAAAGTCAGACCACTTACATGTATTTAACTTTCCGGATAAATCCTCACGTGTTCCGTTCCCTCGCAAGTATTGTTCCTTACCGATTGCATAATTTAGAGTTGCGTAAGGCGTTCCAAAGTAATCCACATCGTATTTATTGATTCCCAAAATTGGATTACCACGACCCGGATAACCAGCAATAGACATGGTATGCGAATGATCAGCAGTGGCCACAACCAGCGTATTCTTTTCCTTTGTAATGCTTAAAACTGTTGTAGTGGCTTCATCAAATTCCAACATCTCATGCAAGGCAAGACCGGCCTGTGTCTGATGATGGCCGTGATCAATGCGGCCACCCTCGACAAATAAGAAATAACCGCGTGGATTTTTCTCCAATATTCGAATAGCTGCTTCGGTCATTTCTTTTAACCGGGGTTGTTTTATTCGATTGCTCGACGAATTCAAATAGAATTCTAAATGTTGACTATTAAAGGTACCAAAAACACGTTTGGTATTAGTATTGTTAAGAGCCGATAATTCGTCAATGTCGGTTACAAATGCACCGTCAGGATTATTTCGTTTCCATTCCTCAATTAAATTGGTGCCATCTAAGCGACGGCCATTCTTACCGAATGCGTCCTTAACAGTATTCGGTAAAAAATTCGTCATTCCGCCACCAAGAATTACATCAAAATTTCGACCTGGTTCCCGAGTAATTAATTGGCGAGCAATATCTTCACAACCGCCACTAATATCGGTATCACTCTCAACAATATCGGCATCACTTTCCCACAAACGATTCGCAACATGTGCATAACTACCAGCCGGACTGGCATGAGTTACGGTTGTTGTCGTTACAATACCCGTAGCTTTACCGGCTTTTTGAGCCCAAGCAGCAATCGATTCGACATGATTAACTTTTTCAGCACTTGCTGAACAATTATTGTAATTAACGTGAGCATTAACGCCGATCTGAAGCATGTTTGTCTTAACACCGCAGAGATAAGCGGTGGCAGTGCAAGCAGAATCAGGCGTCTGACCATTGGTACAATAAGTCTGCAAAAAGATAAAATAAAGTCAGAGAAATACCAAAAACAAAATCAAAGAAAAAAAAGCAAAACGTTATAACAAAATCATATATTATTATTGCCCTTCACTTCTGGCAGTCAACCCCTCTTATAAATTAGCACAAAACATACTCGTCATTTGCTTAAGCAATAAATCTTTTAGATATAGATTAAATAATATTTTTTTACTCAAATTATTACCAAAACTTTATTCACGTTGAAATGATTTGCCAGATTTCATTATAATTATCATTATCATTATCAGAACGACTTTTTACGATCAACCATCATTAACGTCAACGAGCTCTTTTTATAGAAGATAAATTATTTTAATCTTTTTGCATTTGTGAACGAAATTTGATCTTTAAAAGCATTTACTTTTTGAACTTTTTTCCAACTCTCCGTTGGGTTCAGATCACACCGTATGAATTTTTGATGCACTAGTTAATAAATCCGTTTTTATTCCAACAGACTTAAGCGAAATCCAAAAAACAGACGTTTGGTATGTGCTGTAAATTCCTTCATGATTCTTGCTTAAAAATAATGGTATCTAAGTGTTCGAAAGAAGTTGGTTTTTTTCGTTCATTTTTTTTTGCATTGTTTTTCATGGCTTAATCTGACGTAGTTTCGGTTACGTCATAGATACGTACGTAGTTATTGATAACATCGCTTTTTGCATTCGGTGTGAATTCGGCCGTATACAATGCCTCGAATTATCGACAGGGTCTGTCAAAAGCTTTCTTCAGTGTTCTCTGTCTCATGACATAATTTAAAACCATTTTGTCAGTTCAAATAAAGTGTTCGTTCTGGCTCGATATAGTTTCGACCTTAATTATACAATATCCTAAAACTTCGTTATCTTTTTTAAATAAAACGAGAAAATTTGTAGAAATTTCTCCTAATTTTAAATTATGAGCATTAATATTACAACAAAATTGATCAGTTTTCATTACTACGAACCCATTATTTATCATTCAATGATTAAAACAATTCATTCCTAATTATTTCGCCAACGAAATGGCGTTCAAATTTTGAAAATGAGTATTCACGACCGCTGTAGATTTAAATTGTTAACTGTTTTCTGCTAAAGTTATAACGAATTTTCATAAAATTATTATATTTTAAGAATTTTTAGGTCACTCCTTTTGGAACGCTATATAGAATACTTACGTCTGGACACTCCCTCACGCACTTACCTTACTTAAACCGGCAAACGGCATATCTTCCAACGCTAATTTACTTTCTTCACCAGTTTTACCTAATAGTTGTCCTTTCAAAATTCTAGCTGATGTCAAAGTCGATACGGACATTCCATCGCCCAGTAAGAGAATAATATTCTTAGCTTTGCGATAATTTGGTCGATATCGTAATTTATCCTTTAAATCCTTCTGTGCTTGTTTTAACCAAAAACTTGTATCTCGTTCTTCCTTTGGAGTATATTTACCCGTACCTAAATTATCTATCCCGCCATTTCGTAGAGGTGAAATTCCCAAAGAAGGATGATAAGGATCGTCTGAAAGATCGATGTGTGAAGACTATTGCAATTAGTGTTTGAAATAATTTATGAATGCACGTAGGCAAAGATATGAGAATTTTTTTGAAATTTGCTTTCTTACCTGCCCTTGATAAGGTCATAGACATGACCAATAGGGAAAAAATATATACAAAAAATTTCACCATGTTCTCAGGCAGCTCTATCGCCAAGAAATACGATTTGATTCTGGTAATTTTATTCCGAAACTTGACTCTTTTAAATATCTGAACTTTGTGGCACTTATTTTGATAATACGAAGATACAAACACACGTACATGCACAACCCTTTACGTAATTCTTATTCATTTTGATTTTAAAATACGCTTATGTATTAAAAAAAAATCCTAAAATTGTTGGTATGCGTCGTTTAATTGAGCAAGCCAAAGTCAAGGGAAAAGATTAACCAACTCAAACGAAACATTATTTTGCTTTTTTGTTATATGAATTTTTATATACCACTCTTCAAGTCATATAAACTGCGGGATATATACGCTAGCCCCTGCCTTTAATCCACTATTAGAAGCAACGTCTGATTATTTCGAAGTTTATCAAATAGCTTGATTATGGTTTAGGTGAAGGTTGTAAATAACATTCAATGTTCTAAATTTATACGAGGTAGAAAAAATTTATTCATAGCTCTAGAGATCTATTTAAGCTTTACAACTTCACTTGATGTCATCAGCATTTCGTATATTCAAAAGAGATTAAAAAGGAAATTTACAAGTAAAGTATTTACACAGCTTATCGCTCGACTAATTATCCCAGCGGGCGCTTAATTACGAGTATTCATGCAGTTAAGCACCCTCTTCTTTCAATTATTAACCTTTATAATTACAAGACAAGGAGACAAGGCAAAAAATGTGAAGAAAAACCCAGTCAGTATAATACCAGTAAAAAGTGATACAATTAGAGTGAGACTAACATATATATATATATATATATATATATATATATATATATATATATATATATATATATATATATATATATATATATATATATATATATATATATATATATATATATATATATATATATATATATATATATATATATATATATATATATATATATATATATATATATATATATATATATATATATATATATATATATATATATATATATATATATATATATATATATATATATATATATATATATATATATATATATATATATATATATATATATATATATATATATATATATATATATATATATATATATATATATATATATATATATATATATATATATATATATATATATATATATATATATATATATATATATATATATATATATATATATATATATATATATATATATATATATATATATATATATATATATATATATATATATATATATATATATATATATATATATATATATATATATATATATATATATATATATATATATATATATATATATATATATATATATATATATATATATATATATATATATATATATATATATATATATATATATATATATATATATATATATATATATATATATATATATATATATATATATATATATATATATATATATATATATATATATATATATATATATATATATATATATATATATATATATATATATATATATATATATATATATATATATATATATATATATATATATATATATATATATATATATATATATATATATATATATATATATATATATATATATATATATATATATATATATATATATATATATATATATATATATATATATATATATATATATATATATATATATATATATATATATATATATATATATATATATATATATATATATATATATATATATATATATATATATATATATATATATATATATATATATATATATATATATATATATATATATATATATATATATATATATATATATATATATATATATATATATATATATATATATATATATATATATATATATATATATATATATATATATATATATATATATATATATATATATATATATATATATATATATATATATATATATATATATATATATATATATATATATATATATATATATATATATATATATATATATATATATATATATATATATATATATATATATATATATATATATATATATATATATATATATATATATATATATATATATATATATATATATATATATATATATATATATATATATATATATATATATATATATATATATATATATATATATATATATATATATATATATATATATATATATATATATATATATATATATATATATATATATATATATATATATATATATATATATATATATATATATATATATATATATATATATATATATATATATATATATATATATATATATATATATATATATATATATATATATATATATATATATATATATATATATATATATATATATATATATATATATATATATATATATATATATATATATATATATATATATATATATATATATATATATATATATATATATATATATATATATATATATATATATATATATATATATATATATATATATATATATATATATATATATATATATATATATATATATATATATATATATATATATATATATATATATATATATATATATATATATATATATATATATATATATATATATATATATATATATATATATATATATATATATATATATATATATATATATATATATATATATATATATATATATATATATTCGGTATTGAGGCTAACTAATAGAGGTGTATTTTACATATTGATTGACTAATATTGTAGTTAGTTTCACAAACTACTTCATAATCATCGCTATCTGAAGGTACAGATATAAAATTTCATATAATTGTGTTCTTTAGATTTCGAGTTGTCCTCCAGCCCCGTCCCTTGATGACGGCAGTGAGATTGGCTGAGTTTTAGAAGGTATCTTGTGAAGTTTCATAAAATCTTTCAATTGAATTATTATTCAATTTTAAACATAAATTCGTCATTACCACCTTGAAAATAATCAGGAATCCATATGGGAGCATAGGAAGATTGATTTCCACCTCCCCAAAGCAATTCAAAGACACTCCTTTTGATTTAATCACAAATTTTGGGACTCCAAGGGTAATTTCACTGACTGGGCTCACAAAACAGGTGGAACCATCAATCAGTGTTTCACGGTTTATAGGTAATTGCACCCCGTCACAAATCGCGGAACGCTTCGAAAGCTGGTCTGCAAGAACGTGTTTTCGAAGATATTAATCATCAACCTTATAGTCCCGATTTCCTAATGATCCTAATGATTAATATCATAACTGTTATTATTAGTTGTTTTCAAACCGAACAAATGATTAAAAACTTCAAATCCAGGGAAATAAATTTCGAGGAAAAAAGAGAATAATTATTTCTACAACGTATTAAAAACGTGTTACCCAGATTTTAAAAATGGTTTGAGATTATAGCGGAATTATGTTGAAGCATAGAAATAATATTAATGACATTAATGTCTTTACGTACCTGGAATACATTGAACCTCCCTCGTATATAATATATAAGTACTTTGTGACAATAAAACGCTTAATAATTAGTTAATAAGCTTAATAATCACTTTATTTTGACACGCTTTTAATGATTTCCTTCATCACTTCAGGCATCGGTCCCGATCTCAATAAATATTTACCATCATCAACTGCTGAACTTCTGGAATGGTCTTTCATAGCACGCAGCCTTTATTCGACAGATCATGCAAACCCAAAGCACAAAATCGACTCTGCATGTCGTGAAGGTCTCGAGGATGTTATTAATGAAGTTATGGAAAATGTTAATAATTACTCGCGTCAAAGAGGACGCGTCATAGAATTCCGTGAGCTACTCTATGGTTACACGCGTCTGAATGCTTTACACGGACAAGATTTAATACTCGATCTTCTTTTGATTTACAAAAAGTATCGAGGTAAGAAAATGACAGTACCGGTCCGACGACATCTTTACGTGCAACGTGCGTTCACAGGCGTTTTCGTGAAGGAATTCGATGAAGATTACTCTAACAATACCTTCCAAAGAAGTAAGCATTACATTTTTCACTATCCTAAAATTTCCCTTATGAATTTTATTTAAAAATATATCGCTATCTTGTCACAGACACTCTTAAGGACATCATCAATACTGGTTTGGCAAAAATCTCAAACACATTTGCATCCTCCAGTTTACGTGTCACAGGCGTTCCCGGTATGACGTTAAGGAAATCAAAAATTGTCTTCGTCTTACCCATAGCCGGTCGGTACAATACGTTCAGTCGTTTTATTGAAAACTACGAAAGCGTTGCCATAAGACAAGATAGAAATTGCGATCTATTGATAGTAATTTTCGGTAATCAAACCTCAATTGCAGATCACCTTAAATTAATTCAATATCTTCGCCGACGTTATATCTATCAAAATATCAATCATATATATCGTAGCTCAGAATTCTCAAGAGGAATGGCCTTAGATACAGCAGCACGTTCATCGTTTATTCAGTTACAGGATATTATTCTATTCATTGATGTCGATATGTCGTTCAAATTAGAGACTCTACAACGGATACGCATGAATACGATACAGGGTAGACAGGTTTATATGCCTATAGTATTCAGTCAATATGATCCAAGCCGCCGAAAACAACACGACCAGGACAACAGTGGGCAGGGTAGCGGGCATAATATCGAAGCAGAGCAACAGATATCGCCAGAAGAAATTAACAACGAAAACGGTTATTTTCGACAGTTCGGCTTCGGTATTTGTGCTATTTACAAATCGGATATTCTAGATAAGGACATAAATGGTTACGATAAGGACATAACTGGTTGGGGTCTTGAAGATGTAAAATTTTTAGAAAAAATTGTTAAAGTTGGCAATAGGCCTGTTTCGTTTCTAGCCAATACTGCCGATAGTCCTTTTAATTATAATGCCAATATAGAAAATGTCCATCCAATTAGTATTTTTCGAGCCCCCGATCCATCTCTGGTTCATATCTTTCATGAAATCCATTGCGATGTAAATCTCGAAGCTCCACAGTATAATATGTGTTTGGGTACTAAAGCCAATTCTATAGGAAGTTATAGATTTATAGAAAAACTCTTTTATGAAAATAAAGAGGATATGAATTCCATCATTAATGAAAACCGAAGAAGAAAAGAAAGATAAAAGTATGTGTAACGAATGGCGCGATGTGATGTTATAATAGCAATTCCATCAGAACTGAATTTCGTTAATAGCAATTCCATTGCCTTCCTTCCATTAATTAAACCATTGATTGGCCCATTGATCCATTGTTTATCCATAATTTTATAAATAATTTCTAAACAATTCTAAATCAATTTCTAAATCAATAAATGATTTATAAACAAATTCAATTATTAAAATAATAGAACCAATTATGTTAAAAACAATCCATTGATTTCGATTTATGTGATACAAAAGTGGCCTTATTTAGTTTTTGTTTTTTTTCGTGAAAATATTCTTTATCAATTTTTTTTACTACACGATCATAATTTTTCTTTGAATTTTTTGGGTAAGCCATTTCAATTAACCGTTTTCCATTTAGCCATTTTCTCAAGATATATATTTTGATATTATCTTCTTCATTTAGCTCCTATTAAATGTTTTGATTGACTTCTTTTATAATTTTTCATTCAAATTTTAGGCTTAGAATTTAAAAAATTTGTGAATAATTCTTATTCTCGGTTCCTCATAAAAGTCTGTAAAACATAGTATTATTTAATAATAAATAATTAAAAAATACTTTTGGTATATGTATAATATAATACATACGATTAATTACACCTAAAAATAAAATGTATATTAGAAATAGTATTTAATTAGATTTATTTAAAAATTTTAAAAATTTATATACTTAACGCGAATATATTTTTTAAGGATATATTAAAAGATAAACATAATCAACGAAACCAAAAATGTTCATTAGACATTAATTTATATTTCTCATTCTTCCCGAGTATGTAGACTTTAAGTTCATACAAACTTGGTTAATGCCTCAAGTTATGAAAAATCGAAATTACGTTTATTCAGTCACGTTTACTTTGAATAGATTTAAATTTAAATTAAGTAGCGCTTAAGCTTAATGTGATAATAAATAAACAATGAAGATATTTTTAAGTAAAATAATAAATTTTATTCTGTATTCCGTCAAGTCCTCATCTACATAAATGCCACGGGCTCAATATCAAGTAAAGCAAGAGTACTATTGAGGACTTCACGCACACCTTTTATCAAATAAATTCGAGCATAAACAAAAGGCATCAAATGCTGACGAGTTTCCTGTTGAAAATTAATTTATTACAGTTTATTATACATTAAAACCGCTTCTTGGACTGCATCAACAAATAACATACTTGAGTTAATATACGAATACGTCTATAGTAGACACTAAAAACTCCCACAAACGCACTTATATATCGCACAATCAAATGAATTGCACATAAGCCCTTATCAATGTCTTCCACACAACGTTCAATAAGTTGAGGAAATTGCAAAATATAACCAAAACATAACTGCCATTCCTCCTCCTCGCAAAGAATCTCAAAGTCTATGTCGTCAATTGATGGAGGCTTATCATAAGTTGCGGTAGCAATACGGTCTTCAAATTTTCGCAACAACGTCTCCAGTCGTGCCGAATTGTATAGAATAAATGAAGCACCTTTTAATATATTTAATCAGATAGCGAAATTTATCGAGCAAAAAAATGAATGTATATATATTTCACCTTTGGTACTCCCCTGTCCATTGCGTGTTATTTTTACAGGGCTAGAATGTTTTACCTCCAACAAATCGACTGCAGCAGCCGCTACTCCCAGACGATCCAGCAATGTACAAAAGGATTGGTCAGCTTTGGCACGTATACCATATTTATGCATAGCCATTAAACGCATATCCGCCGTACGTAATCTAGTAATATTCAAGTTAACAAAGACCGTTAGAGTGCATTCTATAAAACTTACTTCAAATATTCATCTGTTCTTAATTGCGCAATTTTCCCCGACGTTGAATCGCAGACTATACCACATCTTATCAGAATCAAATTCTCAGTCTTTGTAATAGTCTCTACATTGCTAACGACCTGTAAGTTAAGCACCTCATTGTTATCCACCTCCTCCACAATTTCTTCCCACTCCGAATATGACAATATACGACGTAATACTTGGCTTATCAAAACAGCACGGTATATAGATAAATTGGTCCTATCTTGAAGTTGTCGTAAAGTCTTATCTTCAGAAAGTCGTATTTTGCGATCGGACCGTTTTTTTAGCATGCCATATGGCTGGTCGCAGGTATTTCCCAACACTTGCTTCAATATTTTTGAAATGCACGCACAGCGATTTAGAAAAATCATACATCGCTCATTCTTTATATTAAGCGTTTGCACAGGGTAAACAAGCTGCTGGCAATTAGCAGTAACGAACAAATTCCTTAAAAAGCTTTCAGCCCCTCCCGTGTCGGTCAGTTTGCTAAGGAATTCCAAAACATCGTGCCCATTTCCTAAGTAACTTTGCCAAACTTTGGCATTTAAGGAAAAACTTATATCTCCATTATGTTTCTGTTTATCGATATGCACTTTGAAAATTCTATTTAATTTCCTTTGTTGTATCTCATCACTATTTGGATTCAATAAAAGATATATATTTTTTATAAAATAATTTAAATAACTTTCCATATGTTCAGATGTGTTTATAATTTGTTACTTATGTTTGAGGTTATATTAATCAAAACAATAATAATTCTCAGTATTGAGAGTCAAACCTTAAACACATATATAACAAAATATATAAAGCTTGAACGCATAGAAACGCTGTGAAAAGGTAGCAAGCAGCATTGTCAAAATTACTTTGGCTCATATTGAAAACGAGAAAAAAACAATGTTGTCGGTCAGAAAATGCTGCTTTCTGCCAGGTAATAGATTGAAAATTTCTAATTTTGTCGACAGAGACCAGCATTTCATTATTGAACACATAAACTTATTAGGCAACGGGCAGCAAATGTCAAAATGCATTGCAAAATGTAAATAAGAAGTTTGTGTAAGAATATTCCGTTCATACATTTCAAATAAGAAACAAAAACAAAATAAGAAAAACGAGGGTTAAAGCCGGTAGTAAAATTAGAAATTTTCAATCTATTACCTGGTAGCAAGCAACATTTGTTACCCGGAATCATTTATTTTTTCATGCTTTCCATAAAAGCCAATATAATTTTGACATTGCTACTGGCTGCCGACAGAAAGCAGCATTTCTGTGTATTGAAGCTATCGAACATTATAGAGATAGTGGGCATGAGATGAAACCTTGCTTCTTGAACTTTTCATTGATCTATCTAAGAGCTCATGAAATTTTAACAATTGCTCAGTCATTAATGCTCAGATGTTACCAAATAATTGTTTACATTAAAATTAGCATCATTGCGACAATGAACAGTGATGCTGAAGCCGCCAGTATACCGTGTCATAAAAGATATTCCAATTCGAAGTGTTGAAAACGTTATCTAATACAAATCAAGCCTAGCAAAATATAATAAAACAAAACAAATAATTTAAATCGCTCATCTCTTCTTCTGAACTCCGTAACTTTCATGGGTTTTAGCTTTGTGCACATAAACGCTAGTGATCACTGTTCTCTAATCACAATTATTGGGAGTCAAATTTTCTCTTTTGCGTTGTTTTTTCCGTTTCGTCAAATATAATTAGGTTGGTCCTTATTCAAGTTCACAGTTCTCGATAGCAGCACTATTTATAAGCATACTTGTACCATTCTATATGAGTTGACCATAAGCAATAATGTCCCAACATTTTGTATTATCGACATGTGCTTTAATACGATATAAAGCAATAGTGAACGGGTCTCCTTGGTCACCTTTGAACTGTGGCAGTATATACAAGATACATTAACTTCATGAGGGATAATAATACGTTTGGCACCATAATTCAGACGAGATTATAGCTTGGCATATTCTGAAAACGTGTAAACGAGGATATTAACTGCTTTCTTTTCTGCCTGCTGACTTATCTTGCTTTCGTGATACGGGAAACAAAGTTATTTATTTATATACACTCTTTGTCACTTAGGCATTCTCACACAGTGTAAAGCGCCCTATTCGAACTTAGAATGGCAGTGCTTTATTAATATATCTCTGCTGTAGTTAGTCGTGCTACTTTGACATTTGAATTTTAATTTCATCAAAATTATTAAAAGGAATTTGTTCTTTATTATAATTTATGGTGGATATTTCAAGCGATAAAATAATGTCGGTTATAATCGATTTAAATATGGTTTGTGTGATATGCTTACAAGACGGCGAGCTGAAATCAGTATTTGATACGGATGAAACCACTAAAATGAAAATCAGTGAAAAAATCATGAAGTGCTCGGAACTTATAATAGATGAGGATAGCAAATTGCCAGACAAGATATGTAATCAATGTGTGCTGGATCTTTCGGCTACTTATCGCTTCCTCCAAAATTGCGAAACAGCTCATTCAGTTTTTCGTACAATACAACAAGAGGAGGATGCATTAGCCACTTATGAACTGGAGCGACAGAAAATAAAAATTCCATCTGGGCTTAAAATTAAGAAAATAAAAACAGAAAACACAGCCTACATATTTCCCATTGAGTTCAACTCACAGCCAAAACCATTAGAGTCATCAGCTAGTGAAATAAGAGACATAGCTGTAATTCAAGAGACTGGGGAACAGTTGTCAGTTGATGAAGAAAGAATGGATGAAGTGGAGTACTATGAAGCAGAGGAAGTATTGGAAGACAATACTGATGACGAAATAGTTGAAATTAAAGTAGAAAAACACATTTCATCTGGAAATGAAAGTGAGAAAACTTTTGAAGATTTCGTCAAATATGAAGATTGCGAAATTGCAATACACAAAAATGAGATATTCATCAAAAAAGAAAAACGTGATAAAATAAAAAAGGAAATTATGCTTGAAGAATCCAATTATAATGGGAAGCAAGCGTTATCAAGGCGGGGACGTGGCCGTGGTCGTCCAAAAAAATTTATGAATGGATCAATGGAAAAGAATACGAACTCTTCGCAACAACCAGTTTCAGACGAAAGTAAAAATCCTAAAGATCAGGATGAGTGCGACTCCTTCAGCTCTTCCGACGAAATATCTAATGTTTTAAAACCAACAGCTTTACAACAAAAAATACGAAATCGGTCTTCCTTATCCCCCGACGCTAAGCCTACAAAGATATGCGATATTTGTGGCAACAGTTACAAATACCAACATGCTTTAAATGCTCATATGCGTCGTCACAACAATGATCGACCTTTCAGTTGCGAGTTCTGTGAAAAAGCATTCGTCTCTGCTGTCGAATTACGCCGCCACATGCGTGTTCACACAGGCCACAAACCCTACGCCTGCCAATATTGTGATCGTCGTTTCTCTGATTTTGGATCCCGTATTAAACATGAGCGCACACATACCGGGGAGCGGCCTTACAAATGTACTACCTGCGGTAAGTCGTTTGCATATGCACACGTTCTCAGTGTCCATTTGCGTACACACACCGGCGAGAAAAAATTCAAATGTCTCTTGTGCGGAAAGGGCTTTACAAAGAAAGCCTATCTGAAAACACATACAGATCAACACGAACGGTCTGCGACATTTTCTGGACCTGGACTAATAACGAATGAAGACTATGAGAAAAAATTCAAATGCCTTCTATGTGACAAGGAATTCTCAAAAAGAGCTCATCTAAAAGCGCATACTGAAGAACACGTACGTACCACATCATCATCTGGCACTACGAACCTGCGAGCGACTCAGCAAAATGATCGTGGTGGGTTTGTAGCGGTAAAAGACGTAGCATTAGAAGAATGCATATTTACCACCGAATACATTGAAGAGGAAGATGATGCAGGTTCGGTAACAACATCTGCGATACAAATGAACGAGGAACACTTAGAACTTGATGAAAATGATCAAGTGGATGACTATGGTACTGTGGCATATATAAAACATATTAAATCAGATGATCAAAGCAGTTGTGAAATGGATTCGTAGGAGTCCAGATTTAATATACAATTTGTTACATTTCAATACATTTATTATGCTAGTTTTTTTATAAAATCTTAAATTTTATTGAGGTCATTAGTAATACATTCACATTACTTATGTATAGATTTTTTTGTAAGCTTTAATATGTTTTTTCCTCAGTATTTTAAGGACATTTAGGATTTAAGTTTTTTTAGTAACTTCATTCAGAGTGAAATCATAATTTATTGGATAATTTTCTATTAATATCAAAACCATTTAAAATTTTTAATAATTTTAGAACTGATCAAATACAAAATTTTGTCGTGTTACAAAAGTTATCTTGATAATAGTAGTACAAGAAAATTGAGAACATTATTTACTATATGTCAGGGGGACTCATTTCTATATTATTTTATATCAAATATAGAAACTTTCTTTTGAATTCTTCATGTCCTTTATTGAATCTTTTTTACCATACGAATAAATTTTCATCGCGATTATAAACTGTAAATTTTTAAACACTGTGGACTAATATTGTAAATTTTATACAAAATTAAAAAAATTGAAATGAAGTGAAATGAAATTTTTCCCAATCTCTAAGCCTAATAAATAGCGCAAATGGTTTCGCGCAGACTAAATGCGTAACAAAACCCAACGATAAAATATTGTCAAATTGAAGCGTAAGCATATCTAAGCGTTTCCGCTGTTTTATTTGCTTATAGAAGCGCACTGCAGGAGTAAAATTTCCTGTACATATATGCAACGGGGGCATCACTTTTCCACAGGTTTTCAATCCTGTGGTTCAAAATTACACTCAAATACTCTAAGTCAAGCTTTTCACATACGCACCATAAAGGAAACAATATTTTGAAAAAACGCTCAACTACGCTTGCAGTCTTATCATGGCCTTAATTGTATCATTTACAACACAGTTATTTAATCGACAACGTAATGAACTAAGGATAGATTTAAATAAATCCAAAATATTGAGCAAATTAAGATTTATCTGGAATATAATTTATAAATATGGTTTACTGTTAGGGTCTTTTAAATCTAATCTTTTACACATTTATTTTTAAGAGATTTAAAAATGTGAAACATAAGCGCAACAAGTGTTGCGGAATCAAAAACAATTCATGAGACTTTTGTCAGAACAATAACTCTTCGATCTGACAAGTTTTAAGCACGGTGAAATTATATGAGAATATTTTATTGTTTAGTTGCTTGCAATTTATTATATTTAATCTTCAAATGTCATTCGTCCTGGCCCATGGTTTTTCATATAACGTCTATAAGATTTATAACGTGGATTTTCTGCCAATTTCTTCTTCATTTCCTCATCCTGTTGCTCCTTCCAAGGTACGAAGTTCTCCTTCTTCCATAATTCTAATTTTAAATATTCCTCAATTTGTTTCTCCTCTAACGCATTGAATTGATGCTGACCCATTTGTAGGTAGCGTCGTATTAAATATAGTTTCTCCTCCCTACCGTATTCTTGTTTCATCACACTAAATTTCCAAATCCAACTTAAATACCAAATAATATATTTTGTCATCGTATACGGAAATATAATCAATTGTATCCATATAATATCCAGAAGCGAAGGTTTAGCATAGCCTCCTTTAACATCCATTTTCTCTTGTATAACTTGCCGAATAATACGCTCTATTTCATCTTTTAAATCTGTTTTACACATTCGTTGCTTTCCTTTTTTGTTACTGTTGACCATTTCATTGATTTCATCTTTAGCAATTTCGAGAGCTTTGTTGCGATACTTAGGTACGGTGGCAAAATATTTTATTGCCGAGTCGTATCGCTGCCAGCCAGAATAATATTGTATAATTGATATAATAGTCAACGTAACGACAATCACAATTCGCACATCAATTTTAGGCGCTACCCGGCGACGATAGTAACGATAATAGTGAGCGTAATATTCGTCCGGATTATCCAGCATGTAATCGTAGTCTGTACGTTGTTCATCATCCTTAAGAATTTCGTATGCGGTTGCAACAAGTTTAAATTTTGTTTCAGCTTCTGCTTTCGCTTCTTCTCCACGATGTAAATCCGGGTGAAACTTTCGCGCGAGAAGCCGATAAGCTTTACCGATTTCTGATTTGGTAGATGCACGTGTCACGCCCAGCACATCATAACAATTTTGTTTTCCACAATATAATCCCTCTAGTAACGCTAAACACCCGCTGGGCAGGACGATTAGTATGAAACAATTTAATAAAACTAGACGGACAACCATAGTACGATTAAATGACTACAATAAGTTATCCACGTGGACGGAGCGAGAGGCGAAGTTTATGGACTGGTGCCACGTTTGAACTCTAGCAGATCTCCGCGGATCAAAAATGAAATAAGTGGAGAAGCGATAAATGTACTTCCATTGAATTATGAATAAGAGTCACAAATCAGATTCATCTGCTCTTTCAATAATGCTATAACAACGCTGAAAGCGCTCGGATCAGTGAGCACTCAGTTATTAATTTACTCAGATCTTAAATATATGGATTAGAAATTGCGAACTGTCATTTCATTCATAAGTTCAATAGTCACAATACCGAAATCCTTAGTCTCTCAAAGTGTTGTTCGCGGACCACTGGGAGAATCGGAACTTCTATACGAGGATACAGGTAGAAGCCTAATATCAATTTATTTTATTTTGATTATTATATTTTGATAGAAATTTAACTTCAAGAACAAATTGAAATGCATTAAGTATTCAATAATTCCTAACCATTCCAATCCAATAATGGGAATAAAACATTTTGCAACTGTTATGGGTTTTACATTTGCAACCGGTTGGTGTTTCTAGGTTACTTTTCTACAGGGATAATTTATCTCTGCTTCTCTAATGTCTAGATTAGAAGAAATTAAAAGGCCAAATTATGTGACAATTCTCAGTAAATCGAATAACTCGTAGTAAAATCTTCGCGAAATTTCCAGAAACCTAGAATTCAATTAACGTAACACTTGGTGTCGTGCATACTGAATGACCCTGTACCATGGTGAAATTTGCTGAATTGAAAGTCCGTAGTTAAGAGAAGAGTCGGGCGTTCGTGGTAGTGATAAAGGTGTACGAAGCTTCGGGGAAGTGCAATTACGGGACACCTATGCTTCAGTATCAACATCTGTGTCGCTAGATGTCATTAGAACTAAAGGTCATGACAAATTAGAACTTGCCAGCTAATTATAGAACTTCTGATGCCATCAGATCTAGTATGCAAATACGCGCACTAGTGCGCAGATTCAAGTCGAAGGTGATTATTGAATTGAACATATCGTGCGACTACAAAATGAGCTGTCGAACGGAAAGTAGAAAGCTTCAATGCAGTGAACTTTTAATAAATAATAAGTAATAAGAACTTGTGAAGTTAAAATTAAAAACAAATTTGATTGTTTTAGTGGATCATTCAAAATTCAGTGATTGAACCTGAAAAATGTATTAAAGAATAATCTAAAAACATATCAATATTAGTGCTTGCGATAATACAATTGTCCCGAATATCATGCATGACATTAGACCATTATTTTCATTAAAAAGCCATATAGCATTTATTCCCATTATTTCCGCTTTTAATAATCTGGTAGCACTTATATATTTTTCCACAAGTTTTATGTTATAAACATAACCTCGCGACAAGTTGTCGTACACCGCCGCGACTTGTCAAAAATACATGGAGTCTTATGGGAATTGAGAAAAAACAAAATTGTCGCGCTGCTGACGCGTACGACGACAGTAGTAGAAAATTTTCTACTTTTTTGTTGTCGCTCGTCTTGTTCTTCTTTTCTCCGTTTGTTTACTTTAAATGACATTAGCAGTTAATAAAATTGTATTGAACTTACAGACATGTTCTCTGCTAACTTCAGCGCCAGCAGAGTTTTGATTTGTCGACGCGACAACTGTCGCGAGGTTGTGTTTATAGCATTACATCTTTTTTATTAAGCAAGAGTTAAATAATGAATTGAAAGATATATCTGTGAAAATGGTATACTGTTTTAAATCCCTCGAGCTTTTAAAAATACAATACTAATATATTTTCTTAAAATATGAATCCTTTTGCAATTATTGCGGAAACACTTGTTTATGTTTGGTGAAGCAATTTGCTGTTATTTTCTCCCCAATAAATGATAGCAAATAAAACAACAAAGTACAAATGCATGTATAGGTAATATAAAGTGATGTAAACAATGCGTTAAATATAGACCTAAAATCAGTTTTAACGTGGTAAATTAAGGGCCTTATTACGCAAACCGAAACAAATGAAAGTACGACGCTTGTTTTGACGAGACAACCAAAATTTTTCAAATACGTAAAACTTTTGTTAAATTCCTGAGATAAAACTCTCCGAGCGAAATGTACTCCGAACTCAAAAATATTCGGCTTCGGCTGGAATGCACTGACGAGCATTAAGGACATTTGGTTATTTTGTGTCAAATTAATGAATTTTTATCTGCTGCTCACATAGAAACTGTCAAAGCAGAAAAAATTATGGTATTAAGAAAGGGGAACGAACGGGTCTTTCATGTCCTATGTCTTTATCTCATACCACAAGTATTGTTAATTTATTAATTTATTTCATATTGTGGACTCATCAATTAAAATGGTAACGAACAAAAATAATATTAATGGAAAATGCTAAATATAACCTACTTTCAGAACAAAGTTATATATATTTTATTATTATTCATTGCCTGCTCTTTAAGAGTTGTGTTGGGATATGACAAGGAAATGACTGTGCACATCGATGCCGGAAAAAATGAATGTTACTTTCATCAAGTGAAAGCTGGTGAAACGATTGATATAGAATATCAAGTCATTGATGGTGGACACGGAGATTTGGACATAAGCTTTTCGTTATCGGATCCAATCGGTCTTATACTTATCAGCGATTTTAAGAAGCCGGAGAATATGCATAGATTTGACGTTAGACAAGAAGGCGATTATCGTTTCTGCTTCGATAATACATTCAGTACATTTAATCGGAAAACAGTTTTTTTTGAGTTGATCGTTGAAAAGGATGGCGAGCAGAATTTGGGTGATGATCAATGGAATGATGTTCTTGAGGGCCTGACACCTGAAGAGTATTACGAAATGAAAGTGCAAGATATTATGGACTATGTCGGCCGTATCCGAATGCTGATGACGAAAGCCCGCCAATTGCAGGATATGCTGCGTTCAAATGAAGCACGTGATCGTAATCTGGCAGAGGCGAATTTCTATAAGGTCAACGCGTGGTCATTTTTCCAGATTTTTACAATGATACTGGTTGGATTACTTCAAGTATTTATGGTACGTAGTATCTTCGAAACTGGTACTCGGATGAACAAGTTTTGGCAGAAGACAGGATTGTGATAAACATAATTACGTGAAACAAGACAACGGAAAAAAATTTGATGAAAAAGCCGATATGTCGAGAATATTACCAAAGATCCAAAAAATATCACGACAGTTCTACAAAATTGTTTTAGGGACTATATTAAGAATTAAAGCCATTAATGTTCTACAAATATAATTTAAATTTTTGCGTACCCACCTCTTATATTTTAAAATGTTCACCTTGTCGTATTTCAATACAATTTTCTTATTGCTAAAGGAGACTCAATGTATTTAAGCTCAGGTTTTCAACATTTTTATTTCCTTTCTAACGGCATATTTTTACCAAACATTTATAATTTTAATTTGATTGTTATCAAAAAGTGATTAGTAATAAAATATTTTTATAACTCATTTCTTTTTTTCATTTGTTTCAGCTTTTCAAATGATATACCAGGCTCTTTATGTGAGCTGCGCGGAAACCGTTTTATCTTTCTAGCTTTTTGTTTGCCAGTTGGTATACTCGGTGGTAATATATTGCGTTTTTGGAAGTTTTTGAAGCGGTCTACCAAGAGATTTGACTCAGTTTTTATATTACGTAAATTACCACAAATATCCCCAGGCATATTAACGTCCATATCTGGTTCCTTATATTTTAAGCGTGCTAAACGTTTCGGTTCAAATTTCTTCTTCAGCGCTGTCTTCTTTCTCCGTTTTCTTAATTCATTTAGCTCATTTGCTTCGTTGAGTACTTCCGCTTTAAGAGATTTTATTCTGGAAATATATCATTGGTTATTTAAAAAATATATAGTACATCAATACATCCCTTCCGGCATAATCCTACCTATTTATATCAGCAATCTGTTTTTTCAGCGTCTTCTTAGCTTCCTGTCGCTTTTGCAATTCCTTTTGCAACAGCGCTTTACGTCGTGCTTGTTTACTCTTTTTTTTATTTTCCACTGGTGGATTGACAGCGTCATAAGGCGCAGCTGACGTATCAACAATTTCGTCTTCGTCATTCTCTAGACCTGACTTCATTTCCTTTAATCTGCATAAATCGCGTTCTTCTGGGGTTACTTTCGAGAACATTTTGGTAGTAACTCGTTTAAGATGCTCCTCTTCCTTTATAATTTTTTCTTCTCGTCCAACAACATCCCTGAGAAGGGCATTATAATCTTCTGGGGATGGATTGTAACTAATACCCGCATGTGGTGGCTGAAAATTCCTGAATTAATATTTTGTTTATTATCCTTAGTTATAACAAATGTTGTGCCACATACTTTGCTTTAGTCGTACGGTGGCGTAGGCCATCATGAACTTTGACGCTAACTTTGCCCATACTTTTTGCAACATACAGTGCTAAATCATCACTTATCCAACCCTTTTCGTCTTTAAGACCGGGAATCTTGTCACGGAAATCTTCCACCACCCAAATATCTTTGTCAAACTTCTTGTTGTCATTATCTCTAGTTTTGTTTATTTTTTTGTCTAATTGTTCGTAATACCGTTCACGATCCTTGTTCGCTTGAAAGTGACGCGCTTTACTGGGATTACGTATTTCTTCTTCAATAATTCTGCCTGACTTCTTTTGTCTTACATGGTTTCTGGAAAGAAAATTTGTATACAAATCTTGGGTAACGATAAGTTATGCCATACCTCTTCGCTATTGGATCTGGAACAAGGGACGTATTCTTAAGTGCTTGCAATGACCGCAATGGCTTCTCCGCATTTAATTTTCGCTTTTCCTTTATAGTTAAGCCTGTCTTCTTTGGTTTATTGGGTGTTGCATCAACTACGAATAACTCCTCATCTTTCTTGTCCGAAATTGTACTGAAGACAAGAAAAGTTAGTATCCGTTTATTGCTATAGAGTCTTCAATATATTTTACCCAATTCGTTCTTCCTGTCGTTTTTCTTCCAGATAATTTTCCACATCTTTTATATCTGTTTTGCGCCAAGCAGATTTATTCCTCTTCGAAATCCTTTTTTTCTTAAGTATCGCCGACATTATTCAAGCCGTAAAATATCTGTTTTTCAACAATGCAAAGATTCGCACGTGTTGATAGATTTGACACCCAAAATTACAGTAAGGATTGTTTGATAACTTGTTAATTTTAGCACTGTTCGTTTCCTGATGTTACTTTTCAGCTGTGGAACTACCTCAGGGTACAATAGGAAATTATATCCCTTTAGAGCTAGAAATTATTCTTATTTCTTAAGAAATATTAACCTTACGTACAGTGAAATTAGAAATATAATTCGTCCACGCTCCGCAGAGAAAAGTTTTCAAGGCTCATAAAAAAAATCATAAAATTGTAAGATTTATGGAACCAGTATATCATTACGGTCATGAATACCTATAGAAATAATTGTGTGCAGAATTGTATATAAATTTAAATCATATGAAAATTTTTACAATTTTTTTGTATAACGTGTAATTCTATATTTAGCAATAAGTGCATAAGAAATTTGATGCGAAAATTCGAACCCAATTATAAAAATAACGTAGTCTCTTATGGGAAACGAGAAAAAGATAAAAGGCCTACAAATCTTGAAAAAATCGCTGGCTTCGATGATGTCTGAATTTGAAAGCCTGCTCTTTATTAACATGATATCAAAACAGAAAAATTCGAGAAATACAAAGGGAAACGAATAAACACCGTTTCGTTTGCGTAATAAGGCCCATATATTCGGCAGTGCTTGCGTATACAACAGCGAAAAATGTTATATATTTCTGCGTGTCGTTGCTTTTCATCTTAATTGTTTTGTCATGACCAATAAGAGCCTGTGCCATTTGATGGTTCGTTCCGAGTTTTCCCACCAATTATTCGTACTCATTATCCATGTTACTTTAGAAAAAATATATGATCGCTTACGAACGCATCCACAAATGTTTGCTTGACATTTTTCACTTGACCATCAATATAAATATTAGTTGTTCATTTGTTTTTGCTCATCTCATGAAAGAGTGGAAATATATTTCAGTTTTGGTTGTTAATTCGATTTAGGGATTTAATTGTACAATAAATACATTGTTTAAAAACAAGTTAAGAATGATATATAAATAAAACAACGGACAAAGCGTTCAAATAAAGGATGAAGGAGCGAAGTTATTTGATTTTGGTGCTTTCGCATGCACTAATCGGTGAATTTTTAGCTTCACCATTCAATTTTTTATTTAATTCTATTTCATATTAATGATTTTAGGTGTGGTATTTTTCTTCCTTTACACCTACTTTGTTCGCTCTGTGTTTGAATCTCGAACACATTTTTCAACTTTAACACGACTTGAGCGGGAGTCTTTCTTTCGCAAGGATGATGCTCTCTACATCTCATTTTATAAGACAATTGTGGAAGAGTCAGATTTTTATCAAGGGTACGAGAAACTTTTGAACGTGACAACTATTGAGTACCCAAATAGTGTAAATGTTCTAAAGAGATTCCATGTTCTACCGGAGGTAGTTATTGGGTTAGTAGTAATAATAACTAATGAGTATATATTTAATATAATTAAACCGTCATCACATTTCGTATTTCGATGGCAGATATTTCTTTCACAGTATGCGCAGATTTAGCCGTAGACTGGAAATCCCAATATTGACATGTTGGGCTTTGGACGACAGACCTGTAACACATCCTCAAATAACGTGCAGTGGTATTGGTGAACCTCATCAGTTTTACCTGGAATTTGTTTGGATACTTGGTGGATTTACCATATTTATTATTTATATGTATGGGACATTTTTGAGGTAAGAACATGCCCAACTAATGATGGAATTAGAATTGAAAACAATTTTTTCCACCTTGGTCTTATAGCGAAAGTATGTTTGGCGGTATATATGCTGTTGCATCTTATATAATATTTCATAGAAATGCCTCGAAAATATATGAGCGTCCCGCGGCACGTGAGAATTTTGCATTTCCTTTTATATTGTGGCAAATATTTTATCTTTCTCTTTACATTGAACGAGTTGGACGTGGCAAAATACAGCGAAACTTCCGTCCAGTCGTGGTAAATTTTTAAAAACCCAATTGGGATTAATTCAAAAAGAAAATTTTACATAAAAGTTTTTTCTTTCCAGATTCTTAAATTTACATTGCTCACAACGATATCATTGCTTTTCTGGCAATTCTCTTCCATTATTTTTGCGACTCAAATTCTTATCATGATTATGCCGTGGAGTCTAGGTGTTGTATCTAGTTCATTCTTTGTAGACTATGCGATATCACAATTTCTTGGAAATATTATCGCTTACTATATGTCGTACGGCAATAAGAAATACTTCTTCTCTTGGCAGAATGGTCCAGCTTTAGCATTATTAGTTATCGGTTTGGTGCGTGTTTACAAAACTCGCTCCAACACGGAATCCTCTATAAAATCTATATCTCTTGGTATTTTGCTAGCTGTTAGCTCGCAAGGTACGATCATCGATTTATTGGAGAAATCTGGTTATGCTCGTCCTGAGGATAATCCTTTCTTGGTGTATCGTGATTTAATCTTTCACTGGACCCTTCAGCGAAAAGTAAATTTCACTACCAAACTTTTGGCGTGTAATTCTGAGTTTACCGAAAAGGATGTCACCGATTTGTGGGAACTAATAAAGACTATGTTTGTAAAACCATATTGTCTGTATGGTGTTGTGGTGCTAGCAAAATTTTTTCGTAAATGGCGAAAGAAAGGATCCGTAGCAAAAAATACAACGCAAGCAGATCGCGCAATGAAATACGTGCTCGAAGATTTTCTTGAAGAGAATCATATTTCGATGCAAGAAATTAATAATATTGAAAGCGGCAAAGAGCTTGGAGATTGTTGGAAACTTTTGGAGCAATGCGACTTTGATTATAACAAATATAAATTGGAAAAGTCGAAAGTTAAGAAAGACAAAATTAATGATCATGATGCATTTTTCGATGATATAAAAAAACTGAAAAAACAAATTAATGCTATAAAGTTAGAAAAGACTAAAAAAAGTGAACACAAACATTATATGGATAGTATCGAATCAACTATTGACGCAAGAGAGAATGAAAATCAGAATTCAAAAGAACTTTCCAAAAAAACAGAAGGGTTGGAAAACAATGATGATGTGAATTCGAGCAGTAATTCGTTCGATGAGCAGAGCGAGAATAACCCTGCTGAGAAGTCCAATGGTGATTCGCTTAAGAATGAAACGAAACATAAAGAGAAACAAAACTCGCTTGTTAGTTGTGAATCCTTAGGCTATCATTACATATACAGTCTTTCACAATTGGCCATTTTTACCGCCATTGGTTTGAATATACGGAAATTATTTTTTCTTTGTTTTACTCAAGGTTGTGTTATTACACCAACAATTTGTTGCAAGTTATGGCATAGGAAGCAACGTCATGTATTCTGGGCCATATCCTTTGCGGTATTTGTAACAAGTATCATCGATCCTGGTCTTGTGGTCAGTATTTAATCTGTTTAGATTATGTCATTCCTTATAATTAATATATAAGTTTTTTTCAATAGAATATTCATGACGAATATTTCCCGTCAAAACTTAGTAGTGATTCTTTAGAGTCAATGTTAGAATGGATAAATATGAATACAGAAGCAGATGCAGTATTTGGAGGTTTGTTATATGGTAGTTTTGCGCTATACGAAATATGTGATATTATATATTAACATAAGGACCTATTGAAGTAATTGGCACGGTACACTTGGCTACCAAAAGGCGAATCGTTAATCATGCTCACCTGGAGATGCCACAAATAACGTAAATATTTTGAAAATATACTTTGAAAACGTTATGTCACTATAGGGCTGCACACAACATGTTTGCGTGAATTTGTTTGTTGGTGTATTTTAAATATTTTGTGCAGTCCTCTATAACCAACTAACCTCTTATTCTCTATCATGTCCTTAAGGCAATGAATGCATTTTTATATTTAATATATTTTTGTTTTATAGTGACCGTACGGAATATGTTTACTCTGTTCTAAGCCGGCAACAATCGTCGGATATTTATAATCAATGCTCTCAACTAAAAATTCAATATTTGATAGTATCCTTTAAGGATTGTAACAATTCAACTAGGTATTAACATCACGCTCTCACCTGATCTTACTAAAATTACTTATACATTTTTCCTTTCTTTAGTAATGATAATAATTGTGATATAATGACTATATGGGATGAAATGCAGCCAGCTTATCGCAAGTATCCTCAATTTTGTGCAGAAATTTTATATAAAAATGTGCCGAGTTTTCTGAAAGTATATGCCAACGATCAATACGCTATCATCAAAATGTTTTCCCAGAGTCTACAAATTAATCTCAAATATAGTAAAATGCCAGAGAAATATATATAATAAGAATATAAATAAAAAGCAATATTGGGATATATAATGTATGGTATCGAGTAAAGAATTGATCAATATGTATGTGTGCTAGAGATACAAATTAGAACAATATCCATCTAAAAAAATCAGGTATTTGTAGTTAAAATAATTCTACTTATAGAAATTATACCGTTCCAACTTTGCGTTTAGATTATTTAATTATGTGAATTATATTGCCTCTAGACCAGAAATAGGGGTCTATCGTATAACATTGGTCTGCTACATTTTGCCTCGCTTCATCTATATATAAAAATGCTATTCTCTCTATACAATACGCAAGTCCACGACACTCGAAATTCATTTAATGTTAACTAAAAATTAAGTTGGGGTTTTTAAACTTATTCTCTGTTATGATTATATCGACACTCATAAATAAAACAGTTATAGACTGCGATTTCATTCCTATTCAGGCTTTTAATTAACGTAGTGTATAGTTCTGTAATTTGCCTCCGCGTAATTTACCTATCTATATATTTATATATTTATTGCTACTCAAATTCAAAGTTTCGTAAGTTTGGTAGGAATTTCTAAATGGAAAAAATATTCATTTCTTTCAAATAAATATTTGCCTGTACTGATTTCCGTTAAAGATTTTATATCCTAAAAAGTAATCAATGTAATTATGAAATTATAAACTTCCTAAAACCGAATTTTGCTTAAACCCCCAGGTTAATCCCCCAGGTTAGAATTTAAATGTTTTTCTACATTTAGTTAAAATATTTTGTGTTATATGATACAAAGTGTGAATTCATATTATTAGTAGTATTCATATTATTAATATTATATAAAAAATGTTTGGTCCATGAAAGGAAAATTTTCTCAATTAATTTTTATAAACTAAATAGATTTGGTTTAATTTTGTATTATTACAAATCCTTCATACAAAAATAAATTTTACAACTTATGAAACTTTCCTGCAAACATTTTTAGAATTCAAAAATTTGACCTTCAGATTTGAATAAATAACTAATTTCCGAACAATTTCTGGATAGGATTCCGACGTTTTCTTATTTATGTAATAAGAAATATTAAATAGTAACTTCAAGTACTGCAGCAGCAATGCCGCCAGAATACCGAGAGATATGATAAAGCCAAGTTTTGTTGCGATAATGTTCGTCCAAATGTTACAGAAGAGTTCAAGGGGATTGTATATCAAACCGTTGTATTCATCAAACATTTCTTTCACCAAATACCACCTACTACGGTGACTTATGGTTTGGCCGAACGGTAATTCACTTCTAGTGACGAAACAAAGAATGACTTTAGAATCGATTCAAATAACGACAAAAATATTCACCAAAAAATCGGTACGTTGTTAATTATTAAAACGAATATAACTTCGAAGTTATAAACAAAATCCTCAACACTTGGTGGACATATCGAATCTTAAGTAACGAAATTTAAAAATTTGAATTAATCAGGCTTTAAAATAATAATCTCAAATTAGGCAATTACCATGATTTCATCTCACATTCTTTACGACATGTTATCAATTATAATATCAAAACTATTGTTTGAGTTTTTCGTATAAATTTATTTCTCAAATATGATTTCCTAAATAATTTTTATTATACATTTCAATTCTTTAAATTTGCATTTACAAAAAAGGCCTAAAAGCTTTTTAGTACAATACTTTGGTGTAATTATTTAATGTGCTTTGCTAAATTAACTATTTGGGAAAAAAGTTAATGCAAAAATAAAATAAAAACTTTGCACTACTTTTGATTATTTTTGGTTTTTATAAACTATAGATGTTGTGCATTTTCGCATTATCAAACTTTACATAAAAATGAAGAATTTTTTATATTATCTTGCAGGCTTTAATTAAATGAATAGCTTTCGTTATCCAGAAGTGATCGAACTGAGTGAAAAATAGTGGTAATTGAAACAAGTTATAAACTATGTGGTTTTAAACTTGAAAATTATGAGCCTATCAAAAGAAAAAGCGCAGGGTTCGTAAAAACTCGCCCCCGAGCGCTCTTTTTGGCTCGCTCTTGCCTTTTTAAGCGAGGGCTGAAAAAGGTGATAGCTCATTCTAAAGAGCCTACGTTTACGGAAGCACAAAAAAATGAAAATTTGTTCTTGTGGTTCTCACTCGTGATCCGAAATTCTAATAAATTTTTTATGTGGCTCTTGCTCGCTCAAGCTCAGAAGCCATTGGGCTCGCGAAGCCAGCTTAATTCATTAATTTCTCTTTTACAAAACACGTTCCATATTCTGTGTGTGCTGATGATTTTATTTGTTTCAAAAATGGCAAGAGATCTTAAATTGGTGAAGCCATGCTTCTTCTAGGTTCTTTCATATTACCTAACAGGGGTTGAATTTAAAGCAGATATTTTAAATAACTTTAAGGAAACTATTGCAAAAATAGTAAGAAATAAGTTTTACAAATACTTCTATTCATTTTAAAATTGATACCATTAATAGTAAATGTTGTAATTTATTTTAATTTTGTTTTAATTTGAATTTAATTTTTTTTTAAAAACATACATTTTTCAAATTAAAAACAAACATGAAATAATACATTCTCCTACAGTCAATAAAGAATTCTCCTACATTTTAAGAATATAAAAAAGATTAAGGATTTTTTCATAATATAACTGCGTTAAATACTCGCAGTCGTTATGTCGCAAAGGAGTGACTACACTTACATTATAACCACACCATGTATTTCACTTTTTCTCCCTCTCTCTCTCTCTATTTAAAGGGTGAAGAGCTTTAACATACACTTTTACACATTTCTTTATAATAATTAAAGCAATTAATCAAGCTTAAGACGATCTATGTATATATAATAAATAATAGCAATTTTTAAAAACAAAATCCATATCCAAAATATAATTTTTTTCACATATTTACTTAACTATTTGCAATTTTATTCTTTTGCGATAATTGAAATTTATCACAGCAATAATTACAATTACAATAATTCTTCAATAAAATTTTTACATTTCAATCATTTATAACCTCATATACGATACGACACTATTTATATGCTTTGTTTTTGTGGCTGAAGTGCTTATAAAAATGTTAATTTTTTTTATAATACTTTTTTTTGTTTTTTTCATCTACTATTGTAAGCGGCATTATTGTTTAATTTAATACTTTTGTTTGTAAATCATTACGTATTAAAAAATATTTTGCAAACAAGGAGAAATAATTATTAATGTTAAAAAATATTTTACCTATCTATTTAATAAAATCAAATACAATTAATTACAGTAAAATAATTTATGACACCAAAAAGAGCAAATTAATTATTTATTAAATATAATTACGTTCTACAAAACATTGGCAGTGAGGTAAGAAGGCATAAGTTAGCAATATTTATAATAAATTATATGAAAAAATTAAAAAAAAATTTTAAATTTCAAAAATATAAATTATATAAATCAACAAAAAAATCTAATTATTTTTAACAAAATTTTCGATATAAATCGTTATTAATTTCTCGAAAAATATAAACCTACTCATTTTGTTTTCATGGGAAAAACAGCAACAAAAATAGGAGGTTATTCACAAGTTACTCAGTTTAATATCATCTAATTCTATTTCTCCAAAAAAACTGACATTAGTTAAATTTTACAAAGAAATAAATTTATTAACAGTTTAATATTGAAATGACTGATAAATCGAATAAAATATTGTCCATAAAAATTACTTGGAGCCATCCATCGATATCTACTCTCCAGAAATAGTGCCTGATTACGGCGCTTAGTCAATTGCGCTTCGGAAAATACAGATAATTTAATAATTTTGCATTTTGCATTATTATAATGTAGAGGTGTGTCCCTCCGACTTTGTCTTCCGCTCAATATTTTTTAAAGTAAAATCTCTTTAAAAATTCAAAATATCAGTTTTATTGGAGTCCTGTTTTTATTCCGCACTAAAAATGGAACGCACCGACGTTATTTAATTCTAAAAATACGCGAATTTTAAATTCTAAAAAATTAATTGTAATTTTAACAAAATTTTTAACAATATGTTTCTTTATCTGAGAAAAGTGAATTTTTCGTAAATGGGTTGTGAATGATAATTAAGGAATAGTTATATAATATGTTTTATTAATTATTCGTATTTTTTGTAAAGCAGTTTGCAAGCATATTTATCGTATTTATACGTATGATATATCATATAATATTTTTTACAGTAACAATTTCTTTAACAACAGAAGCTCGTCGCTTAATTTAAGGCAACAACAATATTTTTGTTAAAAATTTATTTAGTTTTTTCAACCAAATATTATTTTTATATTTATTCCTTTTCGTAATATTCTATAATTTTCATATAACATTTATCGCAAAATAATTTGTTTTTCGAATAAGGATTTTTTTTAGTGTTCAAAAGCCAATTTGTTTTTCTGGTTTTTTTGTTTATGTCATACAATCTTATATAAATCTATAACCGCTATATATATTTTATATATATAGCATTATATTTTATATAAAAAAAATTTGTAAAACTGTCTCAAATCATTTCGAATATTTTAATAGGTAAAATAAAATAAATAAAATAAAATCATGTAAAAGCAAACAATTACTAAAGTAGCCAATATTGTATTGGTTATTGTTGTTTTTATAGCTTCCATGTGTCTGTTTAGTTTTGCTGATATAGTTTTTTGTGTTTGTTTGTACTCTCAAAGGCGTTTGATGGTGGGACCGGTAAAAAAAATTGATACTTTGCGTTTAAATTTTTCCATGCGCGGCTCATGATCCGATTCATCACTTCGATAACCATCGCTGTCATCATCTTCGCCAAATATTATTGTACGCGAATAGGGCATATCCTGACCGTCCGATTCGCAGAATCCGGGATTTAATATAATATTCGGTATGAGTTCAATACTATCCCAACCATCTTCATAGTCTTGAAATTATGCATGCACGTAGTGATTGTTGGGCAATGAAGAATAATGAAAGAGAAATAGAGGGGGAAAAGAAGAAGAAGAGAATAAGAGAATACGAAGAAGGGAAATTGAAAATTTTATATTAAGGAATCTTATATATTTTATGCTTCCTTATAAATTCGTATATAATCTAGAACAATAAACAAAGCGTGAAATATATTATCATATAGTGTGTACACATGCGCGTATATATAGATTTCGTTAAAAAAAATTATATCAATATAAAGTGCATACTCTTATATATTCTACTAGAAATATAATGCGTGTTTTATTTCAACACGAATAAAAACATTTTAAAAATATATATATTTTATTTCAAATAATATTCTAGACATAAAAGTCCACAAACATTTCTAATACATAGATAACTCTTAACTTAAATAGTTTTTATAATTCAGAAATTCTTAGTAATATATTTCCGAGAAATATATTATTTATTATTATACGCAAATAAAAATTTGATACATTTTTATACACATGAAAAATTCGACAATTATAACAACTATAAAAATGAGAACAATAATAACAATTAGTGCAGTTATAGCTATTACAACAATTATAAAAATTATTACAATTACAACAATTATAACCATTATAACATTTATGCATATTATGATAGTAATAACAATTGTGATAATTGTAACAATTGTAATTATTATAATAGTTATAACAACTATAACATTTTGTGCGATTACAACAGTTACCGCAATTACAATAAGAAAACTTGAGTTTATGATTGTCTTTTTGTGCATATTCGGTCAATTCTCTATCAATTCCGTGCTTTCTATTCGAATTTGAAAAACTTTTTTTTTGTTAGAAACCGAAAAAACCCACGAGGAATATTTAAGACAGTTATCCGTTTAAAATTGAATTTAGTTATATTTGTATACTTTTTGTTATTACATATGGAATTATTTAAAATATTTCAAATTTTCTCTATCTTAAAAAATTCCTTTTTTGAAACCTTGCAAGTTAGAATTGTTGCCTCTAAGAATAAATACATTTTATTGCGCTATTACAAAAGAAAGTGCTGTTTAGAAATTAATTTTGTGAATTTGGTAAACTTTCTTGAGGGTTTCAAATATTTTAATAATCTTAATAAATTATGTAGGCTTTATTTCCTTTCATATATTTTGCCCAAATTCTCGTGCTCGTTTTATTTGTTGTTCATGTTTCTTTAATTTGATTGTGATTCAATTGACTTAATTTATCGTATTTGAAATATTTTTATTTATCTAAAACATTTTGAAGAAAATTGGTCTCGCAATTGAAATGATCTTAAAATATATTTTATATATATTTACTAATTAAAGGTGAACTCTATTAATTCGGATTAAATTACTCTAAGAAATATTACTATTCTACCGATTTGTATATGTTGAAAAATGTGCATTTTTTCAATATATTTTTTAAATTTGAATTTTCGATTTCTAATTTATTTTTGCTCATTTATTGACAGATAATAAGACATAATTAAAGAATCTCGTCAACGAAGTTTTGTAAATACGATTGTGATACTAATAAGTATACTTGTTCATATGCACTTTTTTAGTTAAAATTTCTCATGAAAAAAAGCATGAGACTATACTACATTTATTATACTGATTTTATATATATGATAGAATTCAACATCACTAATGTTGTTGATCTGAATAAACAGATTTGAATACTGTACAAGTAAGCTATAAGCACTTTATAAAACTATACACATTTACACATTAATTAAATCTTAAAGTGCTTTAAAAGAAAAATTCACAGACTAATAAAATGTTTTAGACATACTTGTAAATATCATAAACACATAGACAAAGCAGAAAAAGAACCAAATCAAGAACTTTAAGCAGAAAGTATATCTAAAATTTCACTTTTAAAATACACAAAATCTGAATAAATTCAATGTAATGGATGTAAGTTCAAAGACCCACCCACAATAAAGGGATGGAAGTATGTATGTATGCGAGTATAGTACATAAATAAAATCGACAACACAGAGACATCAAACACCATCTTAAATTTATCATCATCATCATCACAAGAAACGTCGTCAAACTCGTAATTATTATTTATCGTTGTTTGATAGAATCACCAATGTCATCACCATCAAGTTCATGATTATTACCATAAATATTTATAATCAAATTTAACTTTATCAATTTGCTTTCTAATTTAAATGTAAAGAATTATGCAATGAATGAACGCAGTGTTAAAAAAACACTTAAAAAACACTTTTTTCAATATTTAACACAAATTTCTTTTAAATTATAATGAATTTTTTAAAAAGCAGAACTTTCTATTGAAATTATAATGCTGCAAAATTAAGCCGTGACAATAATATCTTGCAAATAGCAATCGTTGGCAGAAGCGTAACAAGAAGAAGAAGGGGAAGCTTGCGAAGGTTGCGTTGTTGATTTTATACCCTTGTGCTTAGCTTGGTAGCATTCCCTCGACAATACTATAGACAATCCGATCGCTAATATCACAAATGTTCCGAGTACGATACTGACAGCCAATATCCAAATGCGTGGATCGAAGTTATCTAAATCGGGTTGTATAAGGCGTATCAGATCTAGATATAGAAAGAGAGAGAGAGTGAAAGAGAGGTAAGAAAGGGAGAAAGTATGATAAATAATATAGGGCACAAGAGGTATAGAGAAAGAGAAGGACAGAGGGAGAGTAAGATTGAGTGATATATCATTATATGTTATAGTAAAGACAAGACGACAAGAATATAGTGTGTGGAAATATTTATAAAAAGTAAATCATCGTATGAAGAACCTTTTTCAATCAACTGTTTTTGTAACGCGATTTGAACGATTAAACATTTTTCGCTGGATAAGCCCAATAGTGCTAGAATTGCCCTCTTGTTGACCGAAGTTCTATAGTGACCGAAATAATCGGGAATCTGCTGTATGAGTTGTTATGATAATCAAGATGCAATTATTCATGTTAATTAATTTCTAATTTATTATTATTTAATTATTATTACCTAGAAATCTTTGATATTTTATATCTATTTTCTAATTAAATATCGAATTCTTTTTATTTTTCAAAAATATAATCATATTATTTAAATTCACCGAAACGAAACGAAATTATTTTATTTTTACTGTCAAATAATTTTTCGTTTAAGAATAAATTTATATACAATACCATATTACGATTCGTTTCCACCTAAATAAATTCTAAAATTTCAATCATCATAACATTCATCAATAAACCTAGATTTTTATTGACAATGTCATACAAAGTCATTTTTGTTCTTGGCTATTTATCGATATTCTTTTAGACATAAAATATTTAAACATCGACTGTTGATTATCGTTAGTAATGCAAAAAACTCAGGGTGACAACGTCATTATATCGTTGAATGAGAAATACATACCTTCCTCTTTTGTTTCGGGTAGGGTGGTAACATTGGTAGTTACCATGGCGCCACTACCCAATTGGTTGTTAGCCCAAATTCGAAATTCGTAAGTTGTATTGGGTTCCAAATGGTACACCTCCATCTGTCGCTATTTGGTGGAATAGTAGTAGATAGTTGTTTTTTGCGGTTGTTACGTGGTAACAAACGGAATAATATAAAATATATAATAAAAATGAAATTTTTCAAAACATCACGTGATAAGGATAAACAATTAATATCTAAAACTTTTCTTTTATAATTATGTTAATTTGCACTTTTATGGTTTTCGGGTGATCGAAAGAGATTGTTGAACTCACAAAAGACTATCAATCAAGTATTTTCTTTCGTCGTTTGAATCTTCGAAGTCATAATCTCGGCATTGGGATAAAAACTATAGTAAGTAATGGGTGGCCTTTTGTTGCAGCTGTTTTGCAGGCGTTTTAGTCATAGTCAAGATTAGATTGGAATCGTTGAATTTTAAAAACAAACGACGGTTTTAAATTCTATTAGCGATCGTTATATTATATTACTTTATCGATATCAATGGTATCATAAACCCGTTTTATATAAAAAGATAGAGGACAATTGAAATATGCAAACAACAATTAGTAGTAACCTTTGACAGTCGCACGTTTAACCATTGCTCGTTTTTCTCGCTTTTAAAACAAACGAGTGGAATTCGGTAATAGGTCGGAATATTTACTAAAGCTCATTAAATGAAGGTTGCTTTAAGGTTAGTGTCTTGACCTTTATGATCTGTTGCTTTAAGGTTAGTGACCTTTATTGACCTTGCATTTCATGAAGGTAATATTGGCAAAAATAAATGTTTAATAATTAAGGCATAAACAAATCTAAATCCTAATATTTATCTCCAGAGTATTGTTTTTAATAATTAGACTGAGAAAAGAAACTATCGAGTCAGAGTATTGCATACAGTTCTCTAATCTAATCAGGGTACGTTTATAATTCTCCGTCATAGGAACTAATAGACTAAATATCTAAATTGATCTAGCATATAAACAAACAATAATTTTAATTATAATAATACAAATTACTTTCATTAGTAAGAAAAAAATTGTAAAAAGAACAGGAAATAGACAAAAACTACAATAACGAAAATCCACACGTAAACACACACAAATACAGTCCTTTTCTAACACACACTTTTTAACGATATCAATGAACGCAAAAACAAAAACTAGCGAAGAGAATATAATTGTTGAGAGTTAGAGAACGATACTACGCTCTGAGAAATACAATGAAACCATTAAAAGAAAGAAACCTTACCACGTTTGGTGCGATATTAATTGGATCCATCCGGCTCCATTCATGCTCGTATGAGCTGTTAAACGGTTTCTCTCGATAAGAAACATTACGAAATTCCGCAGTAAAACTACGTACCGGATATCCTCCAGTCATGGTTTTATTAAAGCGCCATACTAAAAACCCCAAAATGGTTGACGCTTTAAAATAAAGCTGGGTCACGGGACCCGGTGGGGTGCGTACAGTGAGATTAATCTTCTCTAACGCCACAAAATCGTCATCGATTCGTGCGAATTTGATAATATTGTAAGTGTTGTTGTTGTTGTTGTTTAATCCAGTGGGGTTTGTTATTCCCGATGTTGCTGCTGTTACTGTTTCTGTTGGTTTTGTTGTTATAGGCCGTGGATATGAGGTAGTTAATCCTTCCGTAGTACTTTTTTCTCCTGATGGTATTGTTATTATTCTACTTGTTTCTATTGTTTTTGTTGTGGTTGTTATTTCCGCCCTTGATTTTCCGTTATTATCCTTCAAATTATTTTTGAGCAATGTGACATAGGTAATGTTGTGGTTGTTGTTGTTGGTTTTGTCGGTTTCATCATTAACCACTTCCTCTAATCTCTCATTATCCGTATTTAGGTCAGACGTAGCAACAAATGTAGACACATTTGCGAAACATACATAAATTCCACCATCCGATTCGGAAACGTTTTGTAATATTAAAAATTTTCCGGTCTAGCGGAATTAGCGTAATTTAGAAAAGAAAATAAATTAATTATATTCTCAAATTTTTTCTTTTTGAATGGTTACGATAAACATTAAAGACAATAATTTAATTTGAATTTACCTGCATTACTGTGGTATTTTCCACGCTATCCTTAATCCAAACTACGGTACCATTTGCGTCACAGGGTATGGAAATATTTTTACCTTTATCGGTCACGTATTCGTTGTACTTGACAGTAGACGTTAGAGCAGTTAAGACTTCAAAAAGAGTGAAAAACGTATATACGGTATAAATTGTTTCTGTTTGATGGCAATAAACTATTGAACTGCTACATAATTATATCAAGTGTAAAATCCTATACAAAAAAGCATACTCTTCCCCATAAATATGTATCCACAGACTTATTCCATATTTTATTCGAAATATCCACCTTTTTCAATTACTGTTTTAAAGTTAACGAAAAGGCATGAAGTAACTTCCTTAAGATCAATTTTTGGCAGTTCCGTCATTATTCATAACTTTTTTGTAATGGAACCCTTCTTTATAATGAAAATTTTTGGCAAATTAATTTTACAAAGAAAATATTCCGACATTTGCTATTTAGAGTTAAAAAAGGTGTTAGGTCACATACTTTTAAATTCGATACACACCTTAATATTTAATCCTTTAATTCACCTTCTGATAAATTATATAGAAATCGTAAAAGTCAAGGAAAACTTCGAATTGCATGAAAACGAAATGTTAGAATAATAATTGGCAGACTAGTGCCAATCCTTCTCCTACACCTCCTTCCACTCCTAAAGAGTCACTACGATTAGGACAGACAATGAATAATAAAATTACATGTCATGATATAACATGACAGATGTTAGCTACGGTTAGAGCAAAGAACAATGACATCTGTAACAATAACCGAGAAAAATTAAAACAGAATCGCTTCTATTATTGATCTGATTTAAGTAAAGCTGTTATTAGCGTGTAATAACTTGTATTTATCTAATTGTAAGTTATTTATATTATTAACAAATTTTCAAACATCAAATAATCGAGTGCACAATGAGCGCGTTTCAAATAAATGCGATCGTATTCGATGAAGAGCGATTAAAAATATAAATTAAATTTAAAAAATGTTATATTATTTATTATTCTTATTATTATTACTCTCGAGATAAAGCTAGTAATAAAAAATTATGTAGTCACACAATCGTGAATTGTATAAAACGGAAGTCTATCAAAACGGATGCGGGAAAGGAAGCCTGTAGTTGTGCTAATATTTATATTCGCGATTATAAAAATCAACACGTATTTTTTCGCTTCAAGAAATCATGTTTTAGACAAATTAACCCGATATTTTATACACGTCGGGACGTTCACTTGTGAAAGATTATTAATAATGGATCGTTGTAAATCCTTTTCAAATGGATCATATGCATTATAAACGCATGCCAAATTAACAGATTTATGTTTACTACAGGGTGTTAAGGAAATATAGAATATTTAACTTATAACATTTTTCTATATTACAGTTTTTAAGAGCTTATTCATTAATTAATCCGCTATAGCTTTGTTAAAAGAGTTCGTTATTATTGACTCCAACTGACTCGTCGCAGCGTTCAATATTTAAATACCAACTCGAGAAAATAACGCACTAACATTTATTATAAAAACATTTTTCAGAGCCATTTATGCATTTCTTTTAAACATATTCAAATTAAAAATAAAGTCATCCACGTATATTCGCAATCCTATAAAATTCCATTTCCTCCAAAAAATCCATTTCCTCTACCTTAACTTTCATAATTAGTCTTTGAGTTAGAATGAAAATTGCCCGGTTTTCTACCTCCCATTAATCAACTATTTCTTCTTTTTTCCACTTCTTATCTTTTGTTTTATCACAAAGTGCTGCAGTTTTTTCATTACAAAAATACTTAAGAGATTCCTCTCACAAGTACCTCTTGACCACTTTCCAGTGCAAACAATATATTTGTATGAACGTATTGTAATTGTATGTATATATTTGTATATGTATAGAATACATAAATAGCTTTCAAGAGATTCTCTAAGCTTCAACTTGTTTACATATTTTAATTAAATCGCAAGATTATGGAAGAGTCAATAATACTCATACAGAATAATGTTCCTTAAGCAACCGAATGGCTTTTACTTGATGCAAATTTTAAAACCCAATGGTGATAAAAAGATGCAAATAATTTAAATTGTTGTACGAATTATTTTCAATCAACCCAATTAAACGTTGCAAAGTCGGTATTATCCAAGATTATATGATATTTTCAACTCATATTTCAACTACAGTAAGGAGTCAGTAATCAACGAGGGCTGATTGAAAAGTTCCAACGCATTTTAACAAAAAAACAAAAGAAAAGAAACTAATTATATCATTATAAAACAAAGTTTATTCCTCCTACACCTCACAATTCCTATATTACTATATATGCGGTCCGAAACCTTTCAATTGCCCCTCGAATTATGTAATCCGGCGATATGGAATGTATCCAAACCCAAACACACTAACATCACTCCCACCCTTTTCTCGTTAAACTTCCAAGGTTTTTGCTAAAATATATGTTCATCTCATTTATTTAGTTGGTCTGTTTTAGTGCCTTCACAATCTTCTTGGCCTCAAGCGACACGTGATGATCCACTCAAACCGGTAACAAGCACGGAATGATACAAATCTCAAATAACGATGATACAAAAGTCTTCCAAATCTTCAGTCACTCTTCATTAAATTCGAAACTTTATCTCAATAAAAGGAAAAACAAATTTTATGAATGAAAGACGCTTACGTGGTCAAAAAAGGCTGAATGACGCAATTAATTGAAATTACCTCTAGAACACACGTTGACACAACTTCTGTGTTCAATGAGCCAAAAATTTCTCGGATGGGTGATCGGAAGGAGAAGGTACCGGATTCAACAAAGTGGATAAATAAAAGCATGGAGAAGAAGTCGCTAATTGGGAAATTGTTATTTGTCAATATTTGCATTCTTCGCTTTGTAAAATAATTTAAAAATAATCTTTTTATATTTATAAAGATTTCATTAATGAGAAATATTAATAATAAGTCATCATTCAAAAATGTATCAAGGAGAAGAACGAAAAAGGTCAACATTTGGCAAAAAATATACTAAAATTTAATAATATAAGATAAATATATAAGGAATAAAGCGCGAAAACCGAAAGGCACAATTCATCCTTAATGTTGTTTTGCAACAAGCAGCACACAAAACATTGCCCATGACTATTCGATTTAGGCTATTACAACAACAATACAGCAAATAGGAATGAGAAAGAAAGAATAATACCAACACTGATTACCATCGGCCCGGCCCAGCCACCCTTTGGCGAAAGCCTTCAGAAAATCCAAATACAATATGAAAAAAATCAATTGAACTCGTAATCGTTTAAGACGGCAATGCCTAAATGCCTAAATATATGATAAATATTTGGCCATGAAAAATTAACTGATCGTTTATATTAATACGAAGTTTTTATACGTCAGAAAAAACTGTTTTACTTACCGTGAGTGAAAAATAATAAATTAAAAGATGACAAAGAAACCACGGATCCGGAAGACATACTTCCATATCATCCTGTGAAGTCGCAGCAGTCTCAAAATATTATTTGCTTTTAAGTAAAATTAAAATTGTAATACACGCATTTAATTGATCGATTCGTTATTGTCTTTGATTTATATCCCACTTAAATATGTCTATTATATCCCATTTAAATAAATAAAAATGTATAATATATAACAGATTTTTTTGCGTAATGCATTATCACTGAATCTCATCCTGTGTTTAAACACGGAAGCGAACTTTTCTTTGTTTGTTAAATATTTTTTAATGGAATTGTATATAAGCCTCTATTTTAAAATATATATATACATATAGCAATTCAGTTAGAATTTTTTTTAAAAAAATTATTGATATTAGAATCTGTTACACACACAACCAATTAGGCAATATTACGCGATAGTGTCAGACATCCCCAACTTTCGGCAAAAATTGAGACTGAACTGAAAAGGTGGATTCTACTTTAGACTCGACGAGCGATGGAGTATCGGCTCCAGTTTATGGAATTTTGCATTCAACTCCATTGGTGGGAAATCAATGGTGAATACAATGGTTTGGTGAATACAAAACTGACAGCTTCAATTTACTGAAAATAACGGTGAATCTTGCTTAATAAAATATAGAAGGTGTTTCATAATTGTAATACTGCCATTTACATTTCTGACTGTGATTCCACTGACAGATATTTCTATTTGTACTGAGGATGGCAAGGGTTTATGGATGATTATTATATGGGCAATAGAAAACCTCCAGTTTATTCTAGAGCTTTTAGGTGTTATTTCGATTTCGTTTCGAATGCATATGGCCCCAATAATTTCAAATTGTATAATTATGGTTTATCTTCCAGATTTATTGGTATAATGTTAAAATTTGCTGTCATTTCTGCGAACAAAAACTTACATTTATGCGTCCCACAGCTCGTAATTCTTATTAAATTGTAATTCTAGTTATCCGTAATTCTAAACTTTACTATGTTATAATGACTATTAATAAGGTATTTAATAATAACCACAGATTTTAGTATTGTGCACGGCATACATTTAAAATTTTCGATTTTCCTTTAAGGTTAATTTATTTATAATGAATTCTGGAATGAAACGCTTCTAGCATAGAACTAATTCCTTAAGTAATTTGATCATAAAACCGCAAGCGCCAATAAATTTTGTTAATAATCAATGATAAACTTTGAAGACGTCCCATTCAGGATGCTGAGAATTCAAATCTTTCGTTGTATATTGCACACCCTGTGACTATGTTTAATATATTCGAATTATAAAACAATAATCAAAACACAACAATCCATAATTTGACAATAACATTTAGACATTCGCAATATGTTATGAAATAGAAACAACACGTGAATGACACGAATCTAGTATAAAAGTTTCGGAATAAAAATGTCGAATAAAAAAATTAAATATGTGGTCGCTGACACGACAGCATTTATTAATGCAGTGCAATTAAATGTAAGCTAAATTATATTAATAAACGAAATTCGTTGTTAACATCTCGAAAATATTAAGGAATATGCTGAGAACATTTTGACGGTACCGGATGTAGTGAAGGAGGTCAAACATAAGCGTCAAATTCGGCGACTTTGTGTACTACCGTTTGATCTTCAGGTACGCGAACCACGTATTGAAAGTGTAAAACATTGCGTAGAGTTTGCCAAGAAAACTGGTGACTATGCCAGTTTGTCTGGGATAGATATTAAGATCATATCATTGACTTATGAACTGGAGGCAGATAACCTAGGCACGGATCATCTCCGAGCAGAACCCGTTGTTCCGCAGATTGTGGCTTCCAAAGAGAAACCTGCTGAATTTCAGGAGAGCACAAAACCAGTTGGTTGGTATAATCCTGGTCATGACGCCGAGGATGATAATGATACTGATGAAGTTGAAGAAGACGAAGAGGATGACAGTGAAGATGATTTACAAGAAGAAAAGACTGATCTTGTAAAGAAGTCAATAGAATATCAAATAGAAAATTCGAACTGCAGTGGCGAAAATGAAATATTACAAGAGGAATTAGATAAATGTTTTGAGAGGCTTACCTGTAATCCTGAAATAAGCGACATTCTTGTGCCGACGCGTGATTCGCAAACCGAAAGTGACGGGGAACATAGCAGTTTGGAGGAAGCAGTTGACGGCAACGATGTGCCAAATGATGAAGTCACTGACGACGGATGGATAACACCATATAATTTAAAGAAAGCTCAAAAATCATTGCAAGCTGAAGTAGACAATGACATCCGGCCGTTAGTTGCCTGCATGTCTACTGATTTCGCAATACAAAACGTATTGAAACAAATGAATCTAAATGTCGCTGCTCTGGATGGTCGTGTTATAAAACATTTACGCACTTACACATTACGCTGTTATGCCTGCTTCAAAACAACGAGCATTATGACGAAAGTATTTTGTCCTAATTGTGGAAATAAGACACTAAAACGTGTTGCTGTCAGTCTAGATGAAAACGGAAAGCAAGTGGTAAATAAATTTAAATTGCATTTATTAAGTATTTATATTTTTCTCGTATTAAAAATATGTTCATTCTATTCTTTGTTCAGATTCATATAAACACGCGACGCCCCCTGACTGCCAAATATAAAAATCAACCATTACCACGCTTTCGCGGCGGAAAACATTCGCGAAATCCTATATTATTTGAAGATCAACCCATTCCCAGACAAATGCCCACTCGTGTGGCGAAAACTAAAACAAATGCGTTGGAAGAGGATTATATTGCTGGATATTCGCCATTTGTGATGCGTGATGTGGACTCCAAATCGGCAGTGCTACGTTCAAAGGGTCGTATCAAAGAATGGGCAAGAAATAACACATACGAAGAGGATCGCCGCAGGAAGCAATATAATCGGTTATATAAATAGTATATCCATGTGGTTCTTTATGTAACTTATACATTCTGGATTTTTACTTAAACACAACAAAATATAGAACGCTTCTATAGTGTAAAACCTTTTTTTATTTTGTTTCTAATTTAACACACAAGTCCGTGCCCGAATATTCTGGCAAGCATAAATTATATTTTTTAGCCAACGTTGGCGGCACGAACCGACCACCTAAATAATGATACTTTCCCCGAAAATGTTTTACACATGATTTTGGTGCGGTAAGTGATATCAATAAATCCGGTTCAATACTGGATTCCTCTATTGGTCCCTCTTCTACATCCCACCCGCTAGGAATATCAATGCTGTAATGATAATTAAAAAATCACCGAAAATTCTTCGATTTAAAAAAACAAGAGGAAACCTGGCAATCGGAATCTTTGCATCGCGCATTAATTTTATTATTGGAGCGAACGTCGGACGAACAGGTGGCTTAAAACTGAAACCGAACAAAGCGTCCACTATTAAGTCGAAGTCCTGGCGTGCAGTTTCTGTAGTTGGGATGCAGTCATCTAAAAAGCTTATACTCATACTCCTTGCCTGATGTACCAGATTTTCAAAAAGCAGCTTTGGAACAGGTTTGGGATAGTAAATGATTGGACAGTAGTTCATCAGAGCCAAATGGCGCGCACAAACAAGTCCATCCCCTCCATTATTCCCGGGACCACAGCAAATCAAAACGCGACGGTATCTGCAATCCAGATATTTGTTCGATTTTTATTTGAAATACCACCAATGTTTTAAAATGATTACCTCGATGAGGGATAACATGCGGCTATCGAATGCGCACAACTTAGACCCGCCAATTCCATTAGCTGGTCGACGCTAAATTTGTACTCATTAAAAAGCTCCTGATCAATACGAATCGCTTGCTCCTGATTTACAGCTTTCATTATGGCACCAAGTGATTGCTGACGAAACGGGAAATTGCTAAAAGTCCTTCTATATGAATTAAAACTAGAAAAATTTGCCAATGAAAATTACCATAAATTCAGAAATAAAAGCCAATTTACAACCTCAACAAATTATTATTCTGCCTGCCGCAATAGTGAAATTGTTTGCTAAGTATTTTCAACAAAATGAATCTTTGAAAATTGTACATGACCTAATATTCCAACATTTCAAACAAATATTTGTTGATAAAATCTTTGTTGTCGTCAGATTTTTAATTAAACTACTGATGGAAGGTGCTGCTTGGCCAACGACCGTTCTTTTGACGAATCTTCAAACGACCTAACTTCTACTTTCATCTGCGTGCACAATCTCTGTTTAATGCTTAAGACCTAGCTGTTCATTTTAATTATATACGTTCTCTCGAACTTTTAGTTCTTTTCACCCTTTTGGTCGAGTAGTTCTGTACCTTTCTCACATGAAGGAACGAAGCATGTAATGAATGGTAACGATTTGTTAGGAACAGCGCTCTCTGGTGTGGACTAGAATTGTGTAGTGTAGTATGTACTAATAAAATTGTATCCCAATTATTTACCTTTTGTGTTTGATGGACCCATACTGTCCGAGAGGTGGTGCTGAAAATAAGCTAAACAATTTGAACGCAGTCGAAAACGAAACCTTAAAATGGAAAATTATTCCAGAGCATCGTCAGTTATTCGAGTAATGTGATTTCAGCGCTTTTCAGGAGAAGTGATAAATTTCAAGAATTCATAATTTTTTCAGTATATTCATAACATTTTCGTAACTATTTACACATAATAGGTATGGGCATCATTGCAGTTGGAAATCCATTGCAGCATAACTGTGTATTCGGTAGCAAAAATACCAATTATTCTATCCTAATAAACACTAATAACACGGAATAGTGACGAGGATGCCTTAATGATAAGAACTACTCTACAGGATGAAAATAACATTAAGTACAGAAAGAGTCCATTCCTGGTTAATCGTAAATAGATTTTGTTTTTGCCGACTCAGAAAATTCTAGAAAAGTAAAAAAATGGAGGCTGAGGATAATGTTTTTCTCATTAATATGTCAACAACTTTGGTAAATGATATTCTGAACGAGAAGAGTGTTTATACGCCTCAAAACGGTTCTTCCATAAAAATCGCGAATGGTTCAACATTTCTTCCACCATTTTCGTTGCTCGAAAGTGATGATGATGAAGATTTAATATTTTTTTTCAATCAACAAAATATGCTGCGGTCAACAAGGACTTTAGACGTCAGTAAGATACCATCAAAAACTACTGCTTCTGGAAGCGTCCTGCGAAACAAATTGCCAAGCGTAGGAGAGATCGGTCAACGTGGGAGCACCCCAGAGATACCTCAGAAAGGTGGTATTTCGGAAATAGATATACTTAATGAATTCGATGTCGTCTCATTTGAGAATAATTTACATATGAGCAAAACATCATTTTTGGTAAAAATTCGAATTGAGACAATATATGCGTTCTCAATTAAATTACAAATTCATAAATTTTTAGAAATTATTCAAACCCTTGGATCATCTTCTGAAGTTGTCAAACCAAAGCAACGACTTGATGAACGTGCCACCAATGGAAGTATTTCTTCTAGCTCTCTGGAAATTGATTACTGATCAACATTTCGAAGAAATAACACTTCGTTTTCGTATGCCCTTCCATTGCTGCCAACTGATTATTCGAAAGTTCTGGCACATCATGTCCGAGAATTATGAGTCCTTCATCAAGTGGCCAAACTCATATCGTACTCAGCAGAATACAATTCGTGAATTTCAAAATATTGTTGAGCTTAAATCATTTGATAAACTTTTTGGTGTGGTAGCGATTAAGCGCTTAGACGTATTTCTCGAAAGTTCAGATGAAGAAGTATCTGTGATACTACAAATAATCTGTAATGCCCACCGGAAAGTTATTGATTGCTTTGTGGAATTTGCTAACGAATATTCTTTTGAGCATTCGCCCATCGGACAGACATTGGATATAAATGCACGGACAATACCCACTGAAAGCTATATTATTGGCGATAACAGTTTTCCCCTAAGGCATTTCCTGATACGACCTTTTGAAGTTGAATGTTTCGGTCAAGAAACGATTTTCAATCAGATGCTGTTACCGGCCATAGATTTAGGTCGATCTACAATTGAATTGATGGAGCAACATTTCCATAGCTTATACGCTTTGGAAGCGTACGACATTAGTGAAATGCGTAGAGTATTAGAGACTATATGTGCATTGCATAATCTTTGCATCGATCATCAAGAGAACTACATGAATAAGGAGCAGTCATTCAAAGCAGGACGGGAAGTAAGACTCCAAAATTCAGGCCCATTACCAATTAGGGGAAATGAGAAAAATCCGTTAGGGCGGAAAGCTCGCACGAAATTAATGGAGCATATATTGAAACAAACAAATTCATCATAGGAAAGAATTTGAGCATTATACACCGACGATCTTCTTAATTACAGGAAAATAATAAAGATCTAACATATTCTCCGAGATAAAGAGATAGGATACTCGTTGCTGTAAATTATAAATTCGTTATAATGGCCATTTTAATAGTCTGTTGAATTCACGGACACAATGTGAGAATTCGTCCGATGTTGTTCCTGTTTGCTGTGCGTTTGCTAACGAGTATAACGCCATGTGTTTATCGACCGTGTTGAGATTTCGCTCATCTATTTCTACATAACTGTTACGATACGTAAGCCAGTGGGTTTTATCATAAGAAAATAATTGAGAAAATACGGAGATGAACGACTCAAAAATCTATGTGAAACAATTTCTAAAATCCTACGGGGAAGTATAGATATATACGATTAATTTAAAATATCAAAGCATCACACAATTTGTTACAGTGAAATACTTTCATCTCAGTTTTCTTCTATATCAAAGCAGCCACTCGAAAACTTGTTTCTATCATATTAATGAAATAAATGCTAACTACACCATCGTCAATTGTTATTTACTGCATCGTCATGTTTATGTTATTAAATTATTAACACTCTTATTCTAAGAGACGAGACGAGCAAATGTGTGTACTGAAAAACAGCTGCTAATCAAAAAACTCATCTATTGGTAATCCAAGAGACGAGTCGCTATTCAACTCGCTTGTTACGTCTTTTTTCCTCGTCTTTTTGGTAATTTAAGAGACCAGTCAAGACGCGAATGTAGGCTTTTTCTGCTAAAAAAAGACGAGTGCTTTTGAATTGTCGTCTCCATATAAAATTAGATTTTTAGGAAGATTTAATTTTAATTTTTATTTGTACTATTTTTAAAGAAAACAGAGACTTGAGAATGAATGTATTTAATTTAGTTTAATTTGAATTTAATTGGATTTGCAAAACATGTAAACATGTGAAAACAGTATTTAAGCAATATTTAATTTTTATTCGATGAATTTCATGAAATCTATCTAATGTGTTGTAACAGAAACAACCTGGAACAGGGAATAGAATGAATAAACGCGAGAGCAGAACAAATCATCCGCGCATCCATTTGCAAATTACCGCGAATTTTTTGTGCAACTTGTTAGAAACCACGAGGTTTGTTTACAGTGTTGGAAAGTGGCTCTCGTAAATAAAATTGTGCATACTTTTGACTGAAAATTAAGAAAATTTACGGAAGAAAGCTGAAATATTATTATATGAATATCTTGCACAGTCTGCTTTATATTGTAGCTATGTTTATTTTAGGTATTTCGTGAAAAAAACAACTGATTTCAATTTTTGTGTATTCACCACATTGAGTATTATAAAATTTGTACCTTCCAACACTGTAAATATATTAGCCACCATAAACGAGACGTAAGAGCAAAACGAGGTAAACACCTCGTCTCTTAGATTACCCTTTTTCATCGTTCGTGACTCGTTAACTTTCAACGCTAAATAGTTTTCTCGTCTCTTAGAATAAGCATTTAAAAGAAAGGAGGATGGCGGGAAAGGTGCTCAATTCAATCAAATCGTCGTTTTTCACCTAGACGCTTCGTTGAATTGACACCTATGCAAAAACGCAAGTAGAGTTGGCGTGGCCACATATTTATCGTGAAACTTGTGCCAAATTCCCAATAAAAGTACCATTTTGTGAGTGCGTGCCAAAAGACTCTTTATCTCTAAAGTGAAGTTTGCATTTATTGAGAAATGTGTATAAAATCGTACGGAAATTTGTGTAATTTTGTGAGTACATGCCAAAAATATGCATAGATAGTACGAGTGTCTATAACTTTATTTGTGACCCGAAGTCAAAGGAACAAAAAAATTAAAATTATAACGAATTTTTAATTTATTGCAACGAGTGCCCTGTCTCTAATGACTCCGGTCTCTGACTTCAACATTGTTCTTTTCGGCTTCTGTGAATGAAGGAGAAACAATTTATGATAACATTGGTTTAAAGTTTCAGTAATTCCCAATAATTTTGTATTATGCAGATGAGAAAGCGTTGGTGATAACGGAAAACACATATAGTATTTATTATTTGTGCATAAAGGACGAACAATTTCTTTTAAAGAAGTAATTTATCGGGTAAGTAATGGGTATGGTAGCGTTTTAATGATTTTTATGGAGTTATTGCACGTCTCTAAAATAATTCGGAATTTATAACAATTCAAATAAAACTAGTGTATGCATTAGAATAGTTTCTAGATGTGATGTCGGGTATAAATGAATTATTCTTTTAGAATTCTATATATGCAAACCATGGGCAGAGAGCAATTCGTTTCTGTGACACATTTTATCAATCCGCAATTGTTTTGGTACCATAAAATAGATGTACCTAATGAACATTTCCACAGGATCATTCAGTTAGAGGAACAATTAGTAGATCCTTTTAAAAACAAGAATGTGGCGTCAAGCTATCTGCCAAGAGTTGGAGATTTGGTTGCTGTTAAATTTATGTCATGGAATAAATGCATACGCGGGCGTATAGAAGAAATCGTGCAGTTCCGAAGCTCATATACGGAGTATATCGTTTGGGCGACAGATTACGGTTTTCCATTTCAAACAAAACTTGATTATATACGAAGTCTGCCGGAAGAATATGCAATTCATATCGATCATATCCGACATGGAAGTTTAGCATTTTTGTTGCCTGGTGAGAAAGAGTTTGATTTTATGGAGGGAAAGGCAAAGATGTCGACGCTGGATCATTGGTGCCAACGTGCTTGCGATTCTCTGGAAAAATTTATATCCGACGCTGCATCAGTAACATTTATAGAATACTTCCAAACCAGTCGAAGTCATTTTTGGGGTGATCTGAAAATAATAAATCATAATGGAATTTCATTCTTAGCCAGTGAATTCCTAATCGGTATTAATATGGCTGTCGAAGAGAAAACAAATTTCCGAGAAATATGTCCCTCGCTGAAATGTATGCAGATACCACGTTGGTTGTCCAACAATAGAAATAATAAATTTAAACATAACGTTTTAAATCCCACCGTCAGTAATCGCAGAAAGAATCCAGTGGAACAAAGTTGTGATGATTTCTCCAAGCAGAAGGTTGAGGATTGGTGTGCTCGTAATGAACGTTTTGGCGGAAGTGAAAGTTTTTTAATTCATAACGAAATTTCGGCGTGCAGTCCAATTGATAATAACGGTACTTCAGTCGCTGATGAAATTGGTTTTGAGGATTCAATGTCTGTCAAGCATGAACCACTCTATAAAATTTCACTGGACACCGAAGGGCTTGATGAAACTGAGCAGAGAGGCTTTATGCGTTCAGGAGGTATGCTAATGCAATTCAGAAAACATTGTGATATAAAAAATTTTCCAAAACCGCCAGCATCGGCTTTCGAGATAAACATATCAGAAGCACATACTAAAAAGAAGAATCCGAAGAGTGAATTGTCTATTTCCAATTCCAATTCACAAAATGTCTCGAACAAAGCTGACAATACCGCTGCATCATCGCGTAGGCAGGAGTTGATTGAGATGAGGAAAAAAGTATATAATAATTGCTAATAATTGTTTTATGATATTTAGAATAAATATTTTGAGTGTTTAGTTGACATCATATAGGTCGACTGAAACTGAGAGTATTTCAAGTACAGTTAATAATTTGGAATATCAAAAATTAAATGAGTCAACAAGCGATGAAACAAGTGCTTCGCAAAATACAAATAAATCAGAACGACTTTCAGAAATAAGGAAAAAGGTAAACGTCAATATTATTTACTGCAATTATTATTCTTTCTTATTCTATATATTTCTATATATTTCTTATTTATTCTACTTTATTTTAGTTGCTATCCAAGAGTGGATCTGCTGCTATCGGTGAAGATTATCGATCCCTTAGTGAATTGGTATAGAATTATTTTCCTTAAAGTGTTTTAGTTTGGTTATATACTTTGTCATTAATAGTTACCGTCATCAGCTGATAAAGGCGATAAAGCTTCCTCGCAAAACCTACGCGCGAAACAACTTCTTGAAATACGTCGTAAATATGCAGCTTCTACATCAGATAAATCATCCACTAGCAAGTTAGAAAATAATGCGAAGTCCACAATGTCCTCTAATGTCAAAAATGATTTTGAACCACCTGGAGTCGATCAATTGAAGCAAGATTCTAATGATAAAGAAGATACAATCAGTAATATCTCAAGTGGATCAAATTCAACATTTACGAGTTTACTAAAAACCATTAGAGAGAAAGTAATCAATTAGCCCTTTTAAGTATTCGCTTATGTATATAAAACATTTACTTTTAAAATATTTAGCGAATTAGGGACAATCAGAGTGCCGACAATAAACGAAATAATGATAAAGCAGATCATTCGGGAAGTACATCGAGCGCAGCGGCTTTGTCTTATACAAATACCTTAAAAAACAACAAAGAAAATGCCAATATTGTAGGTTTTATTAAGACCCTTATTACACAAAACTATTTTCTTTTTCTTTAATTTTTCTCTGCTTTGACAGTTTAACAGTCAGACAGTAGATAAGCAGCAGATAAAACGTGAGAATAAGTGTGGTTTTAAGACTAAAATTGAAAAAGATTTTAATGAATTCGGTGAATTTTTAGCATATATCACAATATCCAAAGCGACGTTCCGTGCGTGCAATAGCGTCGTAAAATTTTTTTAGTAACATTGAAGACGCTGTTTAGTGCAGAGACGGTCTTTGTGTTGCGCGTAAATCGAAATAGATGCTTAATGGATAACGTAATTTATCTAAGGAAGTTGACAAAAAGTATTTACTACCAACATTTCAAACGCCTCGTCAAAGCCGACGTCGATTTCTTTCCATTCGTTGCGTTTTGTGTAATAGGGCCTAATTCAATTTAAAAGACAAACAAAATTTAAATGGATTTCTTTACTTTGAAAAACAGATCAAGGAAACAAAAGAGACTCTTGATGACCAGAATCATTTCGATGATCATGACAAAGAGGACACAATGAGCATCGTTTCCACTGCTGCAACTTCTTATATTGAATCCTTAAAAAATACTAGAAAAAAGGTATATTACGATATTACCATTAATTGATAAGAAAAGAAGAAAATTTGAAAAAAATTATCACTTTTTTCTTCAAAGGTTCACGAAAGACGACTGGTAAACCTTCAACATAATTCGACCAACAATGATCAATCAGAACAAAAATTTGTTGATTTAAAAATAGACAAGTCTAGTAAAAATTATACAAATTCAAATCAAGTAAGATCCTAAGGAATACTATGTTATTATGTAATTAATAACAATGTTAAATAAATTATAAAAGATGGAATAGATAATTTTTGTGCTCCAAAATGCGGAATAGGTAAAGGATAGTATAAGGCTTAACACAGGCTAAGAGCGTAACGCGGCGTGGCATATGATATCCAATAGGAGGATAAATATTACAAAACGCTGTGGAAAGTTATTCAAAGCAAAAAATTCGGTTGTTTGTGAAAAAAATAACGCGCCTGTCATTTTCTGCGAGGATATAAATTAAAACCGAGCGTATATTTCGAATTAAGCAAATTTACGTTACAGTAAATACAATTGCAATATACGCACTATCAAAGAAGCAATATATTTGAAAAAACGCTTACCTACTTTGCGTTTTTACTCTGATTAATTTAATTCAAAAATGCAGTGATTTTATTTAAATACTGTTTAATTTAATACATTTTGCGAACTTGTGGGCAGTTATTAAATTTGGAGTAAATTTTCAAAATTCTCTATTAGGTCATTCAATAATTCAATCAATAAACTCAACAAAAACATACGGATTTTGGAAAAATCATACTTTTTACACTTATTTAGAAGATAGGCGGATTTCAATGAATGTGCGATATATTCTCTGGACATAAAAGATATTGCATCTCTCCGAAATTGGTTTACCTTCAAACGAATTTAACATCTCGGAATTTTAAGAATTGAAATGTTCAAAAATTTAGTAAACATAAATAATGAATTGAATTCATCTTTAATTTTCTGCAATGTTATTTTGATGATTATAGTTAGTGCATTATTCGTATTCATCAATGTATTTGGAATTTATTTAATTTTTCTTCAAAAAAAGGAACAAATTTTGCAAATATTTTCAGAAAAGTTCTGATCCATACGAAGGAATTACAATGCTTCCAGCCGGTTTTGATTTAGGCAAGTTATGCACTTATAGAGACGAAGAAAATCATTGGCATCGTAAGAAAACAACACGTAATGATAATGTTCCACACAATTTTAATAAAAGTTATGAGATTTCTCAAAACAATACTAAAACATCGGACGATATTTGGGATATGAATGAAAATGATAGTAAAAAAACTTCCAAGCCCATAAAAGAACATTCTTCGTCGAATCAAAATTTTCGGCATACGCGGTCTCACACTGACAAATTTAAAAATGGAAATTCCTATGAATCACCAATTCATGATTTGGAAATCGAAAAATTAAAAAGTGCACAGTACGTTGAAAAGTCATTATTAGATTCCACTGTACCCGACATAAATACAGATACCCTAATACCAAATATCGGAGACGATCATAATAATATTGCAAGCGAAAATGAGACAATTGATACTACCAATGAAAATCTGATTAATCTGAATTCAACTGTTGAGGACACACTACCACCACCACCGGATGATTCCACGCAGGGGTATAAATTTCATAATATTTTAAAGGGATAACTTTAAATTTAATGAACTCTTATATATTTTTAATAGTGCCTCTTTGAGAAAGTATAAACGGCGAACATTAAAACCACCAGCCCAACAAATGCATAAAATGGAACAATTGTTAAGGCGAGCCAAACTCGAGAAAGAGCAGGGAAATACAGAAATTTTAGATTTAGATGCTTCTAATTTAAATGGCAGATCTGATTCTGATACGAATTCTGGTGTTGAAACAACAGGTAGCACATTTTTAGAGTCGCATAGTTCCAATTCAGCTGACTCTATTGCAGCTACGAAGGATATATATCCAGCTACGAAGGATAAAGATAAACAAAATGATAATCGCAACAGTCAATCGGATGATTCAAATGACGCTATGCTTAAGTTAGAAAAACTTGCGCAGCAGCTGCACAAAGAGCTGGGTCTTTCAAATGAAAAAAATTGTAAAATTGTAGAAACCGTCATTAAGTTACCGCAAGCTCAACAAATTCGTGAAATATCTGGTGAGCGTAAATTGCAAACGAAGTTTATTGAGCATATGGTATTGGCACATTCAAAGGTTCCACAAAATCCTTTGGAGAAATTAACGGATGCGTTCCTATTGCCGGAAATCCATGAAGAAATGATTAATATGCGAGTAACAAAAGTTTATAGAATTCAAGCGTATTCTTGGCCCCATCTGTTACGCGGAAATTCTCTCTTCGTTGTAAATCCTGTAAAATCGGGAAAGACATGGTGTTATATACCTGCAATCTGTAATTTGGTCAGCTACCGCCTTCAAAACTCATCACTTCCACAGACTTACGGTCCAGTGGCTATTATTATGGTAGCTTCTGCTAGGCATGTTGAAAGTCTGAGCAACTACTGCCGCCGTTTGTTAATTAATTCTAAAACAAAAATTACAACAGTCCCAGCTTTTGGTATCCGAAATTCGAGTGAAGTGAAAATTGAACTTTTGAATAGTTGCGGCATTTTGGTGGCTACCCCGGCCTACTTGGTACGTCTTCTGAAGGACACTGAAAAGGAGTCCTTAATAGATCCTGGACGATTGCAACATTTTATTATAGACGATTTAGATTTAATATTATCACGATTTAAGAAAGATTTTGATACGGTCGTTCGTGGTGTTTTCAAAATGGCAAGGAAGCCTCATCAGCATACAATTGCGTTACAGATTATTGTAACATCAAGAGATTGGAATCCGGTTATGATGTCTATGATTCGCTGGGCGAATCAGCCTCTATTATTGATTGGCGACTTTCTCGAGGCGGCTGTGTATGGCAAAACGGCTATATCCGTTAAATTACGTTCGAATGAGAAAAAAATTGGTTCCGTTCTGCGTTTCATTGAACAACACCCGGTAGAACATGAGCGTCTACTCATACTTTGCAATTGTGACGATGATATGAAATACGTAGTGCGAACATTGGTCGAATCTGGTCATGCCTGCATTGGATATGGAAGTGATAGTGGCCCGGAATCAGTTCAGTTACGTATCGCTATTGAAGAGTGGAAGAATAAAGTAAGTAAACCACTTTCAAGTTAATCTTTAATTGAACGTAATTCAAATTTTTATTAACTTTTGTTGATTTTGTGCAGGTACTAAGTTCCCAAGTACTTGTATGCACTGATTCTGCTCTACCCGATCTTAAACTGCGAAATGCACAAAATCTTATACATTACTCAATGCCGACATCGTGGACAAAATTTACGGCACGATTCGCATCACTCGCGGAGAATTATGAAAATTTAATTTCGACTGATTTTCTCAGAAGTCAACATTACAAGACATTTTCATTGATCTTGTTGGACGAAGACAATAATATGCAATTGCCACGTCTAATTGATTTTATGAAGAAACACAATCAAATTAAAAATATACATTCTAATATATTAGCCGTGTCGAAACGAGTTTTGGTAGAACGCGAAGAATTACGTATTTTTAAGGGAGCTCTACTCTGTCCAATTCTTCTCGAATTTGGCGATTGCGACGAACCCCGTTGTGATAATCGCCATAATTTAACACGTTTTGATCTGATAACAAAAAATGATGATATCCCTACAGAAGGCGATATGCGTATTCAAATATTGAAGGTAATTAATATGTAAAACAAGAATTTTTATTAGAACATTTGACTAGCAGCTTCTCTATTTATAATTCGAAAATTGCTTTTGTTGTTTTTTCATTTGTTATACCCTGCACGCGAAGTGACAAGGAAGTATTCAATTACTTCTTCTGTTTGTAAGGCATAAAATGAGGCATGACTGAACAGGAATGTACACGCTTTTCTCATATGAGAAAAGTGTACTCGTATATATTCCTACTCAGGATAACCTGTGCATGTCCGTCCGATTGTTTGTGTGTCTATCTGCTTGCGGAAATCGCGATTGCAGTTGTATGGAGGGAGATGCCGACATGAAATTTGGCTCGAATATTTATTGCCTTCATAGCCAGTTCGTAAACCGGACCAGGGCTTCGTCTACCTCTTATAAAAAAATCTCCTTTTAAAAGGCGAGAACATTGTATTTTTCAATGTAATAGTCTAACCCACTAGGAAATGTACCACTATACTACTTATAGTATATACTACTTTTAGTATACTATCATTATACTACAACTTACTAAAATTGCCAGTCACCTTAAATATTTTTATTATCCAGATTTAAACTGTGTCCTTTCGTCAGACATTATAATGTAATTGTAATGGCAAATTCTAATTTAAAATTTGTAATTATGCAAGGACTTATAAACGTCTAAATCTCTTACAGGTATTTTCACCCACTTGGTATTCAGCTCGTCTATTAAGCCATAAATCTACAGGCTCAACAAAGTGGAAGATTATAAGGCGTTCCGATGAAGCGGCACTCTTTGGAATAAAGCTTAATATGCACTATATGAATATGGATAATTGGATAGCGCACTGGCCGCCGAAAATAAATGATATATGCATTTACAAGACATCATCAGAAACCTACCAACGTGCTCGCATATTAGATGTGCCTCATATATTATATCCAGATATAATAAAAGTGATTAATGTCACAATAAAATTGATCGATTTAGGCACAATCATCTCGTCTTGCAAATCTGATGAACTTCTCGTTTGTGATAAACAATTTAAAGATTTCCCTGCTCAAGCTGTAGATGTACGTCTAATGGGTGTTGTACCTTTTGATAATGAACGTACGTGGGATTCAAAAGCTACAAAAGTTGTACAAAGATGGATTATGTCTGATATAAATGAAAAGGAATGCGTTCATGTGAACATAAATTTTGCATTAGCGAACACTGTTTGGGTGAAAAATCTTATTGTTATGGAACGTTTACCAACCGTTAGAGAATATATTTATCGTGTAAATTTGAAACGTTCATTAGTACATAAGAATTTTGGTGTATGTGATAAAGCTGTTGAATGCAGACTGAAGGCAATGCAAGAGGAAGTTAATAAATTGCAGGATGCGATTATTAATGATGATCAAGAGATTATTTTTGATATCCAACAGATTTCTACTGATAAGCAAGATATTGATACAGAGAATGAGAATACTTCGTGTAACGCGCTAGAAGATTCCATAAACTTAATACAGTTTTCACCAAAAGACCAGGATTTGTTAAATTCCAAAGAAAAGAATGTTGAAACAAAGAAATATACTAATATGGCTATGGAAGCATTGGGAAGATCCAATTATATTAGTGAAAGAAGAGACAGTGAATGCTGGGACGAAATCAATGGAAATAATAGCAATAAGTGGGTAAGATTGATTACATATAAAAAATTTATATTGTATGGCAAATATACAAATATATTTTCTATTGAAAAACCCAATATATTTTCGATGTCGCGGCGATTAATTAAGAATCCAGGTAATTTGGCTAATTGCATCGTTAGAGACTATCTGAAGTTATAGACATGTACACAGGGAATAGCTGAAAAAATAAACCTTGTAAGGAAATGTTCACTTTTAGCCAGAAATTCGCTTAGATTAATGGAGTTCGGAACAGTATTTGTGTTAGTTTTAGAACTTAGTTTATTGTCTTAATTGATTGTTTCGGGAATCGTAAATCATAGATGAACAATTACAACGATGATACATCGTGTAAATCAATGTAAATTCTAAGATCGATTGACGTCGTGTATATGTGAATGTATGTGGCAATTGAAATAGGTTTGGAAAATCGTCATTTATATTTGCGAATGGTCGAATCGAAGCTTTTCGCATTTTCGCGCTATTCTCGAAACAGCATCTGAATATTAAATTCAATTTTGCTTTATCTATCGGTTTTGTTTAGTTCAAGCTTTTGTATTTAATTTTATTCGATCGTATTCAATTGCATTTTTCAAAAAATGTTCAATTTGATTTCTAAATCTCAAAAAGATTTAAAAAGTAAAATAATAAACAAACGAATTATAGGATATGTAAATATATATTTGACTGAATAAAATTGACGTGGATCCTTCGTTGTTTTGTAATGAAATTTTCTTCAGTATTTTCGCTTCAACAAATTTTAATTGCCGTTAACAAGAGATAGCTCTTGGTTACTTACAAAGAATCAGTTAGTAGGACTTATAACGTAATTCGTTAAATTACCTAAATTTTTGTAAATTGTTCAGACACCGCGAATACATTGAATGCTCATCATTAATTGATATTTTTATTTTAAATAAATAAAAAAATCAATATATAAATTATTTAATAAAATTGACTTCAAACCAAAGAAAATTGTAAATTTTTTAATTTTACTATATTTTACTAATGTTTTATGCCATAAGGTTTGATTAAAATTATTCGCTTTTTATGATATTTTACAGATTGAAATCCCTATTCTCAATGAAAGTGACATCATCGACAAAAATAAAAGCAACTCTTTCGATGACACCAATTCAATAAGCACGACAAAAGAAACACTAAAAACAAAAACTGAACATTTTAAACTAGAAGAGAGATGGTGTAGATTACCTTTGAACAAAATAGCTGGAGTTGAAATTGGTGATGAAAATGAGAATGGTAATTGGTGTGATATTTACATGCAATGCATTGATAAATATCAAATGCAACAATTTTCTCAACTCAATATTTTAATAAACGAACACATTAAAAACCTAAAAAAGCTAAATGAAAAGAAGCCTGCCTTCGACTCCAACTGGCTACAGCCTAAACAGAATTGTATTGTCAAATATGACAATCTCTATTGTCGTGCAAAAATATATGGAATATTTGGCAAAGAAATAGGTAAACAAATCTATCGTTTTTTCTTATGCGATTATGCGTGTTTTGTAACGGTAAATGCTGAGGATTTATTTTCGGATTTTCTCTATGAAACGTCATGTGAAATAATTGAATACACGCCCTACCAGGCTGTATATTGTAAGCTTGCTGGTATCACTTTAAAGCCATTTGGTAAACGCTATCCAGTGACAAAAGACTATCTCTATGCTTATGCTGTACAAGAACGCACAACAACGGATGGAGAATTGGCTGATTTTGAAATATTTTCCTACGATATTCTCTTGTATGAATGCAGTAAAGCGAACGATTTTGATTCAGCAACACTATTCAATATGACATTAATTGATAACAATGTGGCGACACTAGATCCTGCAACGAAACATTTTCTTCAATGTTCTTCGAGATTTTTAAAAACTGAAAGAAAGTCAAAGGACTCTAATGAAACTGAAAAGAGCCTACGCGATGAATTGGTTAGTTTTGAAGAGTTCCTCGAAATTTTTAATAATCTAAGCGAGGACGATTCTGAAGATGCTCTAGACATAGTTTTTGATTTCAAGAGAAAAGCTCATGACATAAAGGAGACAACGTCCAATAAGACTTGCCAAAGCGCTCGTGACAGAATGCTGATGGAAAAACATGATGTAATGAAAACTAATACTAATGATTTGAAAAATGATCAGTCTTCAACAAATGGAAATCATGATCAATTGATGACGGAGTCATTTTCTCGCAGCTTAGGATCTGCCGACAGCACTGGATCGATTCCTTTAGTTAAGGCTCTTCATAAACGTCCCCATACAGAATGGTACCAAACTGATTGTTTAATATTCCTAGCGATCCATGCTCCAGACATTAACGATTATTTTCTTAACGTCACTAAAGACACGCTTGTATTTGAAGCTTATGTTAATAATGATCATCACGTTTTGGTTTTAAATTTTCTTGGCAACATTGAACCGCAACATGTTTCACATGAAATACGTGGTCTGAAGATTATTGTACGATTGGTCAAAAGTTTCTTTATGGAATGGCCACGTTTATTGGTGCAGTCTAACAAATTTCCCTGGCTTTCATATAATTACAATGCTTTAGACTTAGAGGAAATTCACAGAATACGTCCAGAGCAGCGCATAAATTTGAATTCGAACAGAAATTTTACTAACAATGAATCCGATGAAGACGACGCTGATGGCGAAGAAGAACTCTATCAGACATTTACACCGATAGTAAATAGTGAAGACTTTCATGATCCTACAGCCGATCTTTTCTAATTTATTCATTTAAGTTTATAATGTTCATCGATTAGTTCTTACAAAACAATTTGTATGTCATAGAATTTAGTGAACAACCGCATTTAATATTGAATATCTTTTATTTTTTATCAATAAATGGAATTGAATTAAAACCGTGCTGTAAAATGTCATTTAAGGACATTCCTTTTACTGGAATTATTTTTTTATCGATAAGGTTCTCTGTAATTTTGGAATGTCGGAAATATCCAAAGTTTGGAATCAAATAATTTTCTAGAATTTTAGTAAAACTATCTTTTGTTATGCACACAGGCTGGTGGATTGTATATATTGGTTGGGAAACACCATCCCACACGCACAGGATAGTTTTTGTATTGAAAACGTTAGATGTTGAAATGACGCGATATATTCTTGAAAGACTCAAATTGGTTGCTGATGGGAAGGCGTCATATTACACCGCAGGTGTTGTCTGAACCGCTAAATGTTAGCGCAGTGTTGTATTGCATATTTGGACTCCTATTCTACGAATATAAAAAAATTGTAACAACGGTATTTAACAAACAAAGTATATGAACGCATTAATTAAATTTGATGCGTCACAATTATCAAGAATTAATTAGAAATAATAGAGTAAAATATATGACACCTTAATTTATTTAAAAAGAAGATTCTTTAACTTAAAAATAAACAGCTTGAGCTTATCAAATATAGTCATGCTGATCTAAAGATTGTCATGTTTATTTTTCTATATAAAACTCTTTTTTCTTCCTATTCCAACTCCTACACACTAAAACACTATTTTGTCGATACTTTGGCCTAAACCACAGCGGACACTTACAGCCTTATAATGTATCACGATACGAAAACGTAATCTTCGATTTTCTTTTGCTATTTCCCCGCTTTTCTTCGATTTAACGAAGAAATGATGAAGAAGAATGCCAAAATAACGATAACGAAAACGTAACGAACACGAATCGAAAACTAGATTCTTGTTGTTGTTTTTTACATGCATTCCCGTGTTCGATTGGAAATCACTTAATAATGTATCACGAATACTTCACGAAAGGGTTGTCAAAATTGACGATAACAAAAATGCGATCGTCAAAGCAAAGAAGCATGCTGCTATTGATTGCAAGGAGGGGAGAAGTTGTAGGAGGTAAACAATCGCACATTTTCTGTAGATGCCAACAACAATAAATTGGAAATGAAACGAAGTGAACGAAGAGGTTTCATTATCAGAGCCTTCGTTTTTGTTTCGTGTTCGTCAACGTTTTCGAATCGTGTTCGTATCGTGATACATTATAAGGGTGTTATTCGCTGATTTTTATATATTATCGAAATTCTCTCACGATCGAGCTAAGAGAAGATAGTCAGTGATAAAGAGGTGGGATGCTCTCGACACATACATATGCAATTTACTAAACCAATTTAAAAAATCTCATATTTCGGCGAAAATCTCGTACTTCGCTGAAAAATCATGCATCATGTGTACATAGAATCAAACCTTACGGTAAAAAACTTAAACTTGGAATCCAAACATTATCACAATATTTAGTTTCAGATATCAGTTGGTGTCGCTTTGCAAAAAAGAGCCCTTTGATTCTATGTACACATGCTGCATGATTTTCAGCGAAGTAAATGTATTAACTTTAATTCTTGCAATATTTATTTGGTGAAATATATTTTAATGAGTATATTTAAAAGCTGCATATTTACGCAACCTCGTGGGCCAATTCAACATACGGTATTGTTCGTAATTATAAGAAGAAAAAAACGACAATATTAGAGAACAATACTGTCAACACGAGAAAACGAGAACAATAACATTGTAAATCTCATTTATAGTGTCCATGAGACAAACATAAAATGTAGGCGTTAAACTCCTTATCTCTGTTTATAACTTTGCACAGGAAACCGAAACAATTTGAAAGTTTTTCCAAGCAAAATTTTCCAATTTAATGCCAAAAACAGGTAGGAATTCTCACGCGATCTCTCTAGCGGTGATATGTCAAAATTGTGCAGCCGATAAAGCCCATGCAGGGACGGAGAGAGTAAATTAATTTTAATTTTATTTTTTCTCAATTCTCATAATAGTCCATGCTACTTTGTCATATTACCGCGAACGAAAGCGCGATATTTCCGATTTGTTTCTGGCATAATAAAGCTCGAAGTAAACCCTGTTTCTCCGATGGTTGCAGATTATTATGTAGTATAATGAAACAATCAACACTTGCAAAACTCTGTGTGCTTAAAATCCGTTTCAAAATGTTTTGTGCAGCTCTCTCTCTGCTATAATGCCTTGTCTCCAGTATCATCTTATCGGTATTATGCAAAAATTGATTACATTAACAGCCTTATAATGTATCACGATACGAAAACGTAATCTTCGATTTTCTTTTGCTATTTCCCCGCTTTTCTTCGATTTAACGAAGAAATGATGAAGAAGAATGCCAAAATAACGATAACGAAAACGTAACGAACACGAATCGAAAACTAGATTCTTGTTGTTGTTTTTTACATGCATTCCCGTGTTCGATTGGAAATCACTTAATAATGTATCACGAATACTTCACGAAAGGGTTGTCAAAATTGACGATAACAAAAATGCGATCGTCAAAGCAAAGAAGCATGCTGCTATTGATTGCAAGGAGGGGAGAAGTTGTAGGAGGTAAACAATCGCACATTTTCTGTAGATGCCAACAACAATAAATTGGAAATGAAACGAAGTGAACGAAGAGGTTTCATTATCAGAGCCTTCGTTTTTGTTTCGTGTTCGTCAACGTTTTCGAATCGTGTTCGTATCGTGATACATTATAAGGGTGTAAGTATAAACATGTTTTGTACTGACAAAAGGCGTCGCGTATTATTCTATTAACTCCTTATCTTTGATATCGGCTGGAGAGTTGTGAACGGCTTTAAACTCTTATATCCTCTATACGTTCAGATTTCGCATGCATTAGTTTGAATTCGTAATACAACAGTTTTACAGGCACTGATTTTCATATCAAATCCTTCCACTATGCAGAGAAAATGATCACAGAAATACTCTCAGTTATTAAAAAGCAGCCGTCGTTTGAGGTTGTTGTTGGTGGTGTGAGATTTTGTTTTTCTCTTCTACGTATTTGTACGAAATTTTATAGCAAATCAGAAACAACAATTTTTGCAACTTAAATTATATTTCGATTTTGTTTTATTTGTTTAATTACTGTTGAAATATTTTTTATGTGCAATGTGAATTGTTAAAAAAATAATTAAAAAATAGTCTTAGTAAATATTTAATTCCTCAATGATCGCGCGTTAGCAATTGGGCTTATGTTACACACACTAACAAAAAGATGTGGTATTATCAAAATGTGAGTTGCTTTCATTGGTGTTTGCTATTGAATTGATTCTCTAATCAGCTGTTTGAAAGTGATCCATTTATTTTTAAATTAATGTTTTTATAATATTCACTAAGTTACCTACGTAGATTTTATATAAAGTTAAATATACAGGGTTCTTCGATTTTGCGAACCTCTGGAAAGATTCTGTCCGTATTAATAATAATTATATATTAAGCAAGTTTCGTATAGAAGTCACTTGTAATCGGAAGGTATTATTATTATATTTAATTAAACCTCAAGCAAACATTATGTTATAAATGAATTTCGTGAATGACTTTATGCTCTTGTCAATATTTATTCCAATTGAAACAATTCCAAAGAAACAATTCTTGAACTCATTGGAAGTATCTTTGAACGGGCCGCTAAATGTTTTACGTGATCGATATCTGGTCGGTAAATAATTACGTTCTCTATTTAAAGTAATTCAACTCAGTTTTCGCCGCAGTGTCTTTGAAAACTCATTCGTCAATAGAATTTGAAAAAAATGAAACCCAATAGAATGTTCAAACTTTTCATGAAAAACGTCCGAGAGAATGGTTGTATGCACCTATTCTTATAGTCACCCCTTGTCACGCATATTCTTTTTCAGTTTCTTTACAACTATCTCGTATAGCTATACTTGGCAAGAAACAGCTAATGGTAGTCTCAAACCATTGAAAGGGAATTGGAAAAACGTGTCGGAGTGATAAGGTTGGAATAATCGCATTAATATTCAACGGGGGAAAAGTTTAAAAAATTTTTAAAATTAAATAAGACACGAATTATTCTTTTTCCATTTAGTAAACTTCAGTTTTTACTAAAGTTTTGCCTTTGTTAATCGCCATTTGCAATGTAGCTCACGGTACTTTAAAGTGAATAAATTTATTAATATTTTCAAATATTTATTATTATTTATTATTTTATTATATTTAAATTTAAACTTTTGCTTTTGTTTGAAAAGATTTTAAAATAAAAAAATATCACTTCTAATTAAATTTCTACAGCTATTTAAATAAATACATTTTCTTGCATTATTGAAGAATCATAATTAATGATTATATTAACGTAAAAGTGTTAAGTAAACCAATACAATGTCTGCAATAAGTGCAAAATTGTTAATAGTCGAGTAAATAATGAATAAATTATTTTGCAAAACAAACGTTTTTTCTTCTATTGTGTGTGATCACACGTATTTATTATTGTAATTTAATCGATGGCATTGTACGCTTTATTAAACGATATTTATTTAATAAATTGGTAAAAGAGATAAGAATTCTATTAATGAAAATTTGTTTGCTTGAAATGGCAACAGTTAAATTCAAAGAGGCACGCCTAGAAATTATTACAAAGGCAATGACAAATTTTATTCCAACCCTTTGAAATGAATAAATAGTTTAAAAGGGTAGTGGAGTTTGCTTAGTACACTTAAAGAAATTGAAAACAGTATGCGTTCTTAAAATGTTTTCAGAACTCTAGATATTTTCTCATTTTATATGAATTTCTGTACTTTTTTCAAGCGATTTAAAAAAAATTATATTATATAAATTTATATATAAATATATATAAATATATGCACACTATATAATTGTTTCTTTCAGTATCACTTTTTACTAATTGCCATTCATTTGTTAACCACACCTCAATTGAATAATGCCGAAGAGAATCCACCTGCTCCCCCTGCTCCTCAAGAAACACCACCAGCCATCGATGGTCAGCAAATACCGTTATTACCAGCAGTGATCGGGAACGTTGTGAATCCTATGGAATTGACGACAACAACACCAACTACCCCCGTGCAAGAGGAAATCCCACAATATTTGAAGAGTTGCTTTTATGCGGAATCGGAATTGTGTCAGGAGCAGGCCTTTAATGATGTGGCAGCAAGATACGGTGATGGAGTACGTGATGTTACCAACAATTGCCAATGTCGCCCATACGTGGCCTATTCTAGTTCGTGGTATTGTTGTAATATAACTCACATGTCTATGATATCGACTTGTAGTAACATCAGTAGTTGGACGAACCTGCATATACGTAATATATCTCTAGTAGATCTAGATCTATCAAATTCGCTTTATCAAAAACTAAACTCGTTGGCGATTACCGATGGTAATATTACGCGTGTCATAAAATCATTCTCTAGATTCTCACCGATTAAATGCTTTAATATATCAAATAATAATCTCTCCGATATATCACAACGTGCCTTGAGTAGTGTGCCTAATTTAAAATTTCTAGACATATCAAATAACAATCTCTCACGAATTCCTAAATGGAATCAGAATCAAAATATTACTGTCGATGTTAGGTGAGTTTGAAACTGTGGAATGATTATAAAGGATGATTAAACTTTTTTCTTTTTTTTTATTGTTTCAGTGGCAACAAACGGATGTTGTGCGCAACATTGATCAGCGCAATATTTCATGATTTATTTAAATTCGTTGCACCCGAAACATCATATTGTCTGATGAATAACACCTACAATTGGTTTAATTCAACTGACTATGTATCAATAAAACAAATTGAAATGACAAAACGTTTTCAAACTGAATGTCCCGTTATTCCGGGTTATGGAAACTGCACTTGTTCTCTGGAGCATATGCTTCTTTTGGTAATTTTTTGCAATGTCGGTTTTTATAATCATTATTATTTTTTTCGTTTCTTTTTAGGGAGATCAGACAAAACCGTCGGCGAAATTATTTTGTCGTGTTGATTGTTCGAATTTAGGGTTGATTGAATTGCCACCAAAATTACCGGAAAATACCTTTTCCCTGAACGTATCGAATAATAATGTTAGTTTCACAAAGAAAAAAAAATATCGTTGAAATTATTTACGCAAAATTATATGCCCATCATTCTCATTTTTAAGATCGTCGACGCTTTCTAAAACAAAATTTTCAATTTAAAGCGAAGAGCAAATACAGTTTCTTACTGATTCCATAATTCGAGAAATATATTAATTCATTTTCATTCTTTTTATAGATAACTAGCATTGGAAATCATTTTCACACAAATCCTACATATCAAAATATAGTAAAACTCTATGCGGATAATAATCAGATTTCTTCGATGTACGAATTAGAGGGTACAGAATTTATTGATCATTTTCAACGTCTATATCTACGGAATAATGCTTTGAGCAGGGTAAGGATTTAATAATAAAAAATTTTTCCCTACAAGAAAAAAGAAAAAAAGGATTATGTACGGGTTTATTTTCTTAACTTGCAGTTACCTGCATATTTGCTTACCAATGCGTTGGACAGCGATATGGGACGGAATATTTACTTAGGCGGAAATAAACTGCAGTGTGATTGCAATTCAGCTAAAGTTTTAAAGGTATCTAATTTTGTAGTTGCGTATAAAATCAAAATTTAATATTTGTAATTATTTTATATGGGTTAGCTTTGGCTTTTAGAGCGTAGTCGAGACATACCAGACTACAATGACATCAAGTGCCGTAATATGCCACAACGTGTTATAGACTTACAGGAAATCAAGTTATGCCAATCACCACACGATTGGACAGATTATATTTATTATTTAATAGCCACCGAAGTTCTTCTTTTATTTGCATTAATAACTAAAGTTTCTTATGACTATTGGGTATTTAAAACCGCCGGTTATTTGCCATGGCCGGCGAGTAAAATGCCAAAATTGCCTTGCGATTGGCTATGTGAATCATAGAATTATATCTGGTTCTAATCAACACATCATATAACTGTTTGACTGCTATAGAATTATTGTGCTTTCAGTTTGAAGCTTCGAGCGGACAATATGTGTTGTCGTGCATCCTAGCATACATTACTTAACAAAATAATAAGTGAAGCCAATCTTATTGAGATTGATTTCTTTTAGCGATGCTACATGCTGCTGCATCCATGATGACTGCTCGCTTATATACAGCCGCAAAAAATATCATAAGTGAAGAACTCGATACTTCACTTTCTACAAGCTCAAAATAACTTAGAGCGTGTGATGCACTTATCTACGCTATGGTATGTTCGCTGTGTATACTATATAAAATAATTAATGAATATGAGAAAGACACCAAGTTATGCTGCACTTCGTCCCCACAAGACCTCAGATATAATACACAAGCCATATATTAATTGTATATACATAAAATCGATCTATTTGTCAATTTTTACATTTTACATTTTATTTAAATTTATTGAATACTAAATAAAACAAAAAGTAATCAAAAGTGAAGCACATCAGATATTATTTGAGTGGGTTTTTTTGTTTGTTTTAATAGCATTTAATTTATTTTTTTCCTTGTGTTTTTTGGTGGATGCCACAGTTCCTTCTAATTTTCTTATTTTTTTCGTAATTTCTTCACTCTCCATTTCTTCGCCCTTACTCGTTTTGCTTAAGCTTCTCTTAACAAATCGACCAGTTTCCTTCAGCTTACCTTGACGATTTATTTCTGGTTTTATTTTAGTTGAAATATCCTCACGTTTGGGGGCAAAATTAGCCAATCTTTTAATCTCAGATTTTCGCGGTTTCTTCATTCTCAACATAAAATCAGGAACTTTTCCCCCAGAGTTTTTAATAATTTGAGCAATGCTTGAAAAGAAAATTATGCAGCAGTTTATGATCTGGCTTTCTTTACATGTATTCGTTAATATACTCTGGCATGTGTGTCAACAACTACCTTTTTAAATTTGGTGTATCATTTTGTGTGAAAAACGTTATAGCTTTTCCTGGTCTACCAGCCCGACCCGTACGTCCAATGCGATGTATATAAGATATAGTTGATGGAGGGAAGTCGTAGTTTATAACAAGATTAACACCTTTGAAATCTATACCACGCCCCATTAGCTCAGTACAAATAAGCACCCAAATATTTCCTTCCCGGAAGGCACGAACACAATTATCACGCTGTTGCTGTGTTCGATCGGCATGAATGACATCCACGTTGATTCCGTCATACAATAACTCTTCAAATAGTTGTTTTGCTCGATCCTATCAGATTTAAAAAATATTAAAAAATCTTTAAACATAAAAAAATACCGATTACTTTGCTCTGAACGAAAACTAAAACTGGAGGCCTTAATCCTGCTCGCACCAAATCACGGATAGCTAACAATTTTCCACTTTCAGAGCCGACAAATAACAATTCCTGATCAACCAATTCAGTGGCGGTATTTTGTTGCCCAATTGTTACCCGCGCCAAATTCTTAAGATTTTTTAAAGCCCATTTTGCAACCGGTACGGTATATGTGGCACTAAATAATGCGAGTTTTTTAGACGGATTTGTACAGGCAGCCAATATATCATCTAATTGATCTTTGAAGTTATTTTGGCCATCCTCCATCAAACGATCTGCTTCATCAATAACAACCCATTCGACCCTAAGGTCAAGATAGAGGAAAATTTTAATACATAATTCTTTCGAAAATATTTTCTTTGTGTCGATATATGAAAATGTATATTACCTTTTTAAATCTATCAGTGGGGGCTCTTGCTGTAACATGAAACGCACTCTATTTGGCGTCGAAATCAATATATCGAATTTTTTTTTACTTTTCGGGCCAAATTTTTGCTCCGCTTGATTAGCTTTACTTATCATATGTATCTTTAAGGCAGTTTTCTCCGCAAGTCGTACGCATTCCCTATATATCTGTTGAGCTAATTCTCGTGTGGGTGCTAATATAATTGCACGGAAGCCATCCTTCTTGGGACCTCGCAGGTCATGTAGAATAGGTGTAAGAAAAGCAACAGTTTTACCGGAACCGGTGGGTGCACAAGCCATCAATGGTCGACCCTCTAATAAAATGGGAATGGCTTGCATCTGAATGGGTGTAGGTTCAGGATAATTGCAATTGGTCAAATTAGTAAGAAGTTGCTGCGAGATAGCGTAATTATCTTTTAGGTCTGAAAAACACTTAATGGGTGGAGGTATATTTTTTCCCAAAACCGAAATATTGTATTCTTTGCGTAGTTGTGATATCTAAAAATGATGAAATGTGCGGTGATGAAAAATATGCTTAGCATTGCAAAGATTAATATACTCGCTCTTGTTGTAATTGCTTCAGTCTCTCCTCTTCGCCAATCTTTTTCGATTTATGTGCTTTAATAAGGGGCTTGCACGTCGTTGTTAAATATTGGAAATTTGTTGAATCTTCTTGTTCTTTCATCAGTTTGGGCTTCTTTTCTTCATTTACATTATTATTAACCAACTTGGGTTCAGTAGCAGAATTGCTCTCACCGCCTTTACGGCGGTGTTGATTGAACTAAAATTTAAATATTCAATTGATTGCAATCCTATTGAACTAATCCCGATAATAATAGTAATAGGCAGTATAGTACCTCTGATTCAATGAGCTTTCTTTTAGTGAAATGGACGCCTCTTGTTAGCTGATGAAACAATTCGTGGGTATCCATGATTTAATACACAAATGAAATATCACAAATAAAACTTTATAAATAAGAATTTTACCGCATGGCAATATAATTCAAAACAAACAGATGTAGTTTAACACTGCAGAGGGCGTTTCCGAAATAAAATTTTATAACATCAGATGTTAATGCACTGAGAGAAATCCATGATAACATTCAAATATAGCGTTTTTATCGTGTCGTCAGCTAATTTCAACCTTCGCAAATCAGAGACGAAACCCGTAAAATCTGTAAAATTTCATATGGCATCAGTCGTGAAAATGGTGTTATATGTTGATACATCACAACAATCTCTCTTGTCCGTCATTATCTATAGCTTCTTAAAACTACTGTAAAAAGTATACAAAACTATTATACTAAGTACAGATGGTGGCAATTTTTAAATATCCGTCCATGCAAACACTATCCAACATTGTTTAAATTGATGACATTAAGTGCGTATTAAATCGCTACTAATATAATCTCAAACTGTTTTGAACATATTGACTATATTCCATTTGTCTAAAGCAGTTCATAATTATCCCGAAGTTTCTCTTGTTTATACTTACATTTCAATCAGGTAGTTCCTTCCGGCGTATATATATCATCCATGTCATCATTACCGTAGTAAATGGTTCCGCTAATCTGCTGCTAATAGACGGTAACTAAAATGTTCTGGAAACATTCACAAATAATATTTACACATTGTGGGGTGACCATAATGGAAGTCGTCAAACATGTCAACGATTAGTCGAATATTTTTATTCCTCGTTTGGTATTTAACTCGTTTATTATTATTTTGATTTTCACACTCGTTGAATTGTAGTTTTATCATCAGCTAAGCGAAGGAATTTTATATAAATATTCCGTATTCATAAACGTATATTTAATCGTAGAACTCTCTCTAAATTTAATACACACGATTAATGTGATTTGTTTAAGTTGAAAACGAGGATACAATATATATATATAGAAATTAATTGGAATTCAGAGCCCAAGAAAGTCTTCACGGGAAAAATTATACATATGTATGTATATATAGTATTATTTACTGAGATGTGTGGTGGCTAGAATCAGCAGAACAAGTACCAGAAGGAATGTAATTTAAAAGGGCATTTTGAGATCATATAAAGGCAAACAGGTAGGGCGGTATTCAATAAGCTCGTATGCGGCCAGATCTTGAGATTTATACAATGTATTCAAACTCGTCGGAAGCAACGGATACTACCATAACACTTATTGATGGTACGAGTTCTATGAGTGGATCACTAACAGGGAATCCGCATACACCAACATCACAGAGTTCACGTGACTCAATTCCATCTGTGGCCACTACTGATGCAAACATAAAGGCATCACCAAACAACCATAGACCTTGCGGCGCTCTTACCCTCTGTGGTACAGACGACAGACTGGAAGGCAGCCAAATCTTTAACTACGTACTCAATAATTTTATAGAATATTCTCATTCATCCAATGCCACATGCGAAGATATTTGCATTGATTTTTGCAAATCTTTGGGTATACTACCAACGACTCGTTTATTATTCGGCCTACGCACGTATGAGGGTGAAAGCTGGTTGGCGCCCAGTCATACATTGCAATCGGGGATAAGATATTGTTTTCGTATGCGTTTCAAAGTTCCCGAAATGGATACGCAACTTAAAAGACTTGATTCAGTTGCCTTTGAATATTTGTACGCCCAGCTCCGTTCGGATTTAGTATTAGATCTTATACCTGACATACGATATCCTGCTAAGAAAGACAACGTTGTAGGTCTTGGTGTTGTTGATATGTATATTGATTTGTTAGAACAAAAGGATACGGTGGAAAATATCATCAAGAACTATAAGCGCTACTTGCCACGTCAATTGGTAAAGACTCATAAGTTCTTTGCCAAGAAAAAGATCTGCGATGGTTTTCAACAAATTAGATGTAAAAATTATGATTTGGCTTATGTTAAGTGGACGTATATGCATACAATGATTGAATTGGCTCCAAATTATCTAATGGAAGTTTATAGAGCTGTTGTCGATTACATACCTGGGGAGGGCGGTTTAGAGACAAGACGACAGTCAGCGTGCTACGTAAATGACGATACAAATGATATGTCATTATTGGAACATGTATATGTTAAGCTGGATTTGTATGATTCATTGCAGCCTGGAATAAAGATATCAAGAAGAACTTCCGAAGAAAAATTAAAAGTGAGACCAAGCATAAATATATAATTTTTCATTCTTTAAAAAAATTGGTATTATTTTTTCATCTGCCATAGAATGCGCACATAATTTCTTTAATGTTTATTATTAATGTGAATAATATGTTGTTATTTTTCATTTCTTTTTCAATATTTACGTTAATAAACTTTTTTCTTACACAGTGGACTTTCGTTGCGAAGTTGGAAAGCATATATGCATTGTATATAGAGGGTAATGACTTTGTGCGCTTGGAAATTACCGGATTTCCGAATGGCTATCGAATGAAATTTGAGCGCAGAAGTGTTTTAGAATCATTTATCACTTACTTAGCTGGTTATATACGGTTGGCAATTGTCCAATATTCAGTAGACTTGGTAATTGTAAATGAAATTAAACGTTCCCATATATTTCAGATTAACATCGAAATGGATGTTGGATCTTTGTGTGCAATTCATGACCCCATCACTACAGGAACTAAAGCGATTACGTTGCCACGGCCCCATAGGGTATAGCTAGTCATTATTTGACAATTTAAAGCGCTTAATCTTTAATGAAATTTTGTTGTTTTTCTAGAGGTGGATTTTCATTCGCAAAAATTCGGGAAAAACGTGATCAGTGTGGTAGTTATATTATACGTCAATGTGAGAAGGAATACGATACTTATTTCATCGACATTAATACGAGATCGTAAGTCTTATATCTAAATAATTGTAGTGCATCCACCACTCTCCGTCTGCTCCTGGTCAGTAATTATGAAGGAGCTTATATTAAAGCGTACACAATACAATGAGATTTTTTTAAGGAATACAATGAGATTTTTTTACTTTTTTAAGTTTGTTCTAAGGAAGGTGTGGATTTAGTAGCGGTATATTTATATAGAATTTCTCTATAATTAACAATTTGCTTCATGCAATTTACAATTTTACATAATTTACAATTTGCTAATACAAAAAATGATACTGGTTTGACCTAAACTACTAGGATTAACATTCAGAAATTTATTATATAAAGTGCCTTACCTCGCTACGTATTTGTTCACTCTATGACGCTCGACTCCGAATAAAACCTTTTATGAAATTGTTTTCGAATCACTAAACTTTGTTAGATGACAATCCCTACGGGAGTGGTGCTATCGGTATGAGTGTGTGGATCACACATCATCATAATAGTAATAAAATTTAATTCAAATAAATTACTTAGCTCCGGCCTGCAATCAGAGAAATTCAAAACAGAAACCTTTAAGATTAGAAAGGATGGTACAAATTCCAAATGGATACTATATTTTTCTAATAATTTGATAGCTTTTGATAAATTGACGGATTTAGCATCACATATTCCAACCGAAACGGGACAAAAGTTTCGTATACCACCTTCAGAATATGGTAAGCGGTTATCCATCTCTTTATTTATTCAATTAGAAACGGAGAAATATTGTTTTATAATTTACGATTAGAAAGTGTGGAATAATTCCATTAATTTCAAATTGTATACATAGATATATCAAAACAAATTGACAATTTAATAGCTGGAAAAGTGTGCAAAATTCATTTATTTTATATAACATTAGAATATACAACTCTTCAATACTTTTCGTAAAGAAATTCTATCCTAGTAAATAATTTCATTCCATTCCATAGATAAACCTCCAACGCTGTTAATTTGCTTGCCAAAAAGTTTGCAATCTAGAAAGACTGAAACCGAATTAAGTGATGCTGAACTTCAAAGAAAACGTGTGCAAATATTTGATCCAAAAATTGATTTGCAGTGGTACAAAAGTAAAACCTATTTTTACTTAATTCCCTCAAAATTACCGCATTTATTAAAAAATATTTTTTAAATTTCAAGATTCGATGCGTGAATGTGACACCGGTAAAATGATCGAAATGCGTGCAGATTGGCTACAACAAAGTGGCAGCTTTAAAGACGTTAGCGTCACGTTAAAAGTCCTAAAATCTGATCAGGATTTTCCGGTATGATCGATTAATTGTTTGATATACATTAATCTTTTTTCATTTTGAAAGATTATTTTTCATTTTGGTGTAGGAATTTATGAAACTTGCTAATGCTTGGAGTCAGATTTATTCTCCACAATTTATAAAACTCTATGGCTTAACTCTTTCCACTCCGTATACGATGATAATGGAACATTCGAAATATGGCCCGCTTAATAACTTCCTGGCACGTTTCAAAGACAAAATTACATTGAGATCTTTGTTGGATGTCGTGCATGGTCTTGTGCGTGGTATAGTCTATTTGGTAATTAAATAATATAATGGATAATAATTACAATGGATTTGCAAACAATTATTTGAGTTATATTTTAAAATCATGTGGAATAATCTTTACGGGAAACGTTTTCTAACAATTTCTTTTCTTCAATCATAGCAAGAATATGGAATTATACACGGATACATTCGTTGCTCCAATTTGCTGGTAACGAAATTCGATGCGAAATCAAGTTTTCTTGAAGCCAAATTGGCTGATCCTGGATTTTTGCGACCTTACCGAAAGGAAGAGTAAGTGTTTGGGATAATAGATCGATAACTCAATCGAAAATTAATCTTAATTAAATTAATCCTCCAATATTAGGCTGCCATGGATACCATTTGAATATTATAAAGATTTGAATGCTGCCCGCACAGATCCATATGCTGAATTGTGGGCGTTTGCTACAACAATTTGGGAAATATTCGCTCGAGGGAAACCATTAATTAATTTAACGGAGGAAGTGTTGAGGCAGAATTACAATCGTTATGGTGGTATTCTGCCAATTCCCAGTAATGATTGCCCCGAGGAAATGTACAAGACCATGATGGATGGTTGGAGTGTTGAAGCAGATAAACGATTTAATCATCAGGAAATTTTTTCGCGGTTGATTTTTACTAAAGAGATGCTTTCATCGAATTATGCGGCTGTCGATTCTTCACAAGACCTTTCGGACACATCATCCATACATTCGGGATATAGTCGCTTAACGGAAGGCACAGGCACATGTAATAATCACATTTGAAGTTGCCTATATAGTTTTTTCTCATAAATAAAATCTGCCCTGGTTTTTTTAGACAATTCCTTAAGAAATGGACACGGTGATAGCAGCGAAATTCAAAACACATTTTCCGCAAATAAAACAGGTTGCGAAAAAATGCCTTTGATACGAATTGATCATCACGAACGTGATCACAATAATCAAAGCCATATGATGATGAATAATAGTCACGCCCAATGTCGCAGTTATTTTGATGATACGCCCTCGGTGTTGCAGATACCAAATGGTAAAGTAATCTATAAAAAGAAAATTGGTGAGGGTCATTATGGCACCGTGTATTTGGGTGAAATCCGTTACAACAGTGGTAACAAAGAACGTGAACAGGTTGCCATCAAGACATTAAAAACATTCAAATTAATGCAATTGAATAAAGATTTTATGCGTGAAATACAAATAATGCAGGTAACGTTCTGTCTTATTTCATCCTATTCGTTTTTCGTTTTTAATAATTTGTAATTTCGCATTATAGACTTTGGATCATCCAAATATTGTAAAAATTAAAGAGTGGGTTGAAAATCCAATATCGATTATTATGGAATATTTGGAATGTGGTTCATTCATTGTTTATCTCTCATCGAAAAAACCAAATCTGACTAACGAGAAATTGCTTGGATTCGCCTTAGACATAGCTAAAGTAAAAAAATCAAAAATTTGTTTATACATATATAAAACATGTTTAATAATTTTTTATTGCACAGGGCATGGATTACTTACGCAGTCAAAAAGTTATACATCGAGACCTTGCAGCTCGCAATATTTTAGTCGATCGAGATCTAGTCAAAATTTCCGACTTTGGCTTGGCGCAAATGGCAAATGCTGATGGATACTATTTCGCACAAAGTGAACGTGAAATACCGATTAAATGGTAAGATTATTTTTGAAGAAGTTCCCGATTTTAAACTTACGTTGTGAGAATTGAAAACAAATATATGATTAATTCTTTAGGTATTCGCCAGAATCAATTAAAACTGCAAAATTCTCCTTTCAATCGGATGTTTGGTCTTACGGCGTAACACTTTTTGAAATGTTTTCAAGAGGCGAAATACCGAATCTCGATTGTGGTAAAGATTTGACACAAGAAGAATTTCTTAATCGACTGGAAAATGGTGACAGGTAATAAAACCTTAGATTAACACCTTGGTATGGCAATTATGTTCAATTGTCATAGCTATGAAATTACTACAAAATATTAAATATAATATTAATATTAAATTATTTTTGTAGATTACGGAGACCAGCACTATGTCCTGAAATCATTTACGATAAGTTAATGTTACCTTGTTGGGAGGCAATTCCTAAAATGCGTCCTAGTTTTAAAGATTTAATTAATGCAATTCAGTGTATTCAAAATGAGAATGGTGAATGCATTTGAATGAATCATGTCCGATTATGATTTAATGAAATAAACGAGGATAGATTTTTACGTATATAAAATTAATTAAATTATAAAACTAATTAAGTCCTATTAGAAATCTTATTTTGAAATAATAAATGTTAAGCTGCAGGAAATATATAATTTTTTTTAATTCTTTAGGATTTAATGCCAATATAAAATGAATTATTACATAAAACTACTAATTATTAGTACATAAAATTGTACGAATTTTTGTGTACGTTTTTCGAAGTCAAATTATGTTCAAATTTATCTGCTGCTATAAAATACATGACTAGGTTTTATGAATTCCGGTAAAATATAAGTTTAGTTTTTATTAGATAAGAAGAAATAAATTGCCTTATACTATTATAGATATTTAATGTATATTTTACAATTTAACAATTTTTTAAAATTTTTATCTGAACGTGAAAAAACAAATTTAAAACAGAATGTAAAATAAAACAGATTTTCAAGATTTTTCATTTGATTACAACGAAAACAATTTCTCCATCTCTTTCTCTCTTGTATTAACTTGGTTGTTAAGTAAAACAAATTGCATTGAGTAAATATATTCAGGATGGAATACCGCCGATCAGGCTGCTTGTTTTGTAATTGAAACTGTTGTAAATGTAGGGTCCGACACGAAGTTTGAATGGATACATTATTTGGAACCTTATTCTGCATGGAAGCGTTTTATGAACATCTCTAATAAAAAAATATTTGCGGAACAGATCAGATTCCAAATACAAACTGGCGACATTCTCCAAATGAAATAGAAATTATCAGCTTATCTAAAAGTTTTGTTTTACTTTTGAAATAATTTCTGAAATGTACAATAAGTATTGAGAATAGAGGCTTGTTCAGTTTCTTGAGCTTGACTTTAAATTTTGGTTGTTATTAATACGCAGAAACCGATATCCAAGAGAATTCTTCTGCGTGGATTAAGAAAAACTAAACTAAAATTATTTCATATTACTATATCAAAAATTTGTTTAAATAATAAATAAAATGGGGATATCGGGTAATTTCACTTAGTAAACGTTACAACTTGGTCGGATGTAGTATAAAAATTATAAATAGTAAGAAAACTGAGAAATATAATTCCCGTTTTGTTAGCAGCCGCCTTCCTTTTGATTTTGGATTTGTTTTTTTAGGGCATCAATAACACCGGCAAAATTCGCAGTTTTCTTCTTAGCTGATTTTGGCGTTGAATTTTGATTGCGTATACGCATTTGAGGCGTAGTGAAGTCATCCATGAAATCAAAATCGTGATTTACAGGCCTAAACCCAAAACAAGCCATAAGTAGAACAATAGAGTTATAATTCTAGATTAAACTTACTCTTCTTTTTCGAGACTTTCCACTTCGTGCTCTGGCTCAATTTTACCTTCTACCGGTGAAGGCGCCCTTCGACCGGGACATTGCCATTGCAATTCTGGAATGGTACCATTCTCTAACAGTGCATATAAGTTCTCGAGTTCTTCAGCAGTTGGCTCAAAATCTTCGCCTTCAGGAATGCACGGGACAGAGAAATTCTCTAAATGTGTTGGGGTTTCGCTGCACATAGCAATTGTCTTAAAATTATAGTAGAGCAGAGATAATCTCTGTAGTAGAGACTGTAGAATTAAATCTGACAGCATCAGAGATGCCACCCTCTAAAAAACTCTATCAATTACTGAAATGTCAAATTTTTTAAATTCCTCTTGAAATTCGCTGTCATTGGATATACAAAAACTGAGCACATACATGTAACTTATGTATGATTGCATTCATAATAATAATACGACGAAAAGCCGCTGCGCTTAGTTTGCTTGTTCCATAGTTTCCCCATTCCAATTGCCTTTCAACTGCTCGATATTACCACTGGTGACACCTTGCAAAATATATTAAGCCAAATAGTTCAAAAACAACTGGAAGCCAAGTGGAGACCAAACGTTCTAACTATGATATAAACACATATATTAAACCCAGTGGCCATCTGCCAAATTCTTATAGAGTGGCAGTACATTCATCGCTTAGAATGTTTGACAACTGCCCGTTGTGTGGAATCTAAATTAATATAGGTTATGCTAAAAAATCATGTAACCTGCACGTTAGCTGGTTGATTTTTCTTGTTCATAACAAATAACGCGTACTAAATTCATAAGCAATATCCTTTTAAAACCTAAAAAACTGTAAATATAATAACCATGGCAGATTTTGATTTACCACTGAAACCCGATGGTGAATTGGATAGTGACTTGCAGGATTTTCTTATGGTAGAAAAACAAAAAGCGCTGTTGAATTCCCAGGTACTTGTGGTATTATGTTACAAAACGAATAAATAGAATTTGTTTGCTACTTTAGATTCATGAATTTACTGATATTTGCTGGGATAAGTGTATGGGGAAGCCAGGAGCAAAGCTTGACAGCTCAGTTGAAACCTGCTTAAGCAACTGTGTGGATCGATTCATAGACACATCTCTACTCATTACAAATCGCTTTGCTCAACGATTACAAAAAGGCTCTGCTCTTTAATATATCCTAGGAAATGGATATCATAAACCAAGTACAATAATGAACTTAAAGTCATGCCACTAAAAACTTAGTTTTATTGTAAGTCGGCGTTAATTTTTTAAGGATGAATCAAAAAATCGTCCTAGTAAGCATTCTTATGGAATTTTAATGTTGGCTATTAATAAACGTCTAAATATGTACATAATTACATTTTAATTTCATGGGTATTTAAATATATTCTTTGTGCATTTAGCTATGAGCACATAAAATATGCTTTACATTTTGTTTTATATTTATGATTGCTCAATAACATCCGCTTTTTTGTCTTTTGATTTCTTCAAGGAACGGTAAAGTTCGACCATTTTGGTCCGTTCATCCTCCAGCATTTTTCGAGTGGCTTTTGGTAAGTCCTTGCGTTTGCCCTTCATCGTTGATTTAGTTAATTGAAAACTTGTTTGTTTTGGATTCGGTAGTTGTTTGGCTTCCGGAGCAGTTTCTACTGATAGAAGTTCTTTGAGTAATAAATTTTTCTTCCCAGGCTGTTAAAATATGTGCTTTGTAGTTTAAAATTTTTGCGATACAAAATTAACTAACCCTGGATACAGTTTCGCTTTTTGTTGCTTTACGTGGCAGCGCGGTCAATGTTGGTGGCCCATGCACGACCTCACCAAATTTAAAATGATCTCGCTTGTATTCCTCCTGATCCAATGTTTCACGTTCTCTCTGGAGTTTTACAACAAACGATTTTTGTCACATGAAAATTACTACCGATATAATACCTCTTCTTCATTCTCCTTTATTGCTTGCTTTATTAATTCTTTAGCCGTATTGGGATCAATTCTTTGACGCGAAAGTTTACCCTCTTTCTCATTCCCCTTTTTTTTCTTCCGCTTTTGTTTCAGTAATTCGTCGATTTCATTTTTGGGTTTCTTTTTTATAAGTATTTCACCAGTCTTTGGATTACGCACTACCTTAACTCCATATTTAATCTCATATTCCGCTTCACGTAGGGATTCTCTTGTTAAGCGATTAACTCGTTTCAAATAAGCACCATCAGTTTCATTCGCGAACTGCTTTATAGATTTGAATTTATTAGTATCGACATCCTTGGCTTTGTTTGTGGTATCACGAGGTAAATCTTCCACACCTCTACGAATACGTTTTATTTTTCTTCCAGCAGTTGAAGCATCAACCAATTTCTTAAACTGTGCAAATTTGAAGGACATCTTTTCCTCGTCTCCCATTTCGGGCGGATTATTAACGACGTTTTGCAATCTAGAAAGTTTTGAAAGCACGAATATTTTTCGATTTAATATATATTTACAAACCTCTTCTCTCTTTCTTCGATTTGCTTTAAGGGATCTCGAACACCATGATGTTTTCGGGCTGGAATCTTCCTTTTCCGAGCCATTTCTATTTATCGGTAACAACTCCGCTTCTTATTAATGGGTAATAAATAAATTGGTGATTATGAATTGTCAATCTGAAGACCATGCTGTTGTTTGTATTTGTGTGAGGTTAGCAGCGATTAGGTATATTTACAAACAATAGGAAACGTCTTATTTTTAACATTTCAATTAATTGCTAAAAATATTCAAATTCTAATGAAATTGAAGAATATTACGATGAGCTATATATCTGAGACTGAAACAGTTTACGAGTATTTGCTAAAACCATCTCGTTTGTGTTAGAAACGATATAATGTCAAACTTTTAGAAAATTTGTGATGGTTGAAATTAGAATATTTGTAGAATTTGCTTTACTATTTTCACTGATAAGATTTCGTAGGTTATCAATTATTGATTAAATTTATCATCAATGAGATCCAGAGACAAAATGTTTATAATATTATAAGAAACGATTGAATTCGTTTATGTCTAAAATACAATATTTCCCACCCAGTATCGATTCTTACGGAAAAGCTTGTGAAATAACAACAGCCAAAAATTTCAATAGCATAGAGCCGTTTGTCTGTCCGCCTTTTTAGATAAACACTTCGTGGAATAATAAAAGAGAATATAAACGGCAAACTTTTGTCTTTTCAATAATGGCTCCAATTATTAAGAGCTATGTAAATCATCCAAAATGAATGCTATCTTCTTACAATTTCGAAATGATAAGAAATAGATAGGTTTTTATCTGACAAAGATGTGATATTAGGTGTAAAAGCGATTTGTGAATTAGTACGAGACTTTAGCAATAATAAATAAATGACAAGGAGAAATTCAGCGTTTTATTGTCAAGTGAAATTATAGAAATATATAGAAATATATTCTTCTCGGTTAATGGAAGAAACACGGAAAATTGTCGCGAAATTGTTATTTATTTAAGCAAGTTATGGGGGTTAACTATTAACATAATTTTTGTGTATTAAAAGTATCGAAAGAGAAAATTCCAATCAGTGATTTTGAGAAAGGATTTATAGCTATAACGAAAGGCAGCAACAATACAACAGGTAGGTCAGTAAATAGTTTTCGTACATTTGATGTATGATTGAGAGGCGTGATAATGACAATATGGGAATATGGTATGGGTTAAAAGCTAACTTTTCATTCATGCTTTTGATGAGTTTAAAGGTATCATAAAAACCATTATTTATTAAACCTATGGATGTTTTAATGGGCCACCTAGCATTAGGTTTTGGAGTTATCAGGAATGTTAAAACGAAATAAAGTTTTTAAAATTGTCTACAAAAACATGAGAGTGCAACATGTAGTATTGATATATGAAGATGAGTTTTAAATTTGTTGTTGGAATCATCAGCTGTTAATTTTCGATGCTGTTTAATCATAAAATTGTGGAAAATTCCATACATCTTTAGAAATAAATAAGTGTTCTGAAAACTTTGGCGTCATTATATTTTTTACTTTAGTTATGTATTTAATTAATTTAATTTTAATGAACACCTTAGTGCTGTGAACATATAGGAATTCGGTGCGAATATCCGGATCAAATTGTTTAGCAACGCACGTTCTTATGAAGAACAAGAAAAAATAAATTCTCGACGGCGACGAAACAATTAGGAAATGTTGTATTATATGGTGCGTTTCGTTGCTCTTCTTCTTGTTCCCGTTGTATTGACCAATGAGAGGCTGCGTTAGTTGAAAATTCGGTCCGGCTTTTCGCACCGAATATTCACATCAAATTATTATGTGTTTACGGCATAAACTAAATTCTATTGGTCCGACTAAATGCCATTCCTTTGTATTCAACAGCTTGTCAGTTTTTTCACTCGAAAAAAACATTTCATTATTGACTTTTTAACGAACTCTGAGGTTTTGGGTTAAATTAATTTTTTGTTATCTGAGTAATTATTTGTATTTGTCAATTACTTTTATGGTTTGTTTTATTTATTTATATTTATATTGTCACACTGGTTTTATTTTTCCTATTAGATCGTAAAAGTACTCCACACAGAATGAAATTCATCAAGAAATTAAAAATAGGGATAATTCAATTAAATTCAATTTCCTCTGGAGAAATGGGTAATTTTCTGATTCAAAGTTCAAGTTAAAATTAAATGGAATTCGAAATTTGATGAATTAAATTTTTAATTAAGAAATATATTTGTTTTCGTTATCTTCGCACAGAATTGAAGTAATTTTTACGACAAAATAAAGAAGATACCAGTAACGTGTGTAATCATCATCAATTGAAAGCAATCAAATAAAATTCATTTTTGTCTTCTAAAAGATCTTGTTCTTCCTAGGCTGGAAATTTTGGGAATATTGTTGTTGTTTTCAATTTTTCTCTAAGTGCTTTCAAAGATCTTGAAAACAATTTTTCAGTATTTTATTAAAATCATGAGACAGACACGTATTCATTGAAAACAGTTTGTTCTTATGACGCAAAATATTCGAGGAGACATTTTGCCCTTTTCTTCCATCGGTTTTAAGGCTTTGTAAACAGAGATTTGACAATTTGGAAGAAATTTCAATCAGAACTTCCTAACAGGGACTGAAATTTAATTGATTTTCTAAACTAAGATTTCAATTTAATTGCACGCGCTTGTAGTAAAAATTTTAACTGTCTCTATAAATTATAATTCTGTAAACGACAATTAAAAATAATTGAATATTTAGGAATTGAAATCAATATTGAAAGCTACCCTTAATAATATAGTAAATTTTTTATCAGAATTTAAATTTTTAAATTTTTTAAATTAAATTTTTTTTAGTTTAAATTTTTTATTTTATAGCAAGCAATTCAAAGGGAAAAAGATAGAAATTGTTGATAGAATGTACTTACTTATTATATTTTTTTTTGCATTTCTTCATTGATAAAGATAATAAATATTTTCAATTTTCAAATTTATAATTTTGATTCTCATAACCTGATCGGAATTGATGAAATTAAATAAGAAAATCACTATCTAGACTAAAATGAATAAGCTGGAATTTTTTTGACTAAGTGATATTGTTTGAAGTAACAATTAAAAGTTGAGGTATGACAAATAATTGTAAATTTACTTTGACGAGAGTAATTTTAAATGTCCGTATCCAGCGGCTGGTCAAACTGCTTTTTCGTTCAATTTTTATAAGGAATCATTATTATTATTTAATTTTTATTAATGCCACCATCAGCGAGAACATATGTATTCAGCGAAAGTGAAAAATGCAGGCGGAGGTGAAGGCAAAAAAACAAGAGAACGAATAAAAGTAAGACAAATGATCTTCCTGTTTGTATAATGAACTCATGACTCGTACTCATACTCACGACTTCTTTGTCATATTGATGTAATTTTTAGATTTGTTATTTCACGATAAAAATCTTTCACCTTCACTTTTTTGAATTGCCTACAAGGAAAAAAACAAACAAACAATTTGGTGTTAACTAATTTAATGGAAGTACCGCAACCATTATTAGTATAAATTTTTAGAAGGAAATCATATAAACAAGGCAATTTCGTCTAACGGAAATTGCATAAAAAGCTACATTATATTTACGCAAGAAATGCCAATTTATTAATAAAAAGTTTTATAATTCAATGAATAGGCTTGTGAAATCCACTGCGGGAGTTCATAACACTATAATAGTTCAGTAGTGGCCAATTTATGGCCCGCACCCTGAATCGTTCATGTGATTTTCCATAAAATTTATACGCGCTGTATAGCCGTGTAACATCGCAAAAGTTTTAGTAGCTGCATGAATTCGTCGTAAATAATTCCTCGAATGAATTCAAGCTTCTGACGTTTCAAACCATTTAAATAAAGCTGGTATTCATCATTAATATGGTTAAGCTTTAATGATAATGTGATTTCGTTTAATGTTTGTCTTTATAAGTAAATATAATAATACATTTTTATCTTATTTTATTATTTGCTTCGTGTTTAATTTTAATTTTTTAGCCTAAAACGAATGCATTTTTATGACGCTCATGCAAATTTCACGAACAAATAAAAAATAAAGAATTAAAAATAAAAGATGATAAAAAGAAAATAATGAATGTATATTTGAAATGTGCAATGCATTCAAATGAAACGTTTCTATTTGTAAACACTTGAATAAATACCAGACCAACGGATGTCGTAAATATTTGCGAAGTTAATTAAGCACCTTGAAATTTAGCATATATGAATTATTGTATAGAATGTAAATATTTGAGAAATTCTGGAAATATATGCATTTCATATTTGACAACTTCATTTCCAATATTTTCAAAAATAATAAATAAATTATTCGAATTTGGAGATTATTTCCGTATTAAGTAGATCAGGATAAACAGAGCAATAATAGGAACAAGATCGAATAGTTTCAATGGCAAATTGTCACCAAAATGTCATTTGCCACTTTGACAACGATGGCACAGATTTGCGTGTGATACCAATAAATATATAGTTAATTCGATTTCTTATCTGTGAATGGGACATTATTCATTTTAGATGAGAAGGCATTAATTTGGCAATTGACTAAACGCTTCCACGAAGACGCATATTCTCAAAACCGATTAAAAATAACAAAGATCAATGATAGGAAACAAATTGACAATGAATGGTTGTTCATGGACTATTTATAATTAACATTTTTAATCAGCTTTTATAAAAAAATAAATACGTGAATCTAGATCAAGGAATGTAATTGTTCGTATTATATTTGCCAAATGTTTATAAATTTACTCATTGCTTTGTTTTTTTGTAAGGTACTGCACAAAGTACAAAGCACAAAAGTTCTGTTCAACTGCATAGCGTTTTCAAGACCTCATATGGCTTATAGAATTTTGGATAAAAAAATAATCGATGATAAAATGGAAACTGCATCGAAAAAATTTATTCTGGTCTTAAGATATAAATCTTTCTATTATTATTTTTCTTGTAAAAAATAATAAAACTTTAGCTAACTAATTAACTTATTAACTTAACTAATTAACTTAAAACTTAACTATCTAATATCAGACTACCTAAAACTAAACATAATATCGAAAACCGTATATAATTCAGTTCAGCGTTTATGCTGTTGCCCCATAAAAGAACGTTGCTACTTATTTCCAGTGCTTCAGAAACTGAATAATTGAAGTGTTGAAACAGATGCTAGACGAATTATTGCATATGACGTTACGATGTTACGCTACCCGATTTCAAGCTTACGATATAAATACTTTCATCACACATCTAAAAATATGAAAATGTTTTGGAAATAATTCCAAATCAGTTCAAATTTTAATTAACTTCTTTTAAATAAATAAATTGGTTGTTACGAATGAATCGAAATCAATTTATTTGGTAACTCATAGTTATCAAAGTTCACAGATTTTATTTAAACGCGAATCAATTCAATACAATTCATCTTATTCTGCATTACATAATAATCATAGACGCGCTGTAATAAAATTCAATTTAAATTAATCACTTTGTTGTTGTTGTTTTTCTTTCTCTTTGAAATGAATGATTGAGTGAAGTTACAATTTTATTATCCATTATATACAATATATCCTATATACGTGCATAGCGCAGTGTGAGAAACGGACGTAAATGTGTAAAAAGAATTGCATATAAATCGCACTTACCGTTCGTTTATATTTTAATTTCTTAATGGGTTTCAATTGTTCTCATAGATATACAGGGTGTTTGCCATATTCGATAGTAGACGATATGTTACAGAACATTTATTCAATAGAATTGTCGTTGGAGGGCGCTTGTGAAGAGGTCGGGGGTAAGGAAAAGAGAATGAACTCTGATCATGAACATGATATTGGTTATTATGTAATTGCTCAAGGACACCAATAGAGCTTTCATTTGTATTTGTATCTGTTGAAATTAATTTTGTTCTAATATAATTAAATTATAAGAGAGATATTTGCTATTCTTGAGAATAGTGATAATCTTCTTCATTAAAGGTAACCGTGAGGAATAGTTGTATAGTTGTAATAGTTGTATTATATAGTTGTTATTTCGGAAGAATTACTGAACTCTATTTATGCTGTAATTTCTTTGCACTGTTTTGGTAATATCTCAATAACTTAAAGTAAGTCTTAAAAGGTTGGAATTGAGATGACTTTAGAGGTATTTATTTATTACTTACGACTTACGTTATGAAATAGGAGAGTTCTCTAAAATTGTTCAGCTTAAAATTCTTGATCTTTGTACAAGAATACTTTTCTTTTTTCTTCGTCTTCCTTCAATTAACTTCCAACTGCCTGACAGGCTGCCTTCCCATAGCTATGTGCGACATATTGCAGTTTTTATTTTTATATCCTATTCCCTTTAAAAAAGGGGAAAAGGATATATTAACGTTGATACTAAGTTTGTAACGCGGTGAAGGAGCTACAATAGATACAGAAAAGTATATATATTCTGGGTCAGAATGATCCCTGAGTCGATTTAGCGCTGTCCGTCCATTTGTCTGTCTGTCTGTCTGTGGAAATCACGATTACAAGAGAACGAATGAATATATGATCATGAAATTTGGTATGAATATTTCGTGTTAAGATAGGCTGGTTGGTATTGAAAATGGATGAAATCTTACAACTTCTACGCCTACTTTTGGTATTTAAATCGTGCTTAAAGCTCAATTTCTCAGCTCCGAGTACGAACTTAAAGGTGAAACTGTATACACGAGTATACCACCCCATTTGAAAATATAATCAAAAAATGGGCGTGGTCCGCCCACTTGGGACAAAATTCGTACAGGCGTAAAAATGGAGATATTGACAAGAAATTTGGCACAAATATTCCCTGTCATCATAGGATGGGTGGTGTTGAAAATGGGTGAAATCACAAAGCTTTCACGCCCATGCCTCAATTAGAACGGTTTCACAAAAAATGAGGTTTGAAAAAAAAACAAATAAAGCACGAAATTTTGTACGAATGTTCTCTGTCATCACAGGCTGGTTATAAATGTAAATATAATAATTTAAATATAATTATATAATATATTTATATAAGCCGCCGACATTTTATTTGAACGTTGTTATCAAGAGATTTGGGAATAGGATATATAAGTTTCGGCCAGGCCGAAGATATCGTTCTTACTAGTTTTAATTTTATTAGGATTAATAAGCTCAGGGGAAGCCCTAACTCCGTGAAAGCATTTGTTGATTTGCGAAAGGATGATCGATTAGATGGTGTGGGGGAGAGGTGGTGATGGTGGTCAACAAGAGCGATGGACAATTAACTTGTTCTTTGCTGCTAAATGACTTGCATAGCCATTCCAAAGAGTTAAAGGACAAACGAAAAAGATGTGCCAAAGCATATTAGTGTCTATTATAAAAATCTCATTATTTCTGAAATAAAATTGTTGTTCTGTCCCTTCGCCATAGTTTGCCTCTGTTCCAAAATATTTCCCCCATTATTCAGAACTTGTTTATGGAAAAACATTGTTCACAAACCTTTGGATGAAGAACATTGTTTACGAAAATCTTATCTTCATGTAGTTTTCTGTCAAAAGTATTTATTTCCCTCGAAAAAAAGACAAGTTCGAAACACAAAAATTTTCAATTATTAAGTGAAATAGAGAAATCCGTAGAGAAATAAAAATCTGGCGAAGAACTCGAATGAAACAAATTTATCAAACCGTCCAAAACACCACGTACTCGGGGTAAATAAAAATGTTCGAGTGTTCGCTATGTTCCTTCGTTGGCATGTTATGCAGATGCTTAGCGAACATGATGCTCTATGCTCTCGATTATCCGTTAATCACTTTCTTGCTGAGTTTATGCATTGCTACGATATTTGTCGCTAACGTTCATTCGGCAAGATTGATTTGTGATTTCAGTAGTCCAAGGAGTGGTAGTCAAAGATTGAGTCGTCCACGTATTTCGAAGAGCTCGAATATTAACTTTGATTATGGCCCCGATCGAGGTTAGTGAGGCAAATGCTTGGATTTGCTTGTAAATAAATTGTAGAATTTTATGTGAAATGATCCCGAATCAATTCCTTTAGGTCCTCATACGTGGCAATGCTCCGTAGAGAATCAGTCACCAGTCAATATTACCGATGGTGAAGCACGAAGGTTACCGATACGTGAACTTTTAACTTGGAATCACTATGATGATCTGCCTACTGCCATTATATTGGAAAATGACGGTCATACAGGTGTTTTCGCTTGAACTCGAATATATATATTTTTTTGCTTTACTTTTATTTTTCGCTCCGTTGAAGTAATTTTGAAAATTATCTGAAATCTTCAATTTATTTTGATAAACAATCTTAGTCATTTTGCGCGCGGCTTTTAACGGGAATACTCCGACTCTAAGCGGTGCCGATCTTTTGGCCAGTTACACATTTGTCGAGCTTCGTTTTCGCTGGAGCCAATGGAATAACGAAGGCTCCGAACATATGCTCAATAATAGAAAATTCCCACTTGAGCTTCAGGTTAATATTTCTTTTTTAGAAATCTCAAAAAGCAAGTTTATTTTAAAATCGTTATCGATTTAGGCCTTACATCGAACTGGTCCAATCACTGAAGAGTGCTCAAGTTATGATATATTGATGGTTGCCTATTTTTATGAGGTAGACTTTGTTTATAATTTTACACAAACGTTAAACATAAACAATTTTTCTTTTCGGTCTTCTCTTCCGTTCTATTTTGATCCTTTTTCAGCTTTCTACTAACAATCCCTTTTTGGAACCCCTCGTACAGAATCTTTATCGCATACAAAAGCCGGGCAGTTCTGTTGAAATTCCACCATTTCCTCTATCCTATGTGTGCCATCAATTTCGTACCAATTTCTATAGTTATGGCGGTTCATTGACCGAACCACCCTGTTATCAGGGTGCTGAATGGTTTGTCTTTCCCGAGCCATTGGCCATCAGTGAACGTCAGGTATTGCTATTATATAACAGTTATTATTCCTTCTTCCCACTAGCAATTAATTTAATTTTTAAAATTTATAAAACAGTTGAATGAATTTCGAATGCTTTTGTGTCGCGACGGAAAGTCGCGTATATTAACTAATGCAAGACCTGTGCAGAATTTGGATATATCTCGAGTGATCAATTTGAATCATTATAATCCATTGCTTGCAAGTGCTGGCGATGTGTGCGATAATGGTCCCATCAATCAGACATTTACAATCAATAGTGATGAATGTTGATTAATATTGGGCAGTACTGCCGAAAAAGAGGAGCGTCTCCATGATTCATTCTGTATATATTTTTTATCACTGTACTGCACTCTGTAATCTTTAATTTCATTGCAGCTGCATCTACAGTAGATGCAAATGAATTTTGATGCTTTATAAAAATAATGAGATAAAAACTAATGAAATCTGTTGCTCATTCGAAAACAGCATTTAATATATTTTGGTTTATTTAATTGATGAAATTTATTTCAATTGGTTATTTACTCTTTTTATTTGTTATAAAAAATTGTATAATTCCATATTAGATTGTACAGTTATTGTTATAATTATGTACAATCAATAATTATATACAATTATTAGGTGTGTATACAGAACATGTATATAGAGGACTTATTGCAGTTTGAGGTGGTGTTTAATTGAAAATCTATATAATAAAAACCTTTGAGCCGATATGAGAGCGACTCCAAATTATATTGCTGACTGATATTGAGTTCTGTGATATTGAGTTGTGTTTATAAATTTGCGGCTAAAGGTCGCGCATTTATCGTAATAATTAGCGTTGTGTTATATTTTTTAAATGATATGGGCTATTTTAAAGATTTTATATTTCAAATTTTATTATTTTTCTATTTTTATCGAATTCTTCAAATACGTCCGTCCTCTCATATTTATACCATAAAATCTGAGGAAATAGGGTATGTTCTTCTGTTTCTAACGCATTAGTGAGGCATGGTAGGTATAGAAAAGTGCATATAGCCTTGCTTAGAATCACCTACTGAGTCCATTTAGCGATGTCCGTCCGTTTGTCTGTCTGTTTGTCTGTGAGACTGTCGTTGGAAAAACACGATTACAGGAGAACGGGAAGAGGTATGGATATGAAATTTGGAATATCTTTCGTCATAATAGTTTGGGATTCAAAATGTGGAAAATTGAAATAAAATCGTAAAACTCCATTTTTTGTTCTCTCTTGAAATCTTGAAGCTGAAATGTTGTGGCCAGTTATGACCAGAAATGCGGGTGTGCCACTTCCATTATTCCAATTCTTAAAATGTTTGTGAACCTTTGAAAAGAAAGGTGTGTTGAAACCGAGTTAGCCGATCTAAATTAAGTCGCTAGTGTTCTGGTTTGTTTCATTTTCTTTTAAAATTTGCTTCAAGTGTGTGTAATACACGATGGAGACGATATGAGAAACAAACGATATGAGTCAACGACGAATAGCGTATCCAAGTTCTTAATCAAATATAGTCATGTCTACTTTTTAATACTACTATCGATAATCGATAGCAAGTGCGTTAATGTTGCGTAAAATTGTTTTTATAATGTACTGCTCTTTCTTACAGGATTTCGTTTTGTAAATATCATTGGAAAATTTTAATAAATTCTTAAATTTTCGATAATATCGTAACAGTTTAAAGTATCAGAGAAACAGCTTAATTAAATGCTTTTTTAAAAAAGGCTTGATTTTTTTAGTATTCATTGCCTTTTATTACGCATTAGCGTTATTAATGCAAAATCGTGTTGATACATTCGTATTCAATGAAACTCCATGAAAATTACATACTTCGGAAACTTCAGAACAAGCTTATATATTATTATAAAAGCTATTTCGCTCTCAGTAATTGAGCGTGGTTTATAAGTTTAAGGAATTTTACGGCCTCTTTGGTTTAGAAGAGAGAGATAGACATAGGGAGAGAGAGAAATCCCCGAACACCATCAAACAGAATATTTCTGATACCAAATGTTTAGTGACAAAATTTCGAGCGGCAAACGTCAAAACAAAAATTTTGTAAAACAACGGTTTTGTAATTTGAAGTTAAGTAATAACTTAACATGCGAGTATCTTAGCTGCAGTCCAGAAATAATTGTATTCTTATTTACTTTTCGTTGGTGATTGATTTTCATTCGATCAAGATTTCAATTCCTATCGCAGAAAAGTTGTAACATAAAACTCGATAACAGCGATATTCACATAATGAATCTCAACACAAGGCATCTCTAATCATCGACTCGTTGAAATTCTGCACTGTCTAAATTTCGATTCTTTCCATTCGTTTGTTATTTTTTAAATAAAACGCTAAATACTGGAAAAGGCAATTATCACATATCAATTTCTTATCAAAGAAATTTCACCTGACCAATTTTTGGTTAAAATATCAATTTGCTTTACTAGTTATCGTTCAGTCAGAGATATCACAAATGATGGCATTAAATAACGATATCGATAGCAAGTGTTTCGTAAATACTTTTACATTCTGTTTAGCTTATTTTTTCAAGAATATAATATAATAATAATTTATATAATAATAAATTAAATTTTTCAGCGTTAAAAGAGAAGAAAATATTCCATTTAATTTTCGAGTTCTAACTGATTTTCGTACATTATTTGTCATCTGAAAAAAATATGCCATTGTAAAAATAACGAGGTTGAAAGCTTAGATTCGTCACATCAGTCAATAGAAACGGCATTATATAAAAATCATGAAATGATCGATCAAAACTCTCACAAATCACTCAGTTCTGTTAAAGAATAATAAAAAACAAAACAAAAATAAATAATAAATTAAATAGAACCGAAAAAATGAAGGATCGTTTTTAGACTATTTCGATAATAGGTAGTCAGTGTCAGCGTCCAAATTGTCTCACACACACAGCGTCCATCGTTAGGAAGAGGGGTGGGCCGATAGGGGTCGATAATAAGCAATCTCTACAAATACTCTGTGCGAACTCGAACTTGAATCTATTCCAAGAGCAACGTTGGAGCTGAGAACTTGTCGTTTCAATTTTGTTTACAAACGTCTAGAACTCATTTTGGGTTAAACACATCTTTTTTTTCTTTCTTTTTTTTCTTCAATTTGCCAATTATTTTTGTTGTGAGTGCAAATCACGCGACTCATTTTATTTTTACTAATCAATGACAATTTTTATTTTTGTTTTTTTCTCGAAATAATCTTTATTCAACTGTTCCGACTGTAAATAGCGTTCATCTTTAAAGACGATGAAATCTCAATTGATTTCATTGCTAACGAACGGCTCGAGCACGAATGAAGCGGTAACCGGTAATTAAATTTATGTTTCAAACGCTACTGCAACAATAGTTATTGCAATAGTTTTACGAATTGAAGGGGAAAGGGTGTGCACCGGTGCATCGGTTTTTTTCATACTATCTCGTGTAGAACGAATTCTGTAATTTGTATCTGAGATTCTGAAACGAAATCATTTAGAAAGTGCATTTTTATCAAATTGTGATTTTTTTCAGAGTTGTAGCGCGTTTAATTGGATTTGTGCGGTTTAGTGTTGATTCGAGTGTTTACTATGTCGCGTCGCAGCATGTCGTCTTAAATCGACGTTTCATACATTTGAATGGAAAATCAATAAATAATGTTGTCTTTTTCTTCTTTGTTTATCGCTGCGAAATTCACATAAAATTATGTGAATAAATCTGGCACGTGCTTTTATTCGAACTTGAGATACTTGAGCGAAGCGTAAAATATTAGAATAATTTATATATTTCTTTTTCTCCACAGTGCACTGTGGAACAAAACACAATAGTTTATCAATAATTATTATGTATAAACACTTATACGTGTGTCCTAAGCGATCAACTAAATTGAATAGAATATTAAAAAGCTGTTAATATATCACGCTAATTTATTGTTGTTTGCAGTAATTTGCAAAAGTTCAAGAAAGTAATTTACAATAAATTGCAAAAATTAAAAGTATTTCATTATAAATTACGATGTCGTTAAAAGAAATTCTTTAAAATGTGATTTTGTTAGGTCTTTTTTAAAAGCCTTTATTAAAAGCCTTCAATAGAAATGAGAATAACTAATTGTTTTAAAAATTAATCGATTAATTATTTTTTAATAAATTGATCCACTATGGGATTAATTTAGTTTGCCGGAGGGGGGATGTTAATTAGCGGAATAACAAAAAGAGCATCAATCACCTGTTGTTTTTCTTTTGTATATGCAGAAGCGAGATTTGGTTTTTTATCATTTTCGATAAATTTTGTGTGAAAGTGCAAATCAGAGCAATCTACTAATTGTTTTGCTTTGACGTAACGACCCATGACGAAAATCACAATCATCAGAGTTATATATCTATTTATTTTATATACATATTTTAATATGATGAATAATCTCATATTCTGAATAATCTTTATTCTCAATTTTTTCATAAATATATTCCTTTTTTTATTACTATAGAATCTGCTTGAGAGATTTTTAAATTTTTGAAAGTTAACAAAAAATTCGCCAAAACGACGACATTTTTAAGAATCGGACGTAAACGCAACGTGTACGTTTACAAAATTAAAAAGAAAGTTAAAAGCAACGTGAATATAACGTAAAAAAGCAATAAACCTTTTAATCAATTTTATAACCACCATCATCATTTTCGCCGACGTCCTCCTGCCTTTCAAAACGTTGGTCAGCGCAAGACACCCCAATCGTATTAAAAAAAGTTAGAATGCCGGTTCAATCACCGATCGAGATCAGTAATCGTGCCATCGAACATATAGATGATGTCGATCCGCTCGAATATCATGGTCACTGGGAACCGGTTGGCATTGCCCGTGTTCAAAATACGGGCACGTCTGCTATGGTTACTTTCGCTAAACGTAAAGAACAGCCGTATATTATTGGTGGTGCTTTGGGCGATCACAGGTATATTTTCGAGCAATTACATTTCCATTGGGCGGATACAGATGATTCGGGTTGCGAACATACCCTGGAAGGTATGAAATATTCGATGGAAGCACATGCAGTACACTTTAATGCCAAATATAAGAATTTTACTGAGGCCAAGAATAAGCCGGATGGTTTGGTTGTAGTGGCATTCTTTATACAGGCATGCGGTGAAAAGGATTGTCCGGAATTTAAGAAAATCACCGAAGGTATACGAATTGTACAGAAGGCAAACACAAATGCGTCATTGGATTCGGGTAAGAAAAATGGTCCATTCAGGAATAGCTCTTGAATATTAATTTCAAATTATATGATTTGTATTGTCTAGATTGTTTGTCCTGGATTGGTTTGCAGGAGCTGAGTAAGCATTATTACACTTATAAGGGATCCCTAACGACGGCACCTTATTTTGAAAGCGTCACCTGGATAATTTACCGTACACCGATATATGTCTCTAAGGGACAAGTGAGTTACTCGAACATGGTAGATATATTAAAAGAATCTATCCCATCAAAATTAGAGAAATCTTTTTTAATTTGATTTAAAGATATAAATCGGAAATAAATAAAGAAACAAGAATAATCTGTGAATTAATTAAACTATTCTTTTCTTAGGTCAGTGTGTTTCGTAATCTCCAATCGTGCCCCAAGGATGAGACCAAGAAAATATTAAATAATTTCCGTGAGATCCAGAGGCCAACAAAAAATCCAGAGGTTCTGTTTGCAAGAAATGCCAAACCTAAATCGAAGTTATGAACTTTTACATTCTTTCATATAATTACTAAACAAAATTAATCAGCTTCATACCTCGTTGGAATCTTATTGAATGGACAAATGCGACAAATGTTTACGGTGTGTTTAAACATTACAACTTCGGCGACTATAAAATCGGCTTTATCAAAATTATAGAATTATATAAATATCGTTACGATGAAATGGTGACTGTGAAACTTAGAGATTGTTTGAACTCCAGAAATTTTATGAAAAAAATTATAAATATAATCAGATAGATATGCTGTCAAAGAACATTAAAATACATTAAGTATGTAATAAGAGAATCTAAGCGATACTCCTGTTATAATTGCTATATCTGTGCATGCATTTGAATCAGTAGGAGTGGATAGTAATAATTTTCTCTTAAATTAATCTTATTCCTTTCCTAAAACCCAATAAACACTTAGTAATTATCGATGGCCAATTTTGATTTTAAACACATTTTTGAATACTTTGAAATTTTAATCCTTAAATAATTCTAAATAAATAAATATAGTTAATCTAAGTCTTAAAGAAATTTAGAAATTTCACAAAAGTTCCTTACATAAAATCGGTCCATTCTTTAAAATTAATGTCTTATTATATTTCACAATTCTCTACATTTTTTACATGATTTATTTCCGAGTATTTCTGATGGCTGAATTTTCTGTAATTGCATTAAATTGAATTATTTTCAATTTGAACTAAACTAAAATTATAGAATTTTTCCAATTTTATCACCTCATCTTGTTAGTTATTCCTGTTCTTATACAATTTTTCTATTGTATGCGCGTTAAAATAAAATTAAAATTTTTAAAAACCATTATGGATAATTTTTATAATTTCTTATATACTTTTCAAAGAAATTACAAATTGAAATTATTAAAATTTATTCCATTGATTTGGCAACCAGTTTTTTAAAAATTTTCAGCCCACTTCCATGGAGTTTATCTAGTCGAAGCTATAAAAAATACATATAAATACTTTTGTTATAGGTTTGATAACTAAATTATAGTCTTTCAAATGTTTCTTATGTATTATCGATTATTTAAAACTGATGTTTTTTCAAACACGAAGATCCGACAGCAATATCACTCAAATCGTAGAAGAATTTTTTGGTCGGGCGTAGAAGTATTTTATTCGTCTTCATTATTTGTTGTTGTACTATTTGTATATAAAACTAAAAATTATAATCATAAAATTATTATAATTATATGTAAACTATTTTTATAATTCTTACAATTAATTAAAAACTATTAAAAAAGATTTTCGTTGAGTAAAGGAATTGTATATCAGCTTTCTTAATAGGATTTTCTCAGGTTAAGTCCTTCTAACACCTTAAGACTAGGACTAAAATACTTTTCTAAAATTAAAAAAACGCATTCATCCTCGATATTTTCATTCAAGAGTTCCTATAAATTATTACAGAACACTACAGTCTCACGAAATGTGGTCAGCAGTTCTCCGGGAGTCCATTAAGATTAAATAATATTAGACGCTATTAACTATATAAATAAATTTAATTAGCACTCATTGTTATTATTTTTTCAGTTCTGTTTCTATTAAAATTGTATTATATTAGAATTCGTAATAGATACTTCACAATTAGGCCCGGACTTCCCAGTACTGGATTCTCGTTTTATTTGCCTTGAAATCTTTGTGTTTATATTTCAAAAAAAGACGGGTTTCTCTCAAACTCAAACGATTTTAGATTTTTGAGTTTATTATTATTAAATTTTTATTCTGATATTATTTTTATTCTGATATTAGACGATACTCAAGCAAATTCGATAAAATATATATTACTTAAAAATGCCCACTAATGACATGACAGCCAGTCAAAGATTTAAGCGCGCTTCGAGTTTTATTAAAGTGGGTTCTCTTGCAAACGAGTACTCACCATCGATTGCAAGCGTTGCATCAGATGACGTCCACTTTCCAGATAATCGTGGTTACGACATTATAGTTCAAGAGAATGCTAACAGGAAGCTCGTCAACGAAATCGTAAATAAGATCTTTGATGATAAAAGCGGTTTTTATGATGTTTCATCGTCGACATGTTCGAGCATAGGGAAACAATCTTCTCAGCATAGTTTTGATAAGCGACTTAAATACTGGAAGAATATGTTAGCTGAAAGGCAAGAGATCGCACGTGAGATCAAAAAGAAAACTGGAAAACATTCTAGCGCTGTGCTTTTTAATCGTTTGACTACGGTCGATGACAGGGACAAGCAGACGGTGAAGCGTATCATGGATTATGCTGAACGTTTGAATCCAATTACGTTAATGACTAGAAAACGTCTACGTCTGCGAGAACATATCGATCCACATACCTGCATCACAATCAATGAATTACGTGAAACTGTGCCAAAGGCTGAGCGTGATTGTTCTGTTAAGCTGGAGATCAGTGGCTTGCCAGCCGTTGCAAAGGAGGAACAGTTGGGTACAGAAACGGAGCAAGGTACCGAGAAGAAATATCAATGGACAAGGTCGAAGGTTTTAGAGCGACGCATTGAGGATCGACGCGAGGATATTGAGCGCGTAGTCGAATATTATCCCGATATTGAAAATTTGCAAATTGTAGGTGAAAGTTTGCAACGATCATTAGTTGTAAAGCACGACTCGAATATCAAACTATTGCATGAGGATCCGATCTTGCCCATTTCTAGTGATACATCACTTTGCGATGAAGTTGTAGCGCAACTTAAGGCAGAAGAGGATGCGTTGAAGAAAGCTGAGGAGCCTCCTGAGTATGGGGTGAAAATCAATGAACAAATCTTTGTTTTGGGTACAAAACGCAGTTCAAAGAATGTTGAGATTAAGACACCATTCGTATGTGAACCATTTGAAAAAGTTGTGAAGCATATACTCCGTTTGGAGAATATTGGTCAGAAAATCTTAAACTTCGAATGGGCACATCGCTCGTACTATTTAAAATCATCTCATTTATTAAAAGCTAACGATATGGAATTTCTTTTTAATCATAAGCCATTTCGGTTGTTGCCAAATGAAGCGCGTGACATCGTTGTGCAGTTTCAACCACGCAGGGTTGATATTGTTAAAGAGAAGTGGTTGATCAAGATCGATCCTCAGTTCTTTTGTCGTAGGATGGATGGCGTGGTTATAAAATTGCACGGTTGGTGTAAGCCTCCACCCGAATACGTTGGGAAATTGATCAAAATCGAAGACAATATCTTAGCACAATCAAATTTAAAAACAGCGAAAAGTTTGACCACTAATATCGCTGCAATTGTGCCACTCATTCAACCAGATGAAGTACTCTGCCCGTATAAACGTTTACTCAATGAACGTGAAGTGTTTGAATCTCTGAATAAAGGTTATAAATGCGATCGCTTCCATGATCTGGAAATGTTGAAGGAAATATATAAACGTGTGAAGAAGCCGCGTGAGTCAGATTGGGATCTTAATTTGGAATCCTTGAAAGCAGTAATATTTCGACTAAAGAGTGCTGAACAAAGAGCGTTGATATTCGCCGAAATTATAGGTATTGTTCAGGATATGAAAGGCCAGGCCACTGACTTGGATGAAGAAAATGATGCCCACAATCCGCAACGGGATCATACTCGATTTTTATATGTTCGTGGTGTTATATCAAAAGGTATTGATGAATGGGAAGAATTTGCTGTAAATATTGAAGAAGTATTCTTGAAGCCAGCCATTAAGGAATACTTTGATAGATTAGCTGCTGAGGCTGAATTTGAAGAAAACGAGGCATTTCTAATGGTGAACGAGATATCTGTAAGAAAATCTTTAGTTAAAACAATACGCAGACAGAAGACATTTCGAGACACGCTTTACGTACAAACTTATACTCATATTTGCAATGTTATCGAAGATATAGTGTCGGTTATAGAGAGTACCGAAATAATTTAATTCTTCCATAAATAAAACAAGCATATTCGTACAAATTCTTTCATTATCTTTTAATCGAACATTTTAGTGATCGACAACTAATCAATTAAGGGCACAACTAAATCGAGATAATATTTGCTTTACTGACATACATGTAATGAAAAAAATATTAATTGAGGAAATAGAACCTTTATCTAAACTCTAAAGTAAATGCGGAATAATATTCGCAATAAACCATTCCTTCTTCATTTCTAAATGATCTCCTTCCACTGCAAGAAAATGTAGTTTACCGTCGTGAGCCATCTGCTCTAAACCGGTCTATTCAAGGTAGAAAATAAGTTAGTTCTTGTAAAATACTGATATAATTTTATAAGATTATTTTACCGTTTGGTAAGCTGAGTTGAGTTCAAGTGGTAATATCTCAACATCTTGTCCGGGTTTATAAAATTCGAACCATTGCGTTTCTTTAGGTTGAACGATTGTATCGTTTAGGAATTTCACCATTACAAATCTGTGGCAAGAGATAGCTAAATATAAATGATTATCATTCATTTGTCTTCTACGTACTTGGTTAATTTGTTTAAGTTCACTGCGTAATTCATATTTACTCTTAGTTCATTGTTAATATCACTAAGAAAAGTACTCTTTGAGCGATATTCATCCTCATCTAATGGATTGTGCCAATATGTGGCTTGGACGAAATCTCTTTGAACCCATCTGTAAATGAATTTATTTTTGAAATTTGCTACCTAGATTAGTGGATGTATAATAATAATCAACTCATCATATGCAGCTTTATTGAGAATCTTGCGCAGGTATTCGCACGAAGTCTTGCTCAGTGACGGGCACTTGGGCAAACCAAATATACCTTGATGCTGGCCTCCAACAGATATAAGTGTCTTCATTGGTGGTGATGGGCAGCGTTGAGCAACGGCACGCCTTTCAAATTAGTTTAGCCATCAGAAAAGGGCTTTTGCGAAATCATACCGATTACTAACAGAATCACTTACAGAAATTGGGAGCCTTGAGAGAAACCAATGGCGTTGTAACCACTACTTAGGTACTCATCGTTAGCAAGTTCTTTGCACACATATTCTATTTGCTTGTCCGGATGCATAAAGAAACCACTAGAATAATCTGATACTATATTTCCACCAATTTGTATTGATTTCACGTAAGCTCCGTCAAGATAGATTTTCAAGAGATCAATAATAGCCCCCAGACTAAAGGCGAAGCAACAAGTGTCACCTGAAGTACAATAAAATCATCAATTTCATTACAGGTAAGCCAGAATTAACTCTTACCCATTCCATGCCACATTACCACAGGAAGTGCTTGATTTTGCTCGTCCGACTTTGTTCCACTAAATATAGTAATTGTCGTAAATATCGCAAGGATATAACACGCATATTGCTTTCTCCAGGTAATCATTAATGCCAAAATTGTTAAGATTAATAAACTTTTGATTGAAACCAACGTCTTATTTTCATCCAACCAGAAAAAAGTCCACATGACGCAGAATATTGCAATTTACTAGGCCGGAGGATTAATAATTTCAATTCGGTTGCGAAATATCTAGTTGCTCCTAACTGCAGTTTATCAAATGTTTTGCAATTAATTTTGAGCATAAAAGTCAAATGTAATGAAATCAAAAATGTAATCAAATTAAACCCCAGTCAAACATTTGTTGTTATTTGCGAATCTTTTTAGTGCAAATCAGAATATAATCACAGGCTGAACAAGTGGAGAAAAAACTTATGCAAACAGCAGGTTTTGCCGGCTGTTTTCAACTTTTTTATTGCATAAAATCTATAACAATGGTATCGCAATGTGTGGTTGGTTCTTTATTGTGTTTTGAATCCAACATAAGCAATTTTTCCCTCCGGACAATCTTATTCGGTTTTGGTCTGAAATTACTACGTTGGAATTATAGGACCAAACTCTGAAATATCGGTGCCGTGCTGCATTGAAATTGTTTAATTGAGGATAATTTATCCATCAATACAAATAGATAATTTTTACTTTCCCTACAAATTTTGTCTAAAGCTCTTGCAATAAAATCAACTCAAACAAAAACTCGGGCACAATTTATTCCTGTCGTCGGTCCCGGTGTACATTGAATAATTAATAATATATTTTCGAATTAGCTTAGTATTTTTTAATAAATCCCAAGCAGCACGTTTAGAGCGTTGCTTTGAAATTTTTTACACGAGAATCCTACTTGCTTTACCATATGAAAATGTTTAGGTGTGGAAAACCCAAATAGAATCCTTTTTTGGTTGTAGTTGGTCGCCGCTTAATTATTTCGGAAGGGAGTATATTGACGGATTTCCAAATACATTTCATGAAAGCGGTTTTCGCTAAGAATTAGGTTTTTGAATATGATAATTTACCAAGTGTTTCCTAAACATGTTTACAAATTTCAGTTGAACAAATCAAACTGAGCAGAAATGAATAGATAAAAATGTATAAAATTTAAAGCCTGATTAGTTATTTCCAAATATTTATATTTCAATAACTGATAAAGTTAATCAGTTGCAAGAAATAGAAAAAGCCAAAATGTTGATTTTTAAATCGCATGAATATTTGTATATAAATTGCACCATATGGTATTTTCGTGTTGAATATTTATTTCATTCACGTAAACTACTAGTAGAAATAGACAAAGATATACAGTATAGAATTTCGAAACTCGAATCAGGTTTGTGAATTGCCAAAACCAGAAAAATTTGTTTAATTTCACCACGCCAAACAAACAAAAATTCCTATGGGTTGTTTTTTGGTTTGTTTTGGTTTTGCCTGTCGAAACCAGTTTTGTATAAAATCGCTGAAAACCGCTTTCAGGAAATACTATATAAGTGTTGAAAACGGAACGCACCCATACACTCCCGCACACACGCCACAGGAGAAGAGAGATGTTTACTAAAGAGAGCTTATTTTGAAATATTAATGATTTCCTGTTTCTTTATATATTAGGATCAATGTGATTTTTTTTGGAATTATAGTTAACATTTATTAATGGAATGTTTATCTAAGATCATATTAATTCGACTTCTCAGTTAATTCTAGTGGTTGTGTCGATGCCTGGATGTTGTTGTTGTTTGCTACTGTTAGAGAAATCTATGCATGATCCAGAGGTTAAATCAATTTCCTCAGAATCTGAACCATCAGAACCTTCTTCTGAGCCATTTTCTAAAGCTCCAGTCACCATACGTGGATCTGATAGGCCATTTAGTCCAACATGATGTCGCAACGGTGGTTCTAGTGATGAACACCTGCTATCGATCTGCTTGTACAATTTTAATTCCGTGTATGTTTTTTCGCCACCGTTTGTAAGATTTTCTTGTGGGTTTATGGGCGTGGAATTGTGCCTATTACTATGTTGTGCATTGGATGTATTCTGATTCTGAAAAGCCGGGTGCATCATAGTAAAATGGGCGGCTGTCCCTGTGGGGCTTTCGCCATTCTCGCTACTTCGACGATGAACATTATGAGAATCGTGATGTTCGTGCTGAATTTGTTGTGGATGGCTCTCATGTTTTGAATTAGAGCTGGAAAGGTTTTCTGGTGTAAGTTCACCAGGTGGCAGGCTAGAGGTTGTTACACCGTTAATAGCAATATTACTGCTATCTCCATTCACATTTCGAGTGCCTGCGATTAAAATAATATTTTTGTTTTAAACTCATTAAAGATTTTCATCAATTCATAATCTGGCACAAAACCGACCTCCAACAATAACCGGTGGAGTTCCTAAGCTTAAACAACGCATACGCCAAGCGTCTTGAAGCAATTGAAGACGTGCTTGTTTCCGCCATTTTGCTCTCCGGTTTTGAAACCAAACCTGAAAACATCAATAAATAAATAAATTTTGATTTGTCATTATGTTTGAATCGATAATAATTAAATTTTATATAAAATTTTGCTGTAAGATACGTTTTATAACATTTTATAAAAAACTAAAAAAATATTATAATTAAAAAACCTTTGTTTTTCTGTAAAATTTGCTTTAAAGATCCTTTTTTTATTAAACTTTATATACAATAAAATTAAAGTTAGTGAAAGGGAAAAAAGTCAAATTTGAAAAGAAAAGGTTTTCTAAAAGCTCCGACAAATTGCTTCTCTTCTAAAATGTTGGTTTCTTTAAAAATGACTTGTGATAAATATTTAATTTTATTAAATACAATACAATTTACACATTTTATTTGTATTCTGTAATAAATATTTTTCGTTTTGTTTGAAATAACTGATTGTTTTTTGTTTATTTATGTTAATGTGAATGGAAACAAAAAATTTGATTTAAATGATTTTTAATTATTTTATTAAATTCATTCGTATGTTTTCTTGGTTTTTATAAAAAAATATTTCATATTTCACATTCAGTGATTTCATAATTTTACATGGACTGAAGAAAGAAAGGGAAAAATATAGAAATAAAAAAATTATTTTAGAATTTTTAGTTTCTTAATTAGTTTGTCGTTCTTTTCATTTTTATTCCATATTTAATTCTTCGTAGAATTATAGGATTTTGAGTAAAATGTATTTGAGAAGAAATATAACATTACAAAATTACAATATACACAAAATATTAATAGCCTTTTTAGATTATTTGCTTATAGTTTTATAACTGCAGGTATTAATTGCTTGTTTTCTAAAAACTGTGATTAAAAAGCCTATAAAGTAATTTTTTTTCAATAATTATTCAGAGTAAGATTGGGATCCTATGTAAAATTATATATAAAAGATATATGAAAAATATATATAAAAAATTAAGAAATTTTAAATTTTATTTTTGTAAATATCATCAGGAGAATATTTTAATAATAATAATATTTAAGAAGGACGATATGAAAATTGTTTATATTTTGTTTTTTACTTTTATATTAAATATAAAAAGGAAAAGAGATTTCAATAAATTATTAAAAATGATCACGATGCATTTTTATTGTGCAATAATTTTCTTTTGGTTTGATTCAAAAGAACATTTTGAAAAAAAATTGAAGACAATAATAATAATAATAGTAATAATAATAATAATAATTTAATGGTTTTGGATATTTTACTTGATTTTATGGTTACTTGGTAATAATTATTTGGTAATTAAGATTTTGGTTGCAATTTTAAGTCCTTCTATTTTAATTTTAAGTCACTATTATAAAATTTTTATAAATTTATAGTTTCTCATTATATTATCTGCTTTTTATTATATCATATCTGTTTTGCATTATATTTATAATATTTTTCTTAAACGTTTCTCTCTTTATATTTGAAAAAATAAAATATATATATAAATCTCCAAATATCCGCAAAAACTAAAAAAATATTATAATTAAAAAACCTTTGTTTTTCTGTAAAATTTGCTTTAAAGATCCTTTTTTTATTAAACTTTATATACAATGAAATTAAAGTTAGTGAAAGGGAAAAAAGTCAAATTTGAAAAGAAAAGGTTTTCTAAAAGCTCCGACAAATTGCTTCTCTTCTAAAATGTTGGTTTCTTTAAAAATGACTTGTGATAAATATTTAATTTTATTAAATACAATACAATTTACACATTTTATTTGTATTCTGTAATAAATATTTTTCGTTTTGTTTGAAATAACTGATTGTTTTTTGTTTATTTATGTTAATGTGAATGGAAACAAAAAATTTGATTTAAATGATTTTTAATTATTTTATTAAATTCATTCGTATGTTTTCTTGGTTTTTATAAAAAAATATTTCATATTTCACATTCAGTGATTTCATAATTTTACATGGACTGAAGAAAGAAAGGGAAAAATATAGAAATAAAAAAATTATTTTAGAATTTTTAGTTTCTTAATTAGTTTGTCGTTCTTTTCATTTTTATTCCATATTTAATTCTTCGTAGAATTATAGGATTTTGAGTAAAATGTATTTGAGAAGAAATATAACATTACAAAATTACAATATACACAAAATATTAATAGCCTTTTTAGATTATTTGCTTATAGTTTTATAACTGCAGGTATTAATTGCTTGTTTTCTAAAAACTGTGATTAAAAAGCCTATAAAGTAATTTTTTTTCAATAATTATTCAGAGTAAGATTGGGATCCTATGTAAAATTATATATAAAAGATATATGAAAAATATATATAAAAAATTAAGAAATTTTAAATTTTATTTTTGTAAATATCATCAGGAGAATATTTTAATAATAATAATATTTAAGAAGGACGATATGAAAATTGTTTATATTTTGTTTTTTACTTTTATATTAAATATAAAAAGGAAAAGAGATTTCAATAAATTATTAAAAATGATCACGATGCATTTTTATTGTGCAATAATTTTCTTTTGGTTTGATTCAAAAGAACATTTTGAAAAAAAATTGAAGACAATAATAATAATAATAGTAATAATAATAATAATAATTTAATGGTTTTGGATATTTTACTTGATTTTATGGTTACTTGGTAATAATTATTTGGTAATTAAGATTTTGGTTGCAATTTTAAGTCCTTCTATTTTAATTTTAAGTCACTATTATAAAATTTTTATAAATTTATAGTTTCTCATTATATTATCTGCTTTTTATTATATCATATCTGTTTTGCATTATATTTATAATATTTTTCTTAAACGTTTCTCTCTTTATATTTGAAAAAATAAAATATATATATAAATCTCCAAATATCCGCATAGTAGTCAAATATTATTAATCACGAATCCTTTAATACTAATCAGATCCATTTTTCTCATCAAAAAATTTTCGTATTTCTCGGAATCGAACGATTATCAAATATTTCAAACTAATGTTTTTTAATAAGTTTTAACTATTTAACGAAAAATATCAAAGTAAATCGATAATATCGAAATTAACCTGAACTCGTGCCTCACTCAGGCTAATCCTGAGCGCAACTTCCTCCCGTAGAAACACATCGGGATAATGGGTTTTCTGAAATAAGGATTCGAGCTCTTGCAATTGTTGCGGCGTAAACGTGGTTCGATTACGACGTTGACGACGTCTACCGAACATGTATTCCGTTAGAAGATCACCTGGCAATGGTGATAGAAATTGACCGGCCATTTTTTTATTAAGATTATTATGTTTTTTTCACAATTAATAACTTTTCTTTTGATTGCATTTAATTATTGCTTTATAAGAGCATGATTTAATTTATAAAGTAATATTATTTTGTTTTTCTTTTGATTTCCGATTCAAGATCCTCATTGAAACGCGTTCGCTCACTAACTGTTCATTTGCTATGCAAAAATATCCTTTATATTTGACGAGGCCAAAATCGTAGTCCTTGCTCGGGTTACTTTGGCGTCTTCTTAAACTGTGATTGTATTTGCGTTGCATTCTTTTGTTTTGTGTGTTTTTTGAATTCTCTAATTAGACGTCACTCGTCCGCGCAAATACACGAAGTTTGGTCTGTATCGAATGGGTTTTTTAAAATTCGCGCCATTTGAAGACAATCCAGGCATATCAAATAATGCCTACGCTTCCTGAATGCAAACGCATCCGTTTGATAATCATCTGGGATGAATTTTACACTTCCGCTCTCTCTCTCTCATTTTCATTTGCACGAGTATTTTCTCATTGCCTCTCCAACTTTCTTTTCTTATTTGATAATTTGTTTATGGCTTTGTTTTTATCTGATGCCGCACTATTTTATCCTTTTGACTGGATGACAATCTTCGAAATATTTGTTTATAATTTTCTTACTGCATGAAAAAGAAGAGAGAGAGAGAAAGAAGGAGAGTGGAATATGAGATGTTTAAATCATACGGAAGTGCAGGAGCGGCACATGCTATCAAATCATGGAAACATTTTGGTTTTGCTTTTAAACGACGTGATTTGTGGTTTTTATATAAAATTTCAAAAGATGAATTTAATACGTTGGCATTTCGGTTTTTGAAAGCGGAAATAATGAAAAGATAATAAATAAGAAATAAAAAAATTGTTCAGGATATAAAAATAAATTTATTCGCATACAACCTTAAAGGGGTGCCGTTTATCCATTCGAAGAGTTTGGTTTGGAAGTTGCTTCAAATATTATGAAAACTATCTCCCATTTTGAGAATAAAATTATCTGTTTGCTCTCTCTTTTTTCTCTGAAATTTCTAAATTATGCGAAGTTTTCACTCAACGATATTCAACAGGACCAAACAACCCTTCGTAGGGAAGGATTCTCTCTGACTATCCATGAAGCAAGCTGGCTTTTTTTGAACTTTATGCATTATATTAAAATATAAACAAACGTGCGAAATTGTTGTTGTCGTTATTTTAAGTTTTGCACGAAAAAGGATGCTAGCAGGTGATTGTATGGTCCGGATGGAATGACGACGGAGTACATGGAGGAAGTTGAGGAAGATGATGATTGTGATGATTGTAATGATGATTATATTAATTCTGCGATGTTGACGCTCGTAGATGTGATGATTTGCATCTGTGTGAATGACTGGATTTATTGTTTTCTCGTTTTTACCTTGTTAAATTACAGCCACATAAACAAAACGAACTTATCGTTCTTTCACATGGGTGACGGTGATGGCGTTGAGGTTGTGGGTGGTACAAGAATGTGGTGGGTGAAGAAAATTGAGATTCATAAAAATAAACAGCCAACCAATTCGTTCACCATCAACATGTTGGCGCTTCTGCTCGGGTGATGGTTACTGTCGTTGCTGTTATTGCTGTTGTTGTTGTTGTTTTTGTCATTTGTATTGTTGTATCCTGCCTGGTGTAGCTTACAAGAGTTTTAAGCAATTACAATGGAATAATCCCACATCATGTTACTGTTGTTGTATCGGTTAGTATATGTTGTAGCACTTGTTGTTGTTGTTGTTGTTGTTGTTGTTATATCCTTGCAAACGAGGGTATTGTATGATAAACAAATGAAGGGATGTAATTTTCTCATTTGCAGGTTTTTGTTTTCCAGCAGGAGGTTTTTATGTGATGATAGTATTATTGTTGTTGTTCTTGTTGTTCTCAGAGTTGTTGCTTTTATTATTATTATTTGACGATGTTTCTGTGGGCACGTTCTTTTGCATTTGCTATCGTTGCTTAAGCGGGATACCAACAACAAGATCGTTGTTGAACATTTTGAAGAGCGGTGGCGGGGGTAGCGCTTGCGCTAAAATTATATTTATTTATTATTGCAGCAGAAACAGTAAGAACAGAAGAGATCTAAGGAGCAAAAATCGACGACGACGCCGTCAACAACAACAACAACAAGAACAGCAACAGAAACAACAACAAGAGGGACAATGAGTAAATAGAACGATAAAAGCAACAACAACAAAATGTAATATGTCCTGGGCGGAGCGGTTTTTTCTGCCAGCGCGTTAGTAGTCGAAGCCAATCATAAACGAGCCAAGGATTTGTAACGAGTCGCTGTTTTCATTAAAATTATGAAAATTTCATGTTTCGTCTTTTTGTTGTTGTTGTCGTTCTTTCTGTTGTTATTGGGTATTGTTTTCATTTGATTTTTGTCATCTATTGTAGATGAGGTGATGTTGTTTCTTCGGTCTGTGATTTCTCCATTTTTAATTTTGTAATTTGATGTCGTTCGAATTGGACGATTGGTCACACTCTATTCTGCTGGATGTGGATGGCGAAATAAATGACTGCAAGATTTGCAGAGGGCGTTTGGAACGGGTGGGTGGGTGATTAATCTTGTAGTGGATGGATGGCATTGGGTTGATGGAAGCAGACGGGATTGTGTGGGTAAGATTCTGCGGTTTTCATCTGTGTTTGAGCCTCCTGTGAAATTACAAACAGTGGGAGTTATATTATATAATATATATATATATATATATATATATATATATATATATATATATATATATATATATATATATATATATATATATTATTGCATCGATAAATTTTCTTAGTGTTAACTTCTCCGCTGATCTCCCCCCGCTTAATTCAAACAATATATAAAAGCAAAAATATAATTTCAAAAAATTTTTGAATATTTATAAAAAATTATTAAATTGATTTGTTCACAAGTTTGAATGTTGAACGATTAAGTCCTCGCAGCAGAGACGATAACGAGCGAAATATTTTAGCCTAAAGGTAGACAATAATTTTTTATGCTTGCAATAATTTACAAGGTAGGGTTTTAGGAAGATTGTTAAAATTAAGAAATATTAATATATTTTTGTTGAAGAAAATGAAGAAATGAGGAAATTAAAGAGAACGAAGTAGAAAATGAAAGAAATACAATTAACGGTGCGTAGACATTTAAACTAGCTTTTATCTTTTTTCAAATCTTAAGGAAATTATTCTGCTCATACTCAGCAAAAATATTCATTACCAAAGGAGTGCCGTAGGAATGTATTCGGAAAGAATAAATTGTATTTCTTATTTTAAGGGATGTACAAAAGGATATTTCATTTTAGGATTAGCTCATGGGTTCTATTTAACCTATCCCGCCCTTCTCTTTGTCTGTTTCTCTATCGAAATCACAATTATAGGAGTACGAATTGAGGTGTCGTCGTGAAATTTGTCATGATAATGTAGCCGTTCTATATATATGGAACCAGAGTTTTATTTTCCCATTCGCCAATATTTTGTCTTTAGCTAAAATTTTATTTCTTCCCAGTTCTCCCCTCCGTTAACCATCTAAGATACAAATATACTCCTCAAAATACGAGTAGGGGCGCCCAGTCTTTTAAAAATGTAAATTTATCTGTGCTTGGATGAGGAGTATATGAACTTCCACACGAGGTCAAATGTAACCTAATTGTTCGTTTACTTACAATGTTTTCTACATAAGTAACTTGGCGTCAAGGATCCTTTCGAAACTTCTAATACTTTTGCTGGTTAACGATGGAGCGCCCACAATTTCCATGAATATGTTTTATGGCTAAGTCGACAAAGACTTTGATCTCACATAACCGACAGCTGTGCATCCTGTTGATTTTGTTCTTGTAGAAATTTTTTATTTTCGCTATCCAACCAACCGGGTACGAAAACGAAAAGACGTACTGTGACGTAAAAAAGGAATTTATTCCATTGTAAATTTCTATCAAACAGAAATATTTTCGACAATTTTCCCCCTTTCTCTTTTTATCTTCCTATAACGTTTTTGTTGACAAATAATAATTAAAATTTTTAATAAACAGCAGTCTAAACTCATTCAAAGGGCTTGTTATGGTTGCTTTTGTTGTTATTTTTGTTAATTAATTGCTGTGATTTCATTTTCTTTGTTATCATTCGATATCAAGAGTGCCAATGGGTGGCGCTTTGAATGAATACGAATAGATTAAGAAAGTCGGGAAAACGAACGGACCACTTATTCAAAATAAATAAATACTCATACGCAAAGGGAAGCAAGCACACACATATACACGCACAAACGCACTTCTTCGCATGCTTCATTGAGCTCATCATGAAACAAACACAAAAAGGTAACGAATTGATGAAGTACTATTGAAGAAGTGTGAAAATTTGTTTGCACAATTCAATAGTCATGGAATACATATGTCTAATATGACAATATAAATATTATCTTTTATAATATAAGAGAATCATTACAAAATATAGACACTACTAATTGGCGCTCTTCAGTATCTTAAAATTTAGATCTATAGTAGCCAAAAATTGGACAAGAATAATGGATATGTATATATAAATTGGATTATTTATATTGAATTTTACTCCTTATCCGCAGAACTCTACGATCAAGCTGAATATTTTAAATACAAGTACGGTTTCATTTGTTTGAAAGCAAATTGACTTTCATATTTTTATGTCGTGAACATTAAGATCGAAACATTTTTCTAGAATTTGAAATTCGAAAAACTAAAGTCATCGAAAATTGGGAAAAAAAATTTAACGGCTTTCAAATCCATGCTGAATGCTATTTTATAGGATTAATCAACAATATCATTTTCTACGCACAACTGCAAAAATTGATTGAAAAATTGACAAATTGATTATCCATACAATTATTAATTAATTCATTTACTAATCAGTTAATGAATTCATTCATTTATTTTAAATTTTGGTTTGATAAGGAAATCCTGTTTTTCGCCGAACGAAGTGATCGCATTAATATCCAAATTCATTAAGACAATAATATGTAATATATTGATTATTTTTATAATTATTATTATTTCATCCATTCAAAATTACAAAATAACTCCCTTTTTCCTTCTTTCTTCCGAAAACTGAGTTGCAATCGCGCGTTTGAAAGAAATTTTGATTACTCCTCTATTACGTTCATATTTTCCTCTGCGTAGCAATAGGTACTGCCTTTTTGTATTTCATATAATTTTCTATTTGTTTTAGTTTTACTTTCAAAGTAATAAAATAATGTTTATACTAAATAAAAAATTTATTAAAACACCAACCACTGAAGACTAAAGTAAAAAATTGTTCCGGTTAAGGAAAAATGAAAAAAATATTTATTATTTTCTTTCTCGAAATAAATAATTTCATCACTTACCTTTGCTTTAATTAGCATGATTAAAATATTATAAAGGAAGATAATGCTGTCGACGTTATAAATTTCACTTAGCGGTGAAAAAAGATATTTATAATAATAATAATAATTAAAATAATAATAATTAAAATAATAATAATAAAGTCTCAAAGAAATAAATTAATAAAAAAGAAATGCATTAAGTTAATTAATTTTTGCCAAGTTTTTAATGCATCTACGACACCTGACGGTAGGGCCAAAAGCAAAAAAAACATCATCTTGCTCACCCCAGCTCAACCTGTTCTGTTTTTGTAATTGCATACATACCTGTTTCGCTTTCCGGCCTGGGGAGAGGGCGGTTACCTTTTCGGTCTAAAGTGTTGCTCTACGATGTTCTCAAATGTTCAAAAAAAGACAGTTTTGAAGAGAGAGGAATGGAGAGAGAGAGGGTGGAATAAAGGGGGTAGAGAGAGAGTGGGAGAGAGAGGGAGATAGAGAGAGTTATGAAAATATAACTCATAATACTAATTGCATCGACACAATGTCATTTTAATGAAAATTTCAAAATGAAGAACGTGTTCACAAATACACACACTCGTATTTTACTGTTTTATACCCACGCCCACAATACCCGCAACGTCTATTTTGCGTTCAAATATACACACATACATACTTGCGCAAATATACTCACACTATTATAAATCAATGCAAAGAATAACACATATACTCGCAACCTACAATTGGCGGGTCATTAATTAATAAATTAAATTAATTAACAAATACAATTGCTAAACAATATGTTTTAATAATAAGAAAGTATTTTATAGTAAATATAGTAAACATATTTTCTTTTCAAATAGTTTTTAACTATAAGTTTTTATATTTTTATAGCGATTATATTAATATTTATTGAAGAGTTTTTTATAAATAAATTGAGAATTTTTTGGAAATATCAAGAAATATATACATTTATTGCTTTGATAACAATCTGAAATCGGAATAATAGCGTGATAACAGTCTTTAATTTAGTCCGTACAAGCGATAAATACTCCGTATTAATAGCGATTATATTAATATTTATTGAAGAGTTTTTATAAAAAAATTGCGAATTTTTTGGAAATATCAAGAAATATATACATTCATTGCTTTGATAACAATTTGAAATCGAAATAATAGCGTGATAACACTCTTTCATTTACTCCGTACAAGATATTTCTGGATTTGATTATGCATTTTTTTTAAATTTGAACGTTTTTTACTCATGAATTTTTATTATTCTTAAGCCATAATTACGTTGTTTTGCTCCAAATTTAAGAGGTTCCCCTCCAATATAAACCATATTTTAGTGAGAGTGTGAAACCTTATTTGATCGTGTACTTAAAGATTAAAAATATACTCGAAAAAAATAAATTGCGGTTTCGCTCGGAAATCTACTGGCTTGAAACATCTGAAAGTCTTGAACGAATAGGAATCTTTTCTATGTTTTTTTTAAATCGACGGAATTGTGTTGGAACTTCTATGAAAATTAGCAGATCTGATCGTGATCGCGGCCACTATCGTCATATGGACTCTATCGACTGCCATAAATCGCACCAAAAAATGTCTATTCATTTAAAAATTACCGATTTGGCGTCGGCTGATCTCTATTTGGATCTACGGTGAGGCTGGGGATGGCAATACGCTAACTGCGCCTGGGTCGTCATCTATGCTTTCCAAGAGTAATAATTATGAATATTATTTTGCTCCTTTATTAAATTTTTTCAAATATTATTAAGATAAATTTCTCAATAATTTTATCATGTACACTTTTGAATTAAATTCAACGGCGAATGAAAGAAGTTCATCAATGAATGGTTTTATAATCTGAGAGTTCTTTTCCTTCTTCATCATTTTAGCAAATCGCGTGGATTTAAAACTGTTTGGGAATGCCTAATTTAGTCCTCATTAAGGTCATGGAAGAGGAAAACTAAGGAAGGAAGTAAGGAAGGATAAGCTCATGTAATCATAAATTGCATTTCTTCTACTTCATATTTTCCCTCTCTCCCAACACCAACACCCCCTCTCATTATCTTCACAAGCAAATCGTCTCATCTCTCCAACGCTTGTATCGTATTCCTTCTTTATTCCTTCGCTTCGGTTGTTGGTTGGTTGATTGTGAAGGCTCTGTGAAGGCTTTTTTTTTAAAAAAAGCTATAATTTTTGTTGTGTTCTGGTGTTGCAGAGAGGCAACCAGCAAATGGGCTCAAAATACAAAAGAAAATGAGATGAAAAAGTAATTAAAAACGGCAAAAAATTTTAAAAAATACAACAATATCAACAACAACAAACAATTGCATCAACAAATACAATACCGTTGTTTATAAGAATAATACTTTATATAATACCGTCAGATGATTGCATAAAAGCGAAACAAAGAACAAAAAAAAAAAAAAAAAAGAAAAAAGAATTAAAATAGAAACAAAATTAAAAAGAAAATAAAGTAAAGCAGAAATTAAAATGAGAGTAAAATAATGAAAAATAAAAAGAAAAAATTAAACAATAGAATGATTATGAGTTTTTAATATCGTACCTTTCTGGGGAGCGCTAATTTCGACGCTATATTTCCAAGGTGGGCTTATTAGCTGCGCATACATGCATACAAACAGATGCACACCAATGCGGTGAAAGAGAGAGATATATAGAGAAAGAGAGAGGAGAAAAACATGAATGAAGGCGGTTATGCAATGGAAAGTCACATTTTTTAATTATCGAAAATATATACAATTTTTAAATTTAACTCCTTCTTTGCGGTCTTTCCTCTTCTGATGTTAATCAACTGGCCGGGAGATTTAAACAAATATTATCGATTAAAAACCTGTTTTGCGTTTAGGAAATTATTATGCTAAAATTAAATTAATTATAGTAAAATGTAAACGCTTTTTTGATTAAACACTTTTGCGCTCGTAGAATTTTAATTCTAACCACTGTACCATTTAGTGAGACTGGAGGGAAAAATTCATGTCATACATTACTTGACAGTCCCGTTGATGTGTCATCACTGACTGGCATTATCATAATCAAAGCCACAAACTCAAGAATAATGTCAAAAAATTAAAACATATTTTATAATTAAACTTTGTGATGTAATGAACGCGACAATGCCGCAAGAAAACAATTCGCCCTTCACGCGATCGCCATTATTATCATCATCACCGTCATCGCTGCTACGAGATGACATTCAATTCTCGTAATTTTGTCATCCAATTTGTCTGGATATGTCTGACGGGCAGTCAGTGGTAGAAAGACGATGATAGACCTCCCTTAATCCCTCCCCCTCTCTCTATCTATCTCTTCTGTGATTCTTTAGAGGGCTGTGATATATAAATTATTTTTAATAAATTATATATTGCTTTTTTAAAATGTTTGTCATTAACAACTTTTATCTATTTTCGATTTTGTTCTTCAATTTGTTTGCTTTGACGCTCACTTAAGGACTTTTAAAATCCGTGATTAAATTTAACTTACCAAAATTGGTAAAAAGAAATATATAAAAAAATAGAAGCACATTTGGAATAATTACTAAATCTTTTGAAACATGATTATTATTTCTTTATTTAAAATATATTTAATAATTTTAATTTTTGTCAATCACGAATATTTGCTCCTTCTTTTTTCCTTATCATCCTCCCATTCTCCTTTCCCCTCTATCTGTTCTTTATATTTAGTATCGGTTTATTATTGTTTCTTGTTGCGAATAAGACTCAACTGATGACAATGATGGTGATGATGATGATGATTTTATTTCATTTAGCTCGGGAAAAATAAAAAACCGTACCAAAAAAAAAAAAAAAAAAAAAGAAAGATGAAGGCATTGTTATGAAGTCGTCTTATAATTTGTTCCCCGTAAAGTCAGTCAAAATGTGGTTCGTTCTATCAGTTTAGGCTAGAATGGTTTGGTGGTAGTTGGTGTGCTGGAAGGCTCAGTCAGTTTTAAGCTTTTGCTCAGCTTACCAACGTAATCAACATAACAAATGAAATCCTCTTGTCAGCATTGTTGTAAGTGTTGTTGTTGTTGTTGTCGTCATAATAATTGTTGTTTCTTTTCTGCGATTGCTCTTCCCTCTGTGGTTGTTGTTTTTCTCTCGTCTCTTCTTATTCTCCTCCACCGCCGTTTTCTTCTTCTTATTGTTCTTGTTCTTGTTCTTGTTATTGCAGTCATCAACGTCCTTTACATTGTTATCATTATTATTTGTTTCTTTATGCAATGTTTTGATTAATTTTTCTACCATTTCCTTCCGCCATTACCATCTCCATATCTTTCCTTTCATATCATCACTCTACCACCCCCCAATTCTAATCCTCCATCCTAACCCAATCCTCTCGACTCACCTTTTCGAATGATTTTATCTCATCCTCTGATTTCTGGTTTACTGCGAGAATTATAGGCGGATGGGGTTTGGGCGGCGGGAGGAGGTAACGTGCATTAACCAACTTCTCATTATGAGCTAAGCATACAAGCAAGAACTATTATATCAATTGATGTTGCTATTATTATAGTTGTTGTTATTGCATAAGTGTTGCCGCCTTTAAAACATTTACAACTACTTCAGCACGAAGAGATGATTATTACAATTGTTATTATTATTATTACTATTTTTAACATAATCATTATTACGTTATATCAACCCCTTCATATTTATCGGTATTTGCTGTTTGCGGTTGTCACTTCCGTTGCAGCCTCTCCTACCGCCATTGATTTTCCTTTTGGGAAAGTTTTTGATTTGCTTTGGCTTGGCTTTTGTGTGGATTTTCTATTTCGAATATTATAAGAAAATTTTAATTTTTGATTTTCGATTACATTGCAATTGTATGAAATATATTATAAACGTTTACACGGAGTCAATATAAAAGGAATTAATGGTGTGTTTGGTGAATGGCATCCTTTGAGTGCACCACCTTCATTTTAAGAGAAATTAAATGAACTAAAATAATATTTTTTAGAATATTAACTATATAACTTTTAGTAAAGCTTAGACAAAATGTTTGATCAAATTCTGCCACACGAAGTCTGATTTTAGCCCCGGGAAAGAATTAACTTTGTTACTTCTTTTAATCACATATATGCAAAAGATTTTTATTAAATTATTATATTTATTTATTTCTTTTATATGTAAAATCGGTGCTTTTAAATCAGATATCATTACTTTATTCGTAGTAATATTTTTATTGGTAGCGATTATTTCGCCTCGCTGGGTCTTTGTCAGAAGAAGAAGAAGACAACTAAAATTCAAAATAAATCAAAATTTTCAAAATAAAACCAAAATGAGGTTTTCAGATTTCATTATTACAAGTCGTAAGCTTTTACAATAATTGCATTTGAATTTAGCAATTTGTAAATATAAACCGCAATTTTATGAAATTGAATTGATATAAAATTCGATTTGGAATAAACAATTTTTAAATAAAATTGATTTAAATTGGATTGGTTTACAACAAATTATTGAAAAAGGAACATCAAATGGAATTAATATTTTTGAATTGATTTTTTCGAGAGTATTCTCAAATAGAAAATAGAAAAAATTTTACTCAGCCTTTTGAAAAATGAATAATCGATTTTACTAAGTAATTATAAAGTAAATTTATGCAGTTTGGTTCAAAATTAATTATTTACGATAACATTTTTGATACATAATTTGTAATAATTTCGATCTGATTCGCTTTTGATTTGTGACTCCTTTGAAGAGATAAATGCGTGCGTGTGCGAATGATAGTAAGATCCTTTTTTAGTATTTTTGTCAAAAGGAATTAATTCTATAGTTTTTTGCAGCAGCAACGCATATGCAATGAAAAATAAATTAATTGTAAATGTAAAACAAAATAACTCGCATCTCCGCAAAATTGTGTTTAATAGTAATTTACTAAGGCAACAACAACAACAACAAAACGAAACTTTGCTCTGATCTCTAAAACCTTCTTCTTTCTCTTGATTTATTATACATGCACTCTACAGGCAGTATTGATTCATTCAACCTTTTAGTTTTCTTTTATCACTCTTACTAAAGCTTGCAATAAATCAATTATCCCCGCCTTTGCTTACGTTAATAATATTTTTTACTATTAACTAAATATATTTCTTACGTTAATAATATTTTTTACTCTTTTCCATTAATTTTACGAATTTTTCTTAAATTTATCGTATTTTTATCTTTAATATTTTTTATTTTTTTTTTTTTTGTAAACCAAGGGGAACTTTCAGCTAGTCCACCCAGTAGCGGACTAACTTTACCATTCCTTTAGTTATTCAAATTTCCTTCTTCTTCAGTTTTTCGGACGAATGGAGTTATTGAAGACACATTTTTATTTTGTGTGTCTTATATATTTTTCAGGTTTATTACATGTCGCAGAATTTGTTTTATCATAATAAATAGTAGGACTCGGAGAAGTCGTATATGAGCACCGGTTTTAATCCAAAACGTGAACCGCTCAAGTGTAAATACTTAAATAAATAGGTGTAAATACGTCAATTGGAAATGTCATTTTAAGTAAGAAGTTGAGAAGGAAATATATGTGTAAAACGCATATTTGAAAATGAGATCTGGTTAATTGAAAATGAGATGTTCCGTATGAAAATGCGTTTACTAGAACCCGTAAAAGTAATTAGTGGAAACTTGTTTTGTCTCAAACAAATTTCGCGTTCATGGAAGATTTCAAAATTGTTTAAAACTTTGCTTCTAATTTTTTAATTTAACTTTAAAATTTTCACTTTATTATGTTGAATACTTTATTTTGTAAGATTAGTCAGCAATTAATTTTAAGTTAATTGATGAACTTACGCCAATATTTTTATTTGTTAATTTTTTCTACATACGCATTTCTTTTAATCTCCCCGAAGACATAAGTAAATAAGTTAATTTTTTTTAATATAAGTTTTTAATATAAATCTCGTTTGTGTTTAGGTTTCCTTCAGTGATGTAAAAAAGATTCATTCCAGAAATACTGAAATTTTACATTTGATTTTTAATAATGTGCGATTTATTTTCACATTTTGTTTTAGAAGCAAAGAAGATTAGTGCAATTTTTCTTTCATTTGGGATTTTGTAACATTTTTCAAAGTAAGGTTTATAACGTGACAAGGTGACAGCGTGACAACGTCGACCATGCCGTTATTTTTTAAATAGTACGCTTCTAAAGAGAAGTTCTTGATTTATTTAATTAAAAGGAAAAATGTGTGTTTTTTTTTGAAAAATCAAAACAAAAGTAAGAACAAATACACAATAGTATCCGTATGCGAGTACTTTTATATGTGCATCTAAATAATTCATACAACTTGTACTTTATCGGAAAATAGCGCCCTTTGCGAAACCACCTTCTTCTTTTCATTCTCCTCCTCCTTCTCAATCGACCCATCGGCCCCCTTCGCCGTAACAATCATAAAGTGCATGGTCTGCATCACCTGCGCGTATGGGAGGATACACGAGCGGACATCTGATGCCATTAACGACGACCGATGAATGATGGATGGACTGTGTGATGATTGTGATTTCCAGTTTGAAATTAAATCTGAATTGAAATCATCCGCAATCCAACAAATTCATTCATTCAATCCATTCAATTCTTTTATTATTTTATATAAAAATTTGTTGTTGTTGTTGCTTTTGACTTCTGCCTTCGATTGTGTGTGTATTTGTTTTCATGTTCTTTGCTTACGTTTTTTTTTGTTTTTGTTCCTTTGTTTGCTTTTTGTTGTCTGCTTGTTTATGTGATGCTTGTTCTTCTTAGGATGACTTTTGAATAGAGCAAAAAATCACCCTCAGCGCGCAATGGTGCAGTTTTTTAATTCACTTGCCAAAGTTATTGTTAGTTATTGGCTTTTGTTGTTCTTGTTGTTGCTTGGTGTTGTTTGTGCCGTTTGTTGTTGTTGTTGTTGTTGTTAGTATTGCTGGTATTGTTGTAGACCTATTGTCTTCTAGTGGGTTTGTGTGTGAGGGCGGTGACTGCACTAATCGCGGTTAAAAGAATTGATGAATTTCTTCTTCGAATCGAATTAAAAATATTTTTGTAAATGCAATTTTTTTAAAAGCTCTGACTATTGATATAAATAATGAGAAGTGTGTCATAATAACGATGCAAAGGCTGGAAATCTTGGAGCTGTGGCTCTTCTTTCAACGAGGACGGCTGGTTCCTTTTGAATCGACACTTCTTTGGGGATCAATTCTTTAATAAATCCTATAATAAGTCCATGTGTCCATGACTCTGAACTGAGCCAGATCAGTGCTTATATTTATTTTATTTTTAGATTTAGTATTTCTAATTTTTTTTAAAATTACGTTTATACAAAAGTTATAAATGATAGGAACAAGAAATCGAAATTTTCTTTAGGTTTGGACTCCATCATTTGCAAAATAATTAATTTGAAATATTCTTTTGGTTTTTTAACTATTTTTACGTCAATCAACAACGCTGACGAACAATGATAATAATAATTAAAATAATAATTCATCATTTGAGAGAAAAAAACAACAAAATCAACGGCTTCATTAACATCGTCAGACATTATCAAAACTACTAAAATAACAACACGAACAACAACAACAACGAGAACAACAACAACCACAACAACAACAGTAGCATCACCATCATCATCACCGCCAGCAAAATGGTACAGGCGGCGCATTCATACAATTTCATATAATATATTTTCATTTCTTTATTATTTTAATCTTCTATTGTAAATTTCTCTATTCTAAAGTATTTGAGAAAAATTGTAATCATCGTGTGTGAAAAGCATGGTGAGATTAATGTGTTAGGGGAGTACGGGAGGAGGCCCTCCGTGGGCATGAACCTTTGTTTATATACGTATAATGCATATAAGCTCATATCATTTATTTTCTTTTCTTTCGCCGTTTAAAATATTAATTCAGATGCGATGCCCCGCCAAACAATGGGAGCAATGTATGTAATTTGCTTGAAATTCGTTTTGATAATCATAATAAAAATAATAATAATAATAATAATAATTAAGGTTGCCGGTCGATGTGGGTGTCTGTGGGTGGTGGTGGTGTGTAGTTGTGTTTTTGTTGAATTTCGTTCTCAGTTGGAAAGTTTTTGGATTTGTTCCTTTTTGATATTAAAAGGAATTTTAATTTAGAAAAAAAATTATCTTACAGTAGGCTGTAATGTATAAATATATCATAATTTTCTTAAAACCTAAATTAAATTAAAAATGGTACTATTGAATACATTTTTCACTTACACAATTTGCTTTTCTAATGCTCGAGACCACACCGAATCACATACGTTTTCAATTCAGAAGTCCAGAGAAAGGTTTCTATTTGTTTAGTGTGAAAAAAGCATAATTTTATTTTGTTGTTTCGTTTAGTGTGCGTTGGAATTTACAAACAAAAATGGCTTTGCCTTCTTAATGCTCCGGAAATGCATGAATTCCTGCCTGTCATAATTCTCACTTTTACCTTTTTCGCTTCCGCTCCTCCCCTTTCCCCTCTTCCTTAATTTATGTTTTCATTCATGGATAGTGATTACCTCTTTATGTGTTTATGACCTTTTACAAATAATATGGAGGTAGACGTGTTCTATTTGAAAATAACTGTATCCAGTTTTTATCATCGATCAACTAGCCAGCCAACCAGCCCTTCCACCGATAACGAACATGTTTTTGTGTTTTGCATTTTTTTCTGTTTCGTCCAATGCAATTTCGGCTATGCTATATAAAACCTTGTAGTGATCGATAATGGCACCATTGTTTTGGCAAAATTGTTTTTGTTTTCTTCGGTATGGGTTGGCTGTGTGCAATGCCTTGAATTATCAGTAATGCCTTTCAAACGAAGCGAAATAAAATAAATTCGTTTGCTTCGTTTCTTTCAGTGTGTGCATAGTCTCATATCCGTACAATATATAAAAGCCCAGACACCCAGTTTTAGCGGGAGTTGCCATTCGTAAATCGAAGATGGCTAAACGTTTTTGAACTTTGCAATTTGGTTAGATCGTTTAACAGACGCTTACTTTAAATTTTAGCATATGGTCCATCTTATAAATTTAAATTCGATCTTTAATTAAATGTAAATTTAATTCAAATTAATTATATCGGTTGGTGTCTTTATATAAATATCTTCCGGTGTGCATAAGAAGATGCACATCTATGTCTATATATCTATAATATGCCTGAGGGGCAAGAGACAGATACCTTCAAAATAAATTCAAATTGATGAGTATTAATTTAATCACCGTAGTCGATATAATAATTACTATATTACTCTGGTGTTATTTCCATTATCGTACTTCTGTTTAAAACGCACTAAAGGTATGGAAAAGTGTATACATTTTTGCTCAGAATCAGTTGTTGAATATTTTTTGTTATAGTAGTTTATTTAGGACTGAAAATGAGAAAAATCGATTTTATATTTCCTTAACGAACATCCAGGAGCATGGTCCGCCCAAGGGTAACAGAAATCAATATTGCGGAGGAACCGATCGTCTTGGAATACCTTCTTGGCGAAGGTATTCTTTCTCATACCTGGTACCTTGATGAACAAAACAAAAATTAAGAAAATTGGCCTACTACCACGCCTACATTTAGATAAAAACCCAGTAATAACAAAGCTTTTATCAGTTATTCCTAGTTTATAACGCAGTTTTGAAGAGAAACTTTCATAACAAGTGAAAGCGCTAACTTCAGGTTAGCCTGAAGATAATTGGTCTGCCACATAAGCAGGCTACGCCTACTTTTTATTATATGCTATTCGAGAGGGTTATCCTCTTGGATATTAGCATATGACAGAAAATTGGATCGATCAGCAAATATCGCATAAATTTATCTAGAGAAAATCGATGTAGATGCCAAGAAAAATGAAAAAGGAAATTCTGAAAGCAACCATAACCATATTGAAACCATAAAGTTTTATATTACGGGTGTAGGGTAATTTTGGTCAAGTTGAAGTTAGTGATTTTTCTTGTTGTCTTCATTTCTTGCAAATATTATTTTTATTGTGCAAATACATAAATTAACTTTGTGCATTAAAATTATGAAGTACCTCTCTTGAAATTCATTTCAATCTGCGCAAATAATCAATGATTTTTTTCGAAATTTTTTTCCTTTAATAAATAATTTTTTATTATTTAAAGTCACCAGAATTTCTATGCATGCGACTTCTATATATATATATAATATTAAATCTAAATTAATGAAGTATTTGTTTATTAATTCCTTAAACAAATCAATTATACTACTATATTAAGAATGGATAATTTCAATAAGTTGATATCAAATATCAAAATTCTGATAAGCCGAGTAAAATCAATGCAAGCAAAGTTGAATAATTTGAAGTGCTTTATTCACGTTTAAGGGATTATGTGTAAAATTTACATTTATATGGAATATATTCGCGAATAAAGTGAATATAGGCACATGACATAGGCGATTGCTTTCATTTAAAAAATTGCACAAAAAGTCATCACACATTATGTTTTCAAATAGTTTCGAAAACAATGGGTGGAATGTACTAAACTTCATTCATAGAACCGCCTATATGGACACCTCTATAGCTCAACGCAGTAGATTTGTGATGATTTTGTCACCATTTATTGGCGAATCATTTCCGAATCGTTAGCATAATGCCAAATCCGATATCTAATGACATTCCCACGCAACTAATTGTTCTAATAGTTTCTCAAATGGCCACTCCAACCATTCAACATTGCGATGACCAAGCCCACACCCAAATCTACAAAATAGCAAAAACGATGTCCCCGGAGCGTATATTAAAAAAATCGCGAATAGAAAGTTTCTATTTTTAGATTGAAATCAATAGAAATAGAATTAGCAAATCTGTTTGATATGGAATGTTTGTCGGCCAGTGTAATTTATGTTCCATAAATCCAGTAGCGGTAAAAGTAGTGTTGGTGGTTCCTACTGTTGCTATTGTTTTTGGTTTGGTTGTTGTTTTTGTTGTTGTTTTGTTGTTGAGCAGCAATTGTTGGTTTCGATAAGAATGACTGCGAATCAATTCAGTTCAGTTGAGTTTAGTTGAATTTCTACCCAAGTCGGACCTACTAGCTTTCTGTTGTGTGCGCTCGCGACAAAAGAAAAAGCAAACAACAACAACAACAACAACTACATAATGTAAAATATTTATGACAATTACAAAAATTTAATAATGAAAGATCGCAACAAAAATTCAAAAGAAACTAAGGAGAAATTTATTTGCTGTTTTTTTTTAATTATTTCAAAAGTCGAATTTATAATCGGTTTAATTAATTAAATTATTTAATACCTTTGTAAAATTTTAAAAATTTTATAAATATTTTTTATAAATTTATAAAAGAACTTTCTATTTAATTATGACACACCCGGCTTAATCACCCCATCCAACAAGGGACATTCATTGTTTGTGTTTATATAATCGTGCTATTTAAATAACGATCAGTGATAACAAGAGGTCAGAGAAAATAAATCTAAATATACAGTCTGTTAGAGTCCGTTTGAGTCTGTAAAGTTTTCTCAAAATTTTGAAGAGATTTTTGTGTTTGATTTATTTATTGCGATTTTTTCATCGATTACGAAATTTATAAAATTAATGTTTTTGAAAATATTACTAAAATACATTTCACTAATCCTATAAACCAAGAAAAATCGAAAAATAAATTATATATAATTTCCTAAGTTTTCGTTTGTATGCACGGAAAGGGTTTTGAGATCGAATACTGTTTTTTAGTGTTCAAGATGTTTCGATTTGAATGTATTGTATAATAATTTCAAATTCTATAAAATATTAGAAATAAACTAAATTAAATTCTGTTTATGATCGGTTAAAAGTTAGAGAAAGAATTATGTTCAGAATAGAATTCATCCAGATCATTTTGAATTTTAATAAAAATTTCAAGATTTTTTTAGTGAAGGATTTAATAAATGCGGGATTGAATAGGATTTATTTTCGATATGATACAGTTAAAATTATTTTAAAGTTCAATGGAAATTTTTAAGAGAAATATTTTCAAGTTCTTCGAGCTCTTTTCAGATCCAATTTTATGAAAGTAAAATTGAAATTCTAAAATCTTTCATCCATGTTAAAACCCATGAGACCATGAATATAATCAGGTTAAAATTCATGAATAAATTGAAATGATTCAACAGAATTCTGTACGAAAATACAAGCTTTCTGAATTGTAGAGTTTTTTAAAAGATTTTATAGCGGTCTTATAGGGTACAACGAGAAGGCATAACATCAAAATCGTTATAGATATTCCAGCAAATTTATTCAATATTGTAGTATAAGATCTAAAGATATTCTTCTTTCAAGCGAAATTTTATATTAAATTAATTAATTGATTAATACTGTTATTCTAATTGCTGAATTCTAGATGCAAATGCATTTTATGAAATTTCTCCAAATCGTTTTCGTAACCGTGGTGTCCTTATGTTTCACTTCCTTCGTAGTTTCTGTCAACGCAGAAAGGTTTGCTACAACGATATTAATAATCCTTTTAAAATTGAATCCTTTTCTATACTTTCAATTTTATATTTCAAATACATTCAGACAAATATGGATTTGTACGTCGTCAAATCTGTGTCTCTTGGATCCGGTCCCGGAAATGGGTGATGTTATACGTTTTGAGAGCCAACATGATTGTCGGTTATCTTGCGGTGAATACGGTGCCATTTGGCCTCTGCCAACAGGCGATTGTAGCTTAAGTCATGAACGTGTACGTTTTGATCCCTGGAAGGTGCGTTTCAACGTGGTCACGCCAACACCGCAAACAGCGCAATTCATACGTGAAACTAATCGTATTTTCGTGAGTAATATTTTGAAGGAATGCTTAAAGAATTGTACCTTAGCCTCAGCTGGCAAAGAGATTCTGGTTAAGACAACTGTTAATTCGAGCAGTTTAGTATTGGATCTTGAGACAGATGAATCGTATAAATTGAACATCAGAACGTCGAGTAAGTCGAGGTTACATTGAAATTTGCAAAGTGATGTGATTTCCGTACATTTTAACCCTTTCCCCGGGTTTCCCGCCCTTTGCAGGTATGGCTACATTTGCTGATATTAAAGCCAATACTATTTTCGGTGCTCGTCACGCTTTCGAAACACTTAGTAATTTAATAACGGGTAGCATCGGGTAAGTCGGGTAATATATTTTTGGTCTTCGGCAGGAAGAAATACTATCGTGTTTATATACTCTTCCTACAGCAATGGTTTACTACTCGTTAGTTCAGCGCGCATTTATGACCATCCAGTGTTTGCCCATCGCGGTCTACTCTTGGATACCGCTCGCAATTATATTCCAGTACGCTTTATACGTAGTACTTTGGATGCAATGGCTGTATCGAAACTAAATGTTTTCCATTGGCACATTGTGGACACTCATAGCTTCCCATTGGAGATAACGCGTGTACCAGAATTGCAACGGTACAATATCTAATATAGTTAATTTGTTCAATATTTTTATCCTCCTCCGCTTTAGTTTCGGTGCTTATTCTCCGGAACAGATTTACTCTCGTACCGACGTTCAGAATATTATCAAATATGCCAAAATGCGCGGAATTCGTGTACTAATCGAAATCGATGGACCGTCACATGCTGGAAACGGTTGGCAGTGGGGCCATTTGGTGGGTCAAGGCAATTTAGCGGTTTGTGTTAATCAGCGACCATGGCGTTTGTATTGCGTGCAGCCCCCTTGCGGCCAACTGAATCCGCTCAACGATAATATGTACGCGGTAATGAAAGAGATCTATGAAGATCTGATTGAGGTGATTGAACCTGAGGAAACTTTGCATATGGGTGGTGATGAGGTTTTCATTCCATGCTGGAATAATACGCCAGAAATTGCTAATACTATGCGAGAAAGAGGTTATGACTTAAGCCTATCCAGTTTCTATAAACTCTGGTCAGATTTCCATGAACGAAATTTAGACTCGTGGGATAAAGTCACACAGCGTCATCATGCGCGTGCAATGAGTGATCCAAAGTCGGTAATTGTGTGGTCAAGTCAATTGACGGACCCAGATGTTATCGAGGATTATTTGCCAAAAGAACGTTATATAATACAGACTTGGGTTGAATCCTCACTGCCTTTAAATGCTGATCTATTAGCCAAGGGATACAGGGTGATAGTGTCAACGAAGGATGCTTGGTATTTGGATCATGGTTTTTGGGGACGTACCCAGTTTTATAATTGGTTAAGAGTGTACAATAATCAAATGAAGCGTCATAATCGTGTTTTAGGCGGTGAAGTGTGTATGTGGAGCGAATACGTTGACTATAATTCATTGGGTAAGATTTCACTTCGAAATCATGACGCTCTCATTTCGATATTGTTTATTTTCTATTTTATTATTTCAGAGTCTCGTATTTGGCCACGTGCTGGCGCAGCTGCTGAACGCTTATGGTCAGATCCGAAATCGTCTGCTCTTTCGGCTGAAGCACGTTTCTATCGTTATCGCGATCGTTTGATAGCGCGGGGCATTCAACCGGATGCGGTTACGCCTAGATGGTGCGTTTTAAATGAGGGTCAATGTTTGTAATAGATTTCATAAACTACTTTAGGTCTTAAGAATGGTTCCGGATTAACATATTGTTTTAATAAAAGAGCATTCTTATAAATGCAATTTCATATATATAAAAATAAAACATCCCGAATTTCATATTAAGTTATTAAGGCGTTCAATAAAACGGTAGAGATAGAGAAAATTTAAGAAATATATTTTATATATGCTCATTACACGCGAAAAAACCTCGCAGCCATGGCGGAAGCAAATGTCACGTTACAACGGATTCAATGGTAGCAGTAAAATAGTGGTGCCACCAACTGTCATTTCGCCTAACGAACACATTCGTTATTTTGATTACGAAATGTCAACATCATTTGACTACTTTTCATGATCCGGAATTACGTTTTTGGATTGTGAAAAACTCCTTGTAAAATTTATAATTATTTTGATATCATTTTTACATTTCTCTATATTTGAATATTGAGGAATTATTAATTTAATTATTTTTATTGACTTCAACCTTTCGTGGTAGTTTTTCAAATTTTAAATTTATCAAAAGTGAGTATTTGAATACAAGTTCAATGATGTATTTTTACTGCGACAAAGCACACGCATTGAACGTGCGGGTAAAAAGAATTCGTGACATCTCTAAAATGCCTTTGGAATGTCTATAGAATCACGTGCATATGCACGCAGATGCAAGAAAAAAGAATTAGCAGTCAACTAATTTTTTATAATAAAAAATATATTTGAAAGTTATTTATTAAAAGAAAAATAGATAAAAAGACATGATTATATACTTTACGTGGATGAGTCGACGTTTGTATCGTTGGAAATTGCCTTACATTCACTTAATATATCCCTGATCAATTGCATGCTTAAATACATCAGCAATACGTTGACATTTTGCTTCATCCTTAAACGGTTTTATATTCCAAACATCCGTTAGCACTGCATTTTCCTTGATTTCATCAAGATCAGCCACATCCTCGTCCTCTATTAATGACATAGGCAATGATTCGATGCCCATTCCGCAACCAAAGCGTCCAAAAAGTTTCAACTCATTTAATAGTCCTTCCCATGGCAGAACAACATCAGCATCAGCACCTAAATCTTTTATTAATGATACTGCACTGCGATGATATTCCTTGGGATATAACAAAAATAAAATTATATAATAGATTACTTGAAAAATAAACTACTTTCATCTACACACTTTTAAAAGGTCGATGTAGTGCTGTTCACGCATTTCTTGGTTCGTGCAAGAGTAAATGAAAAATGATATATCCAAAGCCAAAGAAGAACAGCGTGTCAATTGAAAGTCTATAATGGTTACGGCTTCAGGTGAACCACTTGGAGTGTATTTTGTAAGAAAATTTGGACTCCAGCAATCACCATGACCGAATACTTTATATTTGCCTAAAATTCAAAAAATAATAACAAAGACACTAAGAGAAAACTGAAAACTATTTCCATGTTTTTTATACATACTCGATGAAGATACAAGTTGTATGAGGTCATCGTAGAGGTGCTCTTGCAAGAACTGCGAGGAGATTTTTTCATATTTAGTACCAGGATAAGTTTTCGCTACTGCATCTTTGGCCACGGCGCAGGCAAGATTTAGAAAGCCGATATACCAAGCACGATTCTGTTCCGCATAGTAAGTCTCCTATATAATTGTTTAAATATCTCATTGATACATTATTAAAATATTTTCAAGCACTTGCCTCAAGGTGTTTGCCGACTTCATTAAAATTGTCAGGCTCAAGAGCTCTTAAAGCCAAAGAGATTCCATGAAAACGACCGAGAGTACGCATTGTTAGCATACATTCTTCGAGCGTTATAAAATTTTGACTAGAATTATTCAGATAATGACCACAATTTTGTTATTATTAATGTTTATATACCGATTCGGCGATCGGTAGCCGCTGAAACTGACATCCTCCAAAGCAATGAAATCATTTTCACCATCGCAATGTGTTGCATAGCAAATGGGATATTCATTGAATGGCTTACAGGGTTTGCGCCTGGTCTGGAATTGTTCCCAAGCCGGCACCACGTATTTATAGAAGTTGATTTCGTTGCGAAAGAAATCCTGGGAACGGAAAAGTTTGCGTCGTGCCAAATTGTCCGGCATCGATTTAACAATGACGTTTACTTCAACAGGAGAGCTGAGTGGAATTGAAATGTGGTGAACTCTGGAATAATTTATTGATTTAAAATTCTTACCCATTGCCTTCGTTAACGCCAGAAATGGAGAGTCGAAATACTTTGCTAAGATAAGAATCGCCTTTTTTGAATCCTTGACCAAATTTATAACTGGTGTGCTTTGTACCACCTGCGCGACATACAATTTCATCTAAAGTGGCTTCTGTAAATTTTGTTGAAATATCACGGAGACTCATTCTTTTCCAATACTTCTATTGCCGGCGACGAATTGCGAATGAAATTTCCACGTATGTCGACTGTTCATAACAAGTTTGAAGTGGTTTAAAAAAAGTGCATACACAAAAAAGAATTGTCCTCCATTCAGAACCTCGCTAAGTGGAATTTAGGAATCAATTAAGGCGAATCTTCGAACTACTTTCATAGCACGAATAACATGAACCCACGTCATTGTTGCCGTAATTACCCATTGATTAGACAATATCAACAAGAGGTATTAACGCCGATAACTATGAAGTTTGAAACCAGAGATAAAAAGTTAGGACACTTTACACACGCATACGAAATTTACTAATCAATCTCAAAAATATCGTAAATCGTAAATCTCGTATTTTGCCGAGAATCATGAGCCATGCGTGCGTGAATGAAAGGCGTGTCTTCTACAAAGAGTCAACAGCTTGCTCATAAAATCGGACATTTTATAAGGTTTAAATTGCATGTTTAAGACTTTAGCAATAATGACAAATGTATAGTTTGGAATCTTGCATTATTTATTCAATGAAATATGTTTTAACGATTGTATTTGGGAGTGACATGTTTACCAATTCATGGAAGGATTCTAAAACAGTACTGTACTCAATTACAAGACAACAAAAACAACAATATTATACAACAATACTATTAATTAAGAAACACAGATGCCTAAACATTGATGGGACGCCTATTTTTCTGATGTTTTGACGTAGAAAAGGGAACTGGCTCATCATTACCGCTGTACACACTCTCCAATAATTTTCATACGACTTCGTGGGCTTAATGTGATCCAATTAACACTAAATAACAAAAAAAAATTTATCGATCACTTTTATTTTAAGAATTATGACCGTTTTAGTTTTCAAAAAAAATTGGCAATATCTCATAAACCATACAACCAAATGTTATCAAATATACATCTTTATAAACATTTTTAACGCCTTTTTATTCTCCACCATTCAGTTTTACCCAAACAATTAAATATTTCTCGTAAACTTTCATTTTATTTTTACTACTTTTTTGTTTTCTATTCATTAATTTTTTTATCCAAATAATGTATACATACCATACTTCATTCAGTCCATATTTCAAAACAGTACCTTGTGACATTTCTACACGTTTTTTTTTCATAAAAATTGATCCATTAATTTACGAGAAAATTCATTCTGAAAAGTTCAATGTTGTGATAAAAAAGCCTATTTTACACTTGATTTACTTCCAATTTGTCCCGTTTCTATAATCGCTATCTAAGCAACCATGGTTGCGTTCAAACATTCGCCCTTGTCATTCACATAAATTTTCAGGCTGGTTTGCATTTAAAACGCATGGTCTGATAAACTATTCTGGTACATATTCTGGTACATAAATTTTTATGAAAAATAACCTTGTTTACTTTCGGACAAAATTTGCAGCGCTATCTCAAAACAGAAAAATTTTTAAGAAAAATCGCGCGATTTTTCTTAAAAATTTTTCTGTTTTGAGATAGCGCTGCAAATTTTGTCCGAAAGTAAACAAGGTTATTTTTCATAAAAATTTATGTACCAGAATATGTACCAGAATAGTTTATCAGACCATGCGTTTTAAATGCAAACCAGCCTGAAAATTTATGTGAATGACAAGGGCGAATGTTTGAACGCAACCATGGTTGCTTAGATAGCGATTATAGAAACGGGACAAATTGGAAGTAAATCAAGTGTAAAATAGGCTTTTTTATCACAACATTGAACTTTTCAGAATGAATTTTCTCGTAAATTAATGGATCAATTTTTATGAAAAAAAAACGTGTAGAAATGTCACAAGGTACTGTTTTGAAATATGGACTGAATGAAGTATGGTATGTATACATTATTTGGATAAAAAAATTAATGAATAGAAAACAAAAAAGTAGTAAAAATAAAATGAAAGTTTACGAGAAATATTTAATTGTTTGGGTAAAACTGAATGGTGGAGAATAAAAAGGCGTTAAAAATGTTTATAAAGATGTATATTTGATAACATTTGGTTGTATGGTTTATGAGATATTGCCAATTTTTTTTGAAAACTAAAACGGTCATAATTCTTAAAATAAAAGTGATCGATAAATTTTTTTTTGTTATTTAGTGTTAATTGGATCACATTAAGCCCACGAAGTCGTATGAAAATTATTGGAGAGTGTGTACAGCGGTAATGATGAGCCAGGGAACTCAAATTATAAATTCATGTTAACATTTATTTTTTTTTAAACATCCGTCAGCAGGAATGCACAAATCCAATACATTTAAAATGCGTTACTAGGTCATAAGCAAAAAAAATTGTTCTAGGGAATTTTAATTATCGACATTGTGATAAATCTGGTCATGATTCGTAAAAGTTGAGCAAACCACAAAAGACGAGTAGCCCCGTTATTTATTTGAGCGAAAATATCAACTAAGCGATAATTTCTGTGATTTACCGTGTTGTAATTCTTGTTTCTGCTATTTACACAATTGTATTAGACACTGCTATTTACAGTATTATTATTTTTATCTTCCTGATAATGATCGCAAGATTCTGTAAAGAGAAAATTTTGTAAAGAGGTATGGACGGAAACCACTTAACCTCACTCTTTATTTCGAAATTGGCTGTTCTGGCTTAATTTGGTAAAGAATCAAGAGCGCCGGACGTAAGCACAAGCGCCACAAGTGTTTTATTTGTGTTTGCATTTCATTAGATAGCGCTTTATGAATTATTGAAGGATATCACAACTGGAGCATCCTTGGGTGGTTTGTTCTTGGATTTTTAACGCACTCGAACTAACCAAATATGTACAAAATGTGGTGATTTGCAACCCTGTGGATCATATTCACAGGGTTTCAGAAAACGATCAGCTGTTGGCAATAGCATTAATTAAACTTTTGAGGCCCCTTTTATAGAATTTCCAAAACCCTCTGCTTTCTCGGTGATAGGGAATAATTGCAAAGTTGTTTTTGCTGCTTTTTCTTCTAAACCGTATTAGATTGTTATCCGCTTATTCTAATGAGCAAGGTATTTGAGCTTTGGTGTAGATTTCAAATCAATCAACAAGTTGAAAAAAACAGATGGTGTAAGTTTTCAAATCGTTTTAATGAATCGTTACACGGTAAGCTCTCTCATCGGCGAAGGCTCTTTTGGTCGCGTTTACAAAGCAACCCGTAAAAAGGATGGCTTTATTGTGGCGGTCAAAATTATATCCAAGGTATTAGATTAGATTTGGAGTAGTTATGAAAAAAGTTACTAATACAAATTATACAGCGTGGACGTCCTAACAAAGAGTTGAAAAATATACGACGTGAATGCGATATACAAGCTCAACTCAAACATCCGAATATCATAGAAATGTTTGAGTCCTTTGAAACGAAAAATGACCTTGTAGCAGTTACGGAATTTGTGCCAATTGATCTTCATCGATATCTCGCCCGGAACGGTGCTCTACAAGAGGACCGTGCACAAATTTTAATTTGCCATTTGGTTTCAGCACTTTATTACTTACATTCGAAACGTATACTTCATCGGGATTTGAAGCCTCAGAATGTACTGCTGAATGAAAAACTACATGCCAAGTTGTGTGATTTTGGATTGGCCCGTAACATGACTATGGGTACGCACGTATTGACTTCAATTAAAGGAACCCCTCTATATATGGCCCCGGAATTAATGGCTGAAAAGCCCTACGATCACCAGGCCGATTTGTGGTCACTTGGGTGTATTGCATATGAGGCAATGACAGGATATCCACCATTTTGTACGACATCAATATTACATTTAGTTAAATTGATAAAACATGAAGATGTGAAATGGCCAAGTTTTCTCAGCAGTATTTGCCGCTCTTTTTTGCAAGTAAAAATTTGCAGGAGTTATATTGATGAAAGAAAACTTATTATTGCTAAAAATTTGTTTTCGTTTTGCAGGGTTTGTTAGAGAAGGATCCATCTTTACGTATTACGTGGGCTCAGATTTTGTGTCATCCTTTTGTAGAGGATAAATTAATTACCGCTGGTATCGAAGCAGATAACTCGCCGTTTATTAACCCCAAACCGAAGAAACGCTCGAAATGCGAGACAAGCGAACAGGAGTATTTCAAATAAAATTATCGATAAATATCGCTTTAAAGGGTCTAATCAACATTCTTCACCCCTTTACAGAAATGATCTTGCAGAAGTGAAAGAACAATTTGCATCTCTTAATTTGAACGCTAATTTACATAGTGACGGTGACAATTTGATGTCATCGCGCGATAGTATTAATACCATACCACCAAGCGACATTGATAATTTGGAAACAGATGTTGAAGAGAATATTGGTAGAGTTATCATACCGTTCGAAGAATGCAATCATAAATTTCCTGCACAAGAGCACTTTCAATATACCGCATCTCATTGCGACAACACGGGAACCGAATCCGTTGTTGAAAATAGCAATATAATACTTAATTTTATGGAGGACAATTTGGCTGTGGTTGCAGGTGTTTCGGTGGGAGCTGCCAATAGTAAAACTACAATGAATGCCAATACAAGTCTAGAAAAGAAGAGTAATATTTCTGACGTGAAGTCGCAGACTCTGTCCCGCAATAAAGACTTAGAGAAGCGTAAGCTAAGTCAAAATTTAGATAATTTTTCATTGCGTTTAGGAGAAACACAACGCAAGACAACCGATTCATCAGTGCAGCAGAATAAGGAAAGAGAAAAAGAGCATGAAAAGGATGACGATACAAGTGGTCGAGTAAATATGAAAAATTCCACAGAACAGTGTGCAGAGGAGAAGCATAGCCTAGAGTACGTTTTAATATATAATTTGATCTTATATAAAGATTATAAACATATTGAAAATTCAACACAGTAACTCTCCACCGAGTCTGTTGCCAGGCTGGGATTCTTGCGATGAAACCCAGAGCCCACCTATTGAAAATGAGGAGTGGCTAGCCTTTCTCAACCGGTCCATGCAAGAAGTGTTGGATGGTGAATTGGATTCTTTAAAGCAGCATAATTTGGTAGCTGAATTATAATTCATCGATTTGCCGTTAAACTTCTTATAAACTTTCAAAATTTAAAATAAAATTTCAGGTCAGTATTATTGTAGCTCCTCTGCGTAATTCTAAAGCCACAACTAAAGTGATAGAAAATGTTGCCAAGCTGCTGTCTTTGCCGCTGGCATTAGGTGGACCTGCAAGTGTCATGGATTTAATTATAACAGTTTGTTATTTACGACTTTGAGTGATGGGTGTACGTTACAAAACATAATACCATTTCTCGTTTAAGGTTTATATAGATGTCAAACTTGTGCCAAATCTAATGTACGCATCAAAATTGCTTATGTGTAATAAAACGACTACTGGGGATTCGTCCGTGTCATCATTGCCTGACGATGGACGTTCATGGCGCACCCTTTCGGAACTTTCTTCGGAAGAATTGACAACTATTTCACATCTCTTTGAACTTATTTGTCATTTAGTTCATTTGAAAGAACAATTCTTGTTGCAGTTTTGTGATGCAGTAGCAATTCTGGCAGCTGGCGATTTACTTATACGCTTCTTAAGTCACGGTTGGTCTATCTATTTTATTATAATTTTGAAATGAAAGAAAAGCTATTGCTTTTGTGAAGATTTGCAAAGTTGTTCTGCGATACGTATTACCAATTGTGTATTAGCCTTGCTCTGCTGCGTCGTTCGTGAATTACCCGAAAATGCAGATGTAGTAGAAAAGATTGCCTTTAGTCCCGAATTGAGTTTATCGCGATTGCTTGGCAGCCACGATAATTTGCTGCGTAATCGAATGTGTATGCTATTCCGTTTGTTGGGACGCTTCAGTTTGAGGGGATTGCAAACGGTTTGGACGGCTGATATTAGAGACGCCATTGAAGCGCTTGCTAAAGACGCTGATGATAATGTTAAGAAAGTGAGAAGCAAAAGTGAAATAAAAAAAATAAATCAATTTAATACTATTGAATATTTCAGGAAGCTGAGGATACTTTAGATGAACTTCGCCATTTCTCTTTTTATGCTTGAGCCATGTTAAGTAATATCAAACAAAATGAACAAAGGGATGAATATATTTTTTGAAAAGTTTTATAAAAGTAGTCTAAGTGATTTATAATTAATAAGAGACAGTTATTGGATTAAAACTGTGGAATAAATTTAATTTATAAAGAGAATTTGTGATTTTAAATAATCTGATGAAACTCATAGCAAGTCAAACCAACCGTCTATATTTTTTTGGAAATAATCGACTAATTCATTCAGGTAATTTCCAAAATTATCGAAGTCCAAGGCGTAGTTTACATTACAATCTTCTTCGTACATTTCATTCAATTTGCTAATATCTTTTTCCGAGAGACCTTTACGCTGACCCACGGTAGCTTCAGGATCCTTTAAATTGAAAAATATTTATATAATATATTTCTAAATTTATTCAAATTTTATAATTTACTCACTAAAGGTTCGATAGTTGGTTTTCCATTTTTCGAAAAAGCTCGCGAACTATAATGCATAATGCTATGATAATCGTATTCGACGCCGAAATTCGTGATATGAGTACGAGCGTATTTATTGAAATTATGAGCGTGACCGTCGAGGATATTTTGCCAATTGATTTTTACATATTCGTCACGTTCTGTCGAACTTTGCTGATGATAAAATCCGAGCGCATGTAGAAGCTCGTGTACTATTACACCATGTGTAACACATTTTGGGGTGTTTAAGTTCAACACCTGAATGAAAATTAATAGTAAATTATTAATCTTGCGTATAAATACTTAAGTGATATTTATATTTACCTGGCCACCTTTTCGACGACCCACGCTTGACCAACAGCCCGAAAAATTCCCCTTGAAAACAATCCAATTTGTATCGCCCTTTTTGTAAGGGCGAAAACGAATGCATGTTTTATCGTGATACACTTGAAATGCCTTGAGGATGGTCATTATTTGCGTTTCATCTGTGTATTGAAAATTATAATAATTTTATATGGATCTGATTGAAAGGCCATAATTTCGGCTGATAGCTTTGTTAATTATTATTATTGTCAAGATTATAGTTAAAATGTTAAAATTATTTGACATCAAATTTTTTATAAAAATATTAGAAACAGAAAACAATTAGAGGAGAAAGTACGAGAAGTTAATGAAAGTTGAATGTCTTGTAAAGAGAGATTACTATACATGAACTTAAATCGAAATTATAACCTCACTTACTGAAATCATTCTTATCAATATAGAACGGCACAGTGGCGTCGGGCCACGTAAGTTTCTCATTCACCAAACCATTTCGCAAAAGCTCGCGATGCAGCATGATGTCACCTTCGAAAAGTCCCGAATGTTCCCAAATATTCGTATCACTATTGTCGGTCCAGTATTCAAAATCAGGAGCTTAAGGATAGGATAATGTCAAATTAATGTTTTAAGTAAATGCAATTTTGTTATTTTCTCATATTTCGAAATGGATTGTTTTATGGGTTGGACTTTACTGAAATAGTTACCACCTACTGTTGTGTTGTCGCAGCATATTAGGGTTCGGTCCCCAACGTGGTGGTGTTGCTGGTATTACTGGATTCAAAGAGTGACGAAGAGCAAATGAGATTTGAATGAAATATGTCCAAGTGAAAATATAATTGATGCAATTTTTGTTTATTGCTAATTGCATTTTTGTGCGACTTAGAAAAATAAATAACTTTTATTACTAATATGGTTATATAAATGTATATGTTTGATTTCACTGAAAATTTTCGATCCGTTTAGTTAAACGTTATCAATACAAAAGAAATGCTTAATCATACATCTTGACCAATTTATAGATTCACTTCAACCATACCGACACATTCAAAAGAAAGTATATTTTATGTTAAATGTATGACTGTATGTACATTTTTCACACCCGCATATGCATATGCAAATAAGCATGTACGCACACAGACGAACACGCACACATTCAAATTAATGTAATCAATTTATAAAAAGTTTGATTAGTTCAATTCATTTTATTTGTTCTATGCACGTTACTCAACAATCTGCCCTTCTTATACTTCGTCCTCGTCTTCTTTGTTTGTAATGTTATTGTAGTCGACGATATTGTTGTTGTATCCCATGTATTTGCATTGATTTGATTGACTTTCGTAACGATTTTTTATTACCGTTTTCTTTTCGAAACGGGCTAGTACACGTTGGTGATCGGTGACGACTATGTGTATGGAATTCTGGGTTACTGGCAACGATCGCTAAATGATGTCATGCATAATAATGAATATTGAGCGGAATCGGCCAGGAGGAGTTTTTGTTGGATGACCACCAGGCCTGGTAAAGCATTCAAAATAATAATACTTGTTATAATGAAAGAAAATTTCTTTAAAAAATGTTTCAATTCAAATTTAATAATTTCCAAATACTTACGAGTCATTTTATTATTGGTCGGATAGCTTAGGGACAATCTGTTAGCTTTCTTTATAAAGTTCATTTGCCGAATTAATGTTATAGTAATATTAGTATTATATAGTATTTTTATTATCGACAGAAATTAGAAATAAATTTATAATAAACCATTTTTTAATAATTATGGCCCACCTTTTAATAATTTAATTCATTCGATATTTTTAAATTTTCTAAAAAATCTCATTGCTTTACGAAATTGTCTTCTACAGCGTTTATGCGCCTGTGTGTCTGCCGGAGTGAAGTAAAATAAATTCAAGTGCATGAGTTTAGTAAAAGCAGTGCGAAGAATTATATAAAAAATAGAAATAAATAGAAAACACAAAAAATAATTCTGCAGCTAAACTTACTGATTGGATGTATGCAACGCACGTTGAAAGTCGAATCGCAATGAGATGGTACGATGGTGTCACTGCCCTCTGCACGGTGCTGCTAACATTGACGTCGGCCACTGCCGTGGATAGCGTTGCAGTCACTGCTACGCAGATAGTGCAGCAGCAGCAGCAACAACAGCCATTTGGCACAAATGTTGTTAGCGATGATAATGTGGCTTCCTGTTGCTCTGCTGCTCTGTGGCTTTTGTACCAGCTGTTGTTGTTGGTCTTGCTACTGCTGCCACTGCTGGTATTGTTGCCGCGAAAGCACATTGACCCATAACTAGTGAAGCTATCACTACCGTCGATATCTTACCTTCACCTACTTTCTGCATCAACGTACAGTGAGAGCGAAAAGCTTTCATTGCTGTCAGGAATACGAAAAAGACGGTGGCGAAGATGGGGAATATGGAGAGAAGGAAAAAGGTGAAACTGTAATTATATGATTCGGTCTTGCGTGGCGAGATTTTATAGACAGATTCCACTATAAGTTTTACCTGAGCACCTGCCGTGTTGGCTTAATCTCAGGGCGGGCCATCCCGCACGGGGTTGCAAGTGCGAACTTTGTGAACGCACCTTTTTTCACTATATGGCGACAACCAACGCCCACTGCCTCCGGGTTACCAAGCCGTGGCATATTGTACCTTTGGAGGTCATATGCATGGTATGGACACTCCACTTAAGGTATCGTCGAGGCCGATCTAAAACCTCTACCGGATTATTTGGTCCGGCACCTGGTAATGTATTGTGCATTACCTCACCCGAGCATAAGCTCGTACCCGCGTAATTTTGGGTACAACCACAGCCACCACGAAGCTCCCGAAGGGCCTACCCAATGACAAGCATGTGGGGCTTGGAATATAAAGCCAGATGGTGTAGCTGTTAGCATACGCTATCAGTACACATACTGGCTGTTTCCCCAGATGGTGTAACTATCAGCCTAAGCTGTTAGCACACATACTGGGGCAATGAATCTCATTTGCTTGTCTCCCGTGGTACCAATTTAAAGCCATATGGTAGGCTCCGGAACCCGGGAGTACCACAATCGTGGTAAGTGACCGTCTCATACACCCAGGTCACTGCCATTTTGGGCCCAAGCACCCGGGACTGGCACCCAGAGATTTTATAGACAATCGTTTTAATAGTTATAGCGGAAATATACAGTACGTACGATCAAGCGTATAAAACATCATCAAAATAAAACATTTACAATGCATGCCAAATGAATTCAGTTAACGATGAAAATAATGACATTGAATAAGAATGAGAAAATATTTTTCTTTGTTTGCTGTTATTGTTATTTAGTGCGGAGAAGATTTGCAAATGTTGTGGGTCGAAATGTTGTGCACATTATTTGACCCACATTCACTTGTGGGTGTTTGTCTGCATTAAACAGGAAGTGCAAAGATATATGCATATATGTGTGAACGTGTCCATGTGTGTGATTCTTTTAACACAGATTCATGAAATATTGTATTATCATTGGTACATAATATTATTTAAGATCTTTGAATGAGAAAGCGTATTTTGAGAAATAAGCATTAAATCAGGTTCGCTTCTTAAGTCTTTTGTTTTGTTCGTCCCTCAGATCTTTTATTAGTTCTCTATTTTTTAAAAAAGATGGAAAAGATTATTTATTTACAATCTTACTCACTTTTCTCCGCTTTCTTCCTACCTAATTTTACTTCTAATATGCTTTTGGTATTATTTTTATGAAGACTTTTCCCTCTACTTCTACATTACTTCTACTTCTAATTTATGATATGATAGTTATTAATTAATACTTCTCTTAATGTCAATGTGGTGTAACTGTCTTCTTTTATACACAATTAGAATTTGTTAAAACCGCCGTTTAAGAAATATAAATATCTCAACTGCAGAATACGAATATTTGAGAGAAAGTCTAACCTGCAGACAGACGAATTTGTATAAATGAAATAAAATTGTCAGTTGTTTGGTCAATGCGAAAATAAGTTACACTTCAGTAACCACCACAACAACAACATTGACAACAACAACGTAATAAGAGCAAAAATATGCCGCCTTAACGTGAATGAGAAAAAGCAGTAAAAGGAGATTGTAGTGTCAAAGAATCAAGCTACAATCAGCCAACCTACATCAGCCTCGAACCCAGAAGTAGCAACAGCATCAGTAAGAGCAGCTGCAGAGGCAGCCAAAACAATAAACAAAGAGTGTCTCTTGAAAAAGATTTAACTGAAGCGACAGCGACAGCAATAAACATAAGAAAATTTCACCAAACAATGTGTGGGCTATTAGTTAGATAAACATGTTCGGAAATAAAGCCAATGATAATGATAACAGAAAAAAATAAGAATACATACCATTAGAATTAAGAAATATTATAAGTGCGATGGGTCACGTAGTTAAAAATTTCACCACAATTACAGATTTAGTCTTTATAATTATTATAGGCTTCCTCACTCTCGTAGGTCATAATCCAAAAAAGAGTACTTCTTATCTATTTCTTGAAAACTATTGTCGTTAGTAAATGAATTTCTTCATTGCACTCGAAATTATAAAAATTGTTGCTGTGGGTAGAATCTATTCCTGAATTGTTATAACGATTTAAGATGATTTACAAAGTGTTGATAGGGTGAAACTGCGCTTCAGAAGATAATATTACATTAATTAATCACTTAAATTTCCGTAAGGTGTGCTTTCAATGTTAGAGAGATTATTATTTCCTGGGAATTTTATAACTGTCGTCACATTCAGCAACGAGATAGAGAGAGGCAGAGAAAGAAACAAACACACAACATCTAAATGTTTTCCACAAATCATACTCGCATAGGACCCAATTAATGCCTTAATGAAGATAACTATTATCATTTTGGAAGTGCAAGCTAAGCATTTATAATTATTTCCATACCATCTTAATTAACAATCGCAAGACCAACAACACCTACTGCAACAAAAACGAGAAGTTGTCTAGCGATGATATATTGAGGATATTCCTGAATGCATCACAAACAATAACAAATATCACAAACTATAACAAAAATAATAAGCATGGCAAAACTCAACAGTAATTATAATCACATAGTTGCAAGGAAGCGTTGCAAGCGGTAGAGCGTTTTCGTTCGTTCGGCTAAAGCTTTTATATTCTCCAAATGATATATTTGACGGGTCACTCCTATTTCTATTTAAATAGCAAATAATTTACACTTGAGAACTGGTTTAAAATATGGTTTTTCTTAATAAACGCTTTCATCCTATCATTACGAGGATCAGACAAGTTAGAGATGGATATTAAGTTGGTGAATAGAAGATATGTCGCACATTATAAATAATATACATCCGATTGCAGCACCAGAAAATTCGGTCAAAGTCAGGAAGATCTAAAGTAACATTTTGATTTGAAATTTGAAAGTTATCTTTTCCTAATTAAGAATTAAGCAAAGTATTTTGAAGCATTTTTTAAGAGAAACTAAAAACGATTTTTTAAAGAAAAAATAAGCGTGTTAATATTGCGCTTTTTTCAATTGTCTCAATTGTCATCTTATGATCTGTGCAGGAGTGTTTCTAACAAATTTGAAGTTGTATGGAAATTGACATCATTGAAGATCTGGCTATGATCGTGCTGTTTTTTTCCCGCAAAAATTCCCACAAAAAATTTTAAAGTCACTTTGATTTATAAATTTCTATTTCGTCAAAGAAGCCCACCGACTAATGTATTCAATATTTAGTTCTTTTTATTTTAATTACGTTAAACATACTTATAATTGAATTTTCCTTATGGTTTCCTAAAAGAATCTAGTAAAATATACATTAATGAACTTTCTCAACGCGACAATAACGATCGCAAACTTGATGATTAGATGTAAATATTTGGTATAAGTATGTGTGTGAGTGTACATGCGAGTGTAAGTGAGCGTACTGAGTTCGGACACTTCCTCTATAGGCTGAGAGCTGTTGGCTGAGAAGTTATTATTGTTGTTTTTGTTGAGGTTTTTTTTAACTTTTGGTTGTTGTCGTAAAGTTTACAAGAAAAATCGAGGTCAAGTTTCAACAAAGATCAAGTATATTTTAGATTTCGCCTACAAGCGGCAACATTCAAAATTCACACACACGCGCACAAACGCACATGCATACGCAGAGGATGGAACCCAGAGTTAGATGAAAATAGAAAGATACTTAGGCAACTTTTACAAGCATTAAAACATCTCTTGGTTTATGTTTGGTTGGGTTTTGGTTGGGGTTTTCCGTCGTTTTTTTTTTGTTGTGAGATTGGAGAAACTACTGGATAATAAACTTCACCGAAACGGAACAATGACCACATGAACGTTAAAAATAAAACATTGTAAATTTTCTTTGCCGTTGCAAAATTATTATTATTGGGCCATCAGGATTTGTAAGATTGATCAATCAATCGAATTTAGGAATTGGTGTAATTTAGATTCTTAGAATCTACGTCACACTAAAATAATTTATGTGGCCAATTTGTCAAAATTTTGTAAAAATCTGTTAAGAATTACAAGTTTTCATGTTTTCTCCTTTTTACAGCAAAAGTTTTCCAAACCATATTTTAGGTCATTGACATTGCTTCTAGCTTCGTGTCATATTCAATTGCAATTCCAATTCTGCGATTCAAATATTATTCTAAAGGATTTAGGTTGAAATTAAAGAATACCAGACTTTTTCAGACTGCACTTCATTGAATTTGATTTAAATATATATGCAACATTTTTGAAATTTGAATTTCTAGAGTGACGTCACAAAGAACTTGAACATTTCCTGATATTTGTTTCAACCGCGACGTCACGCACCTGACAAGTTAAAATATGCGGTATGCGCTCATTGCTTTCAGGATACATTAATAGCGATTTGTTGTTGCTTTTATTGCTCTTAAAAATGTTGGGACTCTTGATCTAGGATAGAATGAATAATATGACGAAACAGTGGAAAAACTTCGAAAAATAGCTTGGTAATCAATAAAATTAATGAAATTTAATGAAAATATGTAAGAAATAATCGAAATAAAACGGGTAGATTGTAAATAACTGTTAGCATATTCGAAAGTTTCTTTTTCTTTTCTTTATTATTTTCGTAGTTTTCGTTAATTTATTTTTAATTTGTTATTCTACAATTGAATTTTCTAAAGTTTTTAGAGAAAGCAAAAAATTTTGTGCACTTTCTGGTAAAATCGAGCAAGGAAGAAAGAAATGAACGAAGAAAGGAAGCGGTACGAAAGGAAAGGACTCAAAATGCTTGAAAGATAGCATGAAATGAAAGTTCAAAATCTATGCAGATACATTTTTGAAACTTTGCAAACTAAAGAAAAACCACTAAGAACGCTAACATCAGTCGGGTCCAATCTCATATACCCTACACACGTAATATAAACTGAGAGCCAAATCCTAATAATCAGTGAGTGGTGTAGCCACCTCCCTTTTAATACGTACCTACCCACCTAATTATCATTCCGAATCAGCCTAAGATGACAATGAGTATTCGTGCCAAATTGCATGTCGGCATCTCCCACCGTTCGGCTTCCAATCGTGATTTACGCAAACAGGCGGATAGACACAGGGGCAGACAGACAGATAGATAGACAGACCGACGGACAGACAAGGCTAAATCGACTCAGGAGGTTATTCTAAGCGGGATTATATATACTTTTTGGTACGTTTCACGTTTCACGTTTCCTTTAATGCGTTACAAATTGAATAAGAAAACGAATATACCCCATCCATTCGAGTGTAGGGTATAATAATACAACAACAACAATCACAGACAGTAATATCGAGTAACGAGCGAAATTGAAAAAAGCGGATGTTGTTAGTCGTTATTTGTTTGTTTGTTAGCCTTACTCTTCGACTAACCGCCGGCAATAGAAATAATTCTACAACAATAACAATAACAACCGTAAGAAAAAAGCGATAACAACTAAGATATCAGCTACCTAAAGTGTTCTGCTTTCGCTTTAGAAAATGTTTGATTGTTAGTTGTTTGCCGGTCTACGATGACCGTGCTGTTGCCGGCTCGTTGCCGGCTCGTTGTTGTCTAGGAGCTAGCCAAACAGACCGTCCAGATCTTCAGATAGTTGGCGATGCACTGCAGTGACATGATTGGTGTTGGTTGCTGGGTGCAGAGGTGAATGGGAAGCATTTTTTGTCTTTCCTCGTAATGCTCTACAATTTATTCTAATTGTGATTGTTAGTGCCGGTGGTGCTTGTGATGCAGTTGCTCGTCGTGGAGGCGGAGGTTAGTAGTTTAGGCGGTTTTTGAGAATTACTGGTTGTTGTTGTTGTTGTGATGTTGCCGCACTTTCTCCGGATGCAAGAAGAAAATTAATTTAAATTGAATTTAAAGAATACCAGACTATTTCAGACAATGACCATCGAATACCGATAGAAGCAAAGATTAGTTTATTAAATCACTTTGACATTTCGACTGTTATCACATAATTGCCTTTAAATCAATAGTTATAAGAGAGAGAGAATGAGAGAGAGGGATGGATAGAGGGAAAACGATCCGCGTGCATTTGGCAAATTAACAATATGCATTATTTAACAAACTTTTATCACAATTGTTTATTTTCATAAATGTCAATTTATTGATTCTTTAATAAGAATGGAAGATTAAAATTGCAAAAAAACTGAAAGTAAGAAAATAATTATTTTATAAACCATTTTAAAAGAGATTTAGTTACCCACTGGTACTAACTGAATGCGACATAAGAGCGATGTTCGAGCAAAAAAAAAATATAAATGAATTTCTTAAGAAATGCCTTTTTATTAATTCGGTTTTGGAAATTCCGACGACTATATAAATTTGGACAATTCGTAAATTCCCTTCGTATTTGGAATTGTAATCATTTAACCGTAACCATAACCACTCATCGCAAAAGGAACCCCTAAGTGTCGATTAAAATTCGTCACAATTTCCAATATTGAATTTCAATTTGGTAGTCGTGGTGATAGGAAAATGTGTTGTTGTATTTATTACTGTCCGGTTAGTTATGAATGAAAGAATTAATTGATCGATGGATATATGACTTCCACCTTGGTAGGTGGAAATCAATTGATTTTGTCAGACAGGCGGGTGCGGTATCATTGTCCGTTGGTCAACACTAATCCATCGTTTTGTTCGGTTGAGTGATAATATGTCACACATTGTAGTTTTTGCTGCTCCAATTCGTGTTTGATAAATTGGAAATTAAATTACTAGCACTTTTAGAACTCTCACCGTCGCCCGACGAACGTCATTTGTCGTTTCTTGGGCCGGTTACTTTAATTCATAGTTGCTTGTTTGGGCGCTTAAAACTTACGAAGAAGAAAAATATGGTCATTTTATGGGAAATCTGCTGTATTGGTTTCCTTCCGGAACAATAAACATTTTTGTTATTTGGATGTATAAATTTCAAGTAATTAATTTTTAAAATAATTACACAAAAGTCATTTCAGAAGAAACCGAATTCTTAAAATATCGGACTATATTTGCTTCCCTAATCATTGCCTACCAATTACCAATGTAATGGATTTACCTCAGTATGGTTTGAGATTATTTCATTCATGGTCAATAATTCATATTGAAAAGATAAAAGGAAATAAAATGTCGAACTATAGGAGAAATAGAATGAGAAGCAGTAATAAAAACAAATAATGAACTTGCAATTCATTATTCACAAATTGTCAGCTGACCACAAATTACAACCCACAAATCGCAACCGGAATCGTAGATGCAGCCTCGCAGCTGTGTGGCAATTGCGGTCGTAGCCGCAACCGCACAATCGATCATGAATACAAAAGGAAACAAAACAAAATCATCAGGCGCCTCCGCTTGATGATTTCTGTTGTGTGGGAAGGGCACAACAAATAAAGAGACGAAGACAAAGATAGACGACGTTAGAAACAAATGGTGAGATCGTTGTAATCATCGTCGAGCCTCCAAATATATATTCGTCTTGAATACTTAAACACACACATCCACGCATAAACACACACACACGCAAATAGATGTGAGTGCTCCCAACGCATTGTTTTGATGGCATTGTCTGGGGGCAAACGATCGGATAAAAGAAGAAAAAGAGAAATAATAGAGGCCGTTCAAAAAAAATCAACAATAATAAACGATAAATAACCGAACAATTGAAACAACACGATAGCGTGCGTCAAGTCAGACGAAAGTCAGCAACAGTTTGTCTATCCATACGTTTCACAGTCTGATTATTAGACTATTCGTTGGAGGATTTATGCATCCGTTTCATGAAGGTAATTTCCCCCTTCGCGGTTTACTTTGAAGAGAAAACTACGACTTACCTCTGCTAACGTAGTTTGAAATTAATAATCCTTTCTCCCCTTATTTTCTTATCCTCTCAATGCCATTTCCACAAATCTTTCGCTCATTCAGTCAAACTTCCCATCATGCACCTCGCGCTCATCCTTACTATCGTTTACGTTTCTTCTCAATCGGGGCAATGTAAACATATACGAGCATATTATATCCACACAACTACACTCTACTCATACATACGCGTACGTCACATTTCCGATCAGCTGTCACCTACTGTTCCACTTTCATAATATATGGGTCAAATGATGGGGCATTGATTGCGAGTTCATTGACCCTCAAGTGACAACGATCGACGAACGATGCTCGACGTAAGCCGAACGCATAAATTTCTCTCTGTAAGAGTAACGAAGTTCACGGTATTGGAGAGGGAGTGGTTTGAGCTTTTGGCTCTTCGTTTTTTTCACTCTTTCAAAGCCGCGCTCAGTGTTGTGTTAGAGCTTGAGTTCGAAACTGAGAGGTTTGTGACATGAATTGAAATTTTGAGTTTAGCAAGCATTGCCAAATAAATAATCTTTCTCTCTTTTTTTGTGAGATATGTTGTGGTTTGAGTTTCATTCGGATTAAGAGGAAATTAAACAGTGTTGGAGTGAAAAAGGTGATATTTTTCGTGTCTCTCAACAAGATCAACAGGCTGACAAATTATGATGTTTCATTTTCTCACGATCAGAGCAATGGGAGAGTACGTTAAGTGGATGTCGAAGAAACGGGTGAAACCAAATTTTTCATTTGGATTTTGATTATGAATTCTAAAAGATCTATAGATTTAGGATTAAATTACATAATTATTTTTATGATTTACTTATTTTACCTGATTCATGTCATTGCAATTAGTTTTATATATCAATTTATTCTGTGTTTCTATTGAGTGCAAGCATAGTATTTGGGGCCCATTAAGCTATTAGTATCTTTTATTATTTATTCAAAATTAACTGCAGTGTAGTATAATGTCTTGTACAGATATTCGCGCGACTAAATGTCGCTTTGAAATTAACAATCTTGCGAGGCCAATCTATAAAAATATACAAAATATTTTCCTGAAGAATGCCTAAACGAATGCCAAAAAAAATTTCAATAATAGAATATCGAATAATTAAAGGGCTTACGTAAAATATATTGGATTCTTAAAATTCTCACTCTATTGCTTTCTAATAAAAACTAAGTTAAATTGAATAATGAGTAACCTACGGGTTCATAAATTAAAATTTCCATTTAGTGAATATGGTATGTCTTTTGAATGTTCCTCGAATTTTGAATGAATTGATCTCATTTTTGAAAAATGTTCGATTTACATCGTCGAAGAATCATTTTGATATTTCATCAATGAAAACAATTCCCTCGATAATTTGTTAATCGCTAAACTGAGAACAAATAAATGCATAGAGAAATTAGTATTAATACAATCGCCAATAATAACAACAACAATGGTAATAACACCAGCGCTAACAACACTAACAATAAAAAGAACAACAATAACAACTATATAATCGCATAAGTAAATCATCAACTCGAACGTCCCAAAATAAATTGTGCGCATAAAAAGCGCCAGTCATAGAAAAGTCAGCTGCTTGAATTAAGTCACTCAGTCATTCGGCCAGTGTGTCAATCCACCGTATGATCAACCACGCAAGTCATTGCACTGCTGCATAAACTCACTGAGGCACAGTTGAGCGCGACTTAGACGCGAGCGCCGTGCTTCATCGCTGAATATTTTGCCATCCTCCCCGTAACGCTCTGCATTGCTCGCGAATCAACTAGTACTGGGTTACCTATATTTCCAAAATGTCTTGCCGGAATGGAGACGGTAAGGAGTGTGCAGTGTTTCGGCGACTCGATTGTTAACGTGGTCTCTAATAGCCCGGTATTTTAGTCGTTCAGTTGGCCAGTTGTGTTCATTTTTCTAATCATCCATTTGCACAGTTGACCAGTAGACCATTTGTCTAATGGTCAAATCTTCCAGCTGGTCAATTGTTTAGTTGTTTAGTTTCGTTGACGATTTAGCCCAACGACTGTCCAAACTTTTTCAATATTTGTGCAACATTTTGTTGTGTCTCTTAATAGGGTTCATTGACTCTGTTGGGTAGGTCCCCGCCGCAGCACCATTTATTGCTCTTACTATCGTTGCTCTGGCTCTAACTGGCTTAACAAGTTGGCGGCTATGCTTTGGGATGTTAGCGGCGGCTATGGTTACGGCTGCGGTTTCTATTGCTGCTGATTCTTCTTGATTGTTATGAATGTATACGGCATACGTGTTGGCTTATATGATTTTAGAACAGTTTAGGAGAAGGCGACGAAGTCAAATGTTGACACGTTGTCGTGTTGTCGAGTCGTTGAGTTGTCGATTCGTTAAGCATTTCATTCATTGCCATAGTACACACACCGATTCTTCCTTGAACACGGTTGATGTTGTTTGAACAATATTGCAGATCTCTCGACTTGTGCTGTTGAGGCGATTTTCGAACACGAGTGATATGAGTGCGTACGGGTGTTTGTCATTGTTGTAATTACCAACATCGTCGTGCGACAGTGTGAAATATCTTCGTTAACATGAATTAGCCGTTTGGGAGCTCTGACTTAATCAATTAAATAAACTAATTATAACTTCAATTTTACTCGACTCATAAGCTATTTGGGCTTCCGATTCCCACACAAAATATTAAGAATAAATATTTAAATAATTTTATTAATTTATAAGATAAATTAATAAAATTATTTAAATATTTATTCTTAATATTATATATAATACTCTCGTCCTTTGAATTCTCGCTCAAACAACCAATTGCTGTTTACCGATGTCGTCTGGTGTGGTTTTATGCATAGCATTTAATGCAAGTGTTAAATCCACGAATGTGGATAAAAACTACCATTAGAAATACCAACCGATGAATTTATTAGACGATTATTTATCCTACTTTTCATTCTTCCTACTTTTTATCAAATCAATTCCTTGATTTATTTTTCCCTGATGGCGATACTTGTAATAATTGAACCGTCGTCAAACGGAATCACAATCAAAACCATCAACGCGTTCCTTCTATCTCTTTGAAATTTTTCATCATAAATCGCGCCTTCATTTTCGCATTCCATTCAAAACAGAAAACAAAAACACATACAAACAAACAAACAAACACAAAAATTCATAAAACATTTTTTATATTTGATAAATTGCAAATTCTTGAGCATTCTGTCTCGTTTGAAACGACCGTCAATTCGCCAATGCAACTAAATGGCATCAGTGTGAAGCGCTGTCGCAGTCGCATAAATGATGCCGGTGTGTTAGCTGCGTGCTGATGCCGACCGACCACGTTATTAACGTCACCCCATCACCATTACCATCACCAACATAACCATCGTCTGAGCCATAGTATAATTACTAATACTATCAGAATTAATATAACTATTACCAACATAATTATTAGCGTGAGTGTGAACGTGAGCAGTGCCACAACGGCTCTGTTGCGTCTCTGTTGTTCGGTCAATGACCGACCGACTAAACTGAATGAGCAAAAGAACGAGAGAACGCATTGCTGTAGTTGTTGTTGTTGTCGTTATTGTTACTAATGTCATAAGCGAATAGTGGAGCAGCTCGAAAGTCTGTAAGACACCTCCTCGCCTAACGAAATGAGCTTTTGGTTGTTTCGACTGGCTTTGTCGAGGATGTTGCCACTAATTTGAAATTGTAGGTTTAGTGAAGTTTTTGGGGGAGGCGGAGGTGGAGGTGCTGTCAGTGTTGTTGTTGTGTTTTGTTGCTGTTGTTGTGTTTTGTTGGTGTTGTTGCAATTGACGAAATTATGGTTATTTGAAAATGTTGTTATTTCTGTCTGCATCGCCCCTGTATTTTATTGTTATTGTTGGTTTTGCTCATATTGTTGTTTTATGTAGGTGTTGTTTTAGAATTGCCGTTGTTGTTGTTGCTGCTGTTGTTGTTGTTGTAGTAGTAGCAAATATTGAGATGCCATGGGAAGGCAGTTTAAGTGCGATTCAACCGGCATGGTCAGTGCCAAGTAGACCGACTGAGGTCGATGTTTTCTGCTGTTTTGCAGGGATTTCATGGCGATCAAGTATTAGATTATGGTATGGCTAATTCATTTTATCTTCGTAGATATAAAGATGAAAACGTTTCAAGTTACGATCGCTTTTCTTAAGAGGATTTAAAGCATTGAAAATGGTGACTTCGACTGGTCCTGTGAATGCTTTATTTCGTAGTTTTATAAATTTGTCGATTGAAGGAGAGAAATGGAATCAGTAATTAATAAGAATATTAGTTCTATTGTTTTGCAATACAAGCATCCGTGTAATCATTAAATACTGAATTAGTGTGAATATTTGAAATTAAGGACTGATAATCACCCTCCCTCCAAACGAAAACGCCATATTCTTTTGCTTTTAACGCTTCAATAACTGCTCAAATTTCAATCTCAGTTTATTTAATATAGCTCAATTAATTTAATTATCTAATACAAAATCCTTAAATAGAAATTATCTTATATCCATTTCGGTCTTGCTAAAATTTAAAATTTGTCATCGTTTAATTAATTTATTTCAACATATTGCCACATCCTACTTGGGTAATTCTTAGTTCTTTTTTATTGTATTTACTTCGCTGTCTCATTTTCTGCCACCACCTTCCCATAGCACGTCATTGATTACGAGAATAACGTCTCTACCACGACTTCTTCTAAGTTCTTTCAATGCATACGTTTCGATGGACGTTTACCACAATTCGGTAAGAATTCGTTATAAGTTATAAGTTTGGTAAGGAGAGAAAGAGGAAGAGAGAGAGATAGTGAGAGAGAAAGAGATAGAGAGCAAGCGATAAGGAATGAAACGAAGTGAGGCGTTGAGATTACTAAGAGTAGTTTAACCAGCGTCCGATGCTTCATGTAAACACTAAAGTTCGTCCACCTTCGAAAGTGAAAGTAAGATCGGACGTAGACCTACATATACACAGGCAATATAAGCAATGAGCGAGACTATATTGAGGAACGTAAATGTGTACGATTGCATGTGTGTGTGGTGTGTGTTTATACATGCGTGTGTGTGCTTGTACGAGAATTTTTCAAATTATTTATACACACTCACTCTCACACATTCACAAATGCGAGCTAAGCATTTCAAGCTATACGAGCACGCAGACGCAAGTGCAGGCGTAGAAACGACGGCGCAGGTGTAAAGTTTGGTGTTTTGGTTCTGCTGTTGTTGTTGTTGCTTTGCTTGACAAATGGCTTAGCTTTATTTCTATAGCTTTCAATTCAGCTCTTCGTTAGCCGTTGCTGCAGCAGAAAAGAATGCGAGTACGCGAGTAGATTTAGGAGAGCATGCGGTTCCGTGTTCTTTTATCGCGTTACCGCATTCATAATCATTTTGTCATGACGATCAGCGATCGTTTTTTTAGCTGATTGGTGGTTGGTTCTTTATTTGGCTTTCGGATTTTAGAGATGAATTTTAGAGATCTTTTGTAATAAATAACTTAACTGTTAACATTTTCTTTATAATTAATATCGAAAACTACAAAGAGAAGGAAAAAATATATTTCTCAATTAAAATTTCTATCTTCGAACTTTTAATCCTAAATTAATATCATTAATTAAATCAGATATTTATATTAAAGAAATGTATTTTTAAGAAGAACAAGAGTGAGGTTTAGAATGAATTTGCGCGCAGAATGATTTTTCATCGCAGCAAATTTAAGGCTTGAGTAGAAGAAGCACAAAGCTTATGCAACTCTCGAAAGTATTTTAAATATATTAAGCACAAAGGCAGTAAATTAAAAAGTTCAGTAAAATTCTTGGTCTTTTGCATATTTTTTAAAAGTTTTTCAGAAATATTTATCAAATTCGAAGAATTCTAGCCGGATGAAATCGACATTAAATATCTTTATCACCTCCGGCTACGCCGAGGAGGAATTTTTCTTATAAAGACGAAATATACTGTTAGATTTATTAATTAATACATATTCTTGTTATCATTAATACAAAACAATTAATGTAAATGCCATACGTTTTGCCATAAATTCTCGAAACCATTACCAACCTCAATAACAGGAAAAGCCAAGACAACATTTAATCTCGCTTATTACTCATCCTTCCCGAAAATAATCAGGTAGTAAATATTCACACTTCTTGAGGTCTGTCAACTTTCTTTAAATGAAATAACGAAAAATAAAAAAAATTACAAAAAAACACTCGAGTCCGTCAACCCAAACGGCTGAATAAATTGATGCGAAAAAAGATGATTATATAATAAAAACCAATTGGGGAAACGTCGAACGATTTGTTAATGTTCGCATAAACGTGGGCGAAATCACAAACACACACATACACACACATTTATCGCCACTCTCACCCTAAGGGAGGGGTCCTCATACACATACACACATATACACATGTACGCATACACACACTCGCAAACACATATACACTCATAAAACAGAAAATTTTGGTCGTTGTATCGAATCACTGCATCGTCATTCCAAAACTCAATTCAATCTTTCAGACGGGTCAACGTTTTGTTTCCGGAAAATCAAAAGATTATCAAAAATATAAACAGAATTGACTAAAAATAGCCCCGTTTAGCCGTTCTCGTACATTGATCCGATTGATACCATTTTATAAGAATATACTTTGTTTTTTCGTGTTTGGTATACCACGTAATTCCTCGGCAGAAGTTAAATCCATTTTAGAGGAAGTCTAATGAATAAATTTCGATACTATTTCCAAATTATACCGTCACTGCTCCTGCCCTTCTCTCTCATACTCCCTCACATCAGAACGTCTGCTAGTTCTCCTCCTGAATTGAAATTAAATTAAAGTAAAATTGATTAATATTGCGAGTACTCAAAATGCTGGCTTGAGTGGTAAACGTTTAAAATATTATCGGCTGGCAACGCTGTTTGCCTTTAAATACGAGTTTTTGCATGTGATGGTTTCCGTTTAGGGGCAAAGCCCCTAAGAAGAGATTTCTTTTGGTTCCTGGTGGATAATTATATCATACCCAGCAGTCATTGAACCGTAAAATGATCGGCCAATCGAAAACTCTTACTGGAATAAAGTTCTATAAGCTTTCACAGAATCCAGTAATCAAAATTCTTCAGATTTTATAACGATTTAATGAAAAATCTTAGAGAAAAATATAACCAAAATTTAATTAAAGATTAAAAAAAAGATTTAATAAATTTTAACGGCAGCCATTGATGATAATTTTTAACGCTAACTACGCTCTGTCGAAAATGTATTAAATGTAATTTGGGAAAAATTCTACCAAAAGAAATCTTTTGTCATGAAATATAAATTCAAAATTAAACAAAGCATAATGTAGTATACTCGCATATACTTATATACGGTTTATATATGTGTACGTTCAAAAGTACTTCAACTCAACTAGGCTCATAATTAAGTGTTACTCACGTGATGAAAGCCGCGGCTTCATACGTCTTTCCGAGCGTAGGCTTAATCTGAATTCAGAGAGACATGCTTTTTTCTTCGTCCGACATTTAAATCGATTAAATTGGCTGATCGGTTGATCGGTAGTGTTTTTTCGACCGCAACGACAATGCGGTGATATCGATTTTTGAGGTCCGATAATTATTTTCAAAAACAAAATGTATAGATTTGTTGTAAAAAAACTTTTAAGGCAAACTTTGGATTTTTCGAAAAAGGTCTTATTGTCTCTATCCTCAAGGTGATAACATTGAGTTTTTTGGATTTTGTTTTATTAACCATCGAAATATCGAAAGTAAAATAATTTGTTAAATAAAATGAAATAAGATTATTGACAGAAATAATCATAAAAATTGTAGTGACAAAAAATCGTTTGGGAAGGAGGGGGGGGGTGGAGTCGTAGCGTTTCACATTTGTATACTTTCACCAAAGAAAATTTTTTTACATCCATCGCCCATAAAAGTGCTCTTATATTTGAAAACTTGGCATTGGCCAACGAGTAGCAGACAAGTATCAGACGAGCAATAGACGAGCGTGCGTATCGGGAACATCACGCCCATTAGGTACTATTAATCGCACAGACGGAATATGTTAACAGCTAATGAACGTTTGCTTAGGAATTTTGTTATAAAAATATCTCCAATTTTGTTGATACGATTCAGAAGACTGGCTCAAGACGTATTGCCATCACAGACGTAACATATATATATATATATATATATATATATATATATATATATATATATATATATATATATATATATATATATATATATATATATATATATATATATATATATATATATATATATATATATATATATATATATATATATATATATATATATATATATATATATATATATATATATATATATATATATATATATATATATATATATATATATATATATATATATATATATATATATATATATATATATATATATATATATATATATATATATATATATATATATATATATATATATATATATATATATATATATATATATATATATATATATATATATATATATATATATATATATATATATATATATATATATATATATATATATATATATATATATATATATATATATATATATATATATATATATATATATATATATATATATATATATATATATATATATATATATATATATATATATATATATATATATATATATATATATATATATATATATATATATATATATATATATATATATATATATATATATATATATATATATATATATATATATATATATATATATATATATATATATATATATATATATATATATATATATATATATATATATATATATATATATATATATATATATATATATATATATATATATATATATATATATATATATATATATATATATATATATATATATATATATATATATATATATATATATATATATATATATATATATATATATATATATATATATATATATATATATATATATATATATATATATATATATATATATATATATATATATATATATATATATATATATATATATATATATATATATATATATATATATATATATATATATATATATATATATATATTTCGTTTTTGGGAATTTGCTTTAGAGATTTTGTCCTTGAACGTTAAAAATTTGGTAATTTTGCCTTTGAGCTTTTAGTTTGTAGGTTTTTTTTTGAATATTTCGTGCCGAATCCAAGTGAAATTACCTGCAGAGTCTCTATTACATCATTTATAATAATTTTTGAGTTTTTTCCACAACCTCTGACAGCCAGTGAAAATTTTGCATTCTGGCAATTCAGTTAGTAGTTGTTTTTCCTGTCACGAATGATCGCAGTGATCAAGTTCTATAGTCGTTATATTCTCTTTCGATTATTTCGAAATGGATTTATCGACACAAAATCTATTGAGATTGATGAAAAAGATTAATAATTTTGATTTATTGTATTTATTCAAATTCAAATAATCTTTTTTACAAAATGTTTAAGCAAGAAATTAATTATTACAAAAGAAAGCAGCTTATTGAATGTGTGCGTTTAATGAAGATTCAAGCTGCCTAATTAACATAAAGTGAAAAAGTCGAGCTTTTCGAGATTATATCGGACGGATAATTTTGTTGTTGCACGACTGAGCTTTACAACGGTAATATAGTGTTATAAAAACGCTAGCGATGAGAAATGAATTGAGGCTAGAATTAACGGCAAGATGGAATTTTAATATCATATAAATTTAGTTTTATATACAAATCTCACATATACAGGGTGCAATTTGAAACCAATTCAAATATTTTGAGGCGATCCATTATACGACTTTACTACAATAAGTTATTAAATAAGTTTGGGTGATCGAAGGAAATCACTGGTGGATTGATAGAATCATAAATTGGTTAAAAAAATTACAGATGGTTTGAAATTAATTATTTTATGATAGAAACAGTTCAACGATTGATTGAAAAAAATATTGATTTATTGAAATATATCATTGATTGATTGAATAAATTATTGATTGATTCAAATTTATCATTGGTTTAGTAAGAGTAAAATGTATTCCTTGAAATTAAACATGAATTGATTGAGAACGTCATTGATTGATTGAGGTATATCATTTATGGAAATATTGAAATTATTGATTAAAATATTGATTGATAGAAATAAGTTATTTATTATCAAATATAAAATATTGATAGTTTGAAAAGGTCATTAATTGATTGAATTAAAAAAAGGAAATTGAATAAGGTAATTATTGATGTATTGATGTAAATCACTGACTGATTGAAAAAACCTTTTATTGATTGAAATTAATCATTGATCGATGAAAATAAATCATCAATTCAATTAAATGAATGATTGCGTGGCCGAAATAAAAAAGATTAAAATAAATTTTTGTCTTTTGGAAAATAGTTATTGATTAATTATGATAAATCATAGATTGATTGAAATATATCACTGATTGCTTGATTGATTTATTGATAGAAATTAATCAATGATGGATGAAAAAATCGTTAGTTGATTTTAAGAATTTATTGCCTGAATAAAATTAATCGTTAATTGATAGAAATATTGATAGAAACATGATAGCATAAAACGAGTACTGAACGTGTACTAAATTGTTGGTATTAAATTATATTGAATTTTCTTTCTAAATAATGACCCTGTACGTATCATATTTTAGTGATCGTTCAAAAAGTGCCAAAATATTAACCTCTTGTAAAACGGTGAATAACTAGGCGAGGTTTATGGATTGCACTGATGCTCATTAAGCGATTTGATCATGCAAATGAGAGTCTGAATATTAAATGCTGGGCTCGAACACAGGAATGATTTTCGCCCATAAGACGTTTTATAAAATTTCTTAAGATTGAAGAAATTTCGTTAAAAATTTTAATATAAATGAACAAAAATGAAAATTTACATAATTTATACCAGTCAATTAAAAAAATACGAAATAATTATGCAGTCCACGTAGGCTTGCGTGAACTGCGAATAATTAGTCGACCCAATCTTCTGTTACATCTGTTTTAAGTTTTAATTTGTAGGGTAAAGCAACTGGTTCCTTTTTTGAAAGAAAAAATGTGTGCTACAGAAATTTACTAATACAATAAATCCGAACTTTTCCTCTTCAGCAAAATTCCATTTGAGAGAGACAAATTTTTATTACATTTTTGAAGATGATAATGTAATAATGGGGTGAAATAATGATTTTATGGCATTTTTTTGAATGGACGAAATCAAAAACCTCAGAAAAGTGTTAGGAAAAACTATTAAAGGAAAAATTTCTTTAGATTTAAAATATTAATAATATTCTTTGTTCAAACTGAACATGTTAAATCTGAAATGTAACGTAAAAAAGGTAATAATGGTTTGAAGATGCATTCGCGATTATGGTTAATTCTCATGTTGCGATCTATTCCCAATTTCAACGGAGCTTCATTCAAATAAAACGTAAAGAACACTGTTCGGTAATTATTTCTTTTATTTATTTTTTTATTTATTTTATTTATTTTATTTATTTTCTTCGGGAGAGGGCTCAATAATGGAAGGTTTATATAGAAAGAATTCGTAAGAATAAAATTTTGGTGTCTGTCTTTAAATTTGAACTTTGATACGTTTTTTACGTCGCTATCCTGCCAGACGTTGCGGTCTTTCCTTGTCACAATTACGATTATTTCAGTGATGATACGATACCGCAACATCGACATCAAGGAAGAAGATTTCAATGATGTTTATTATCACTATTATAATAATTATGATGATGATGACGATCGTGATGAAGAGTGCTTGGTATGCAGATGTTGCTATTGATGGCAGCAGCATCGACGGCTACAATAGCTTGGGAGAAAGTCTGCCGTAGTCGTAAGTTGAATCTCTTTTCTTTTAGTTCGTTTTGTTTTGTTGTTTTTTTTTCGAAAAGTTCAATAAACTTTAAATTTTGCCAAAATGTATGTTCGTAAAAATGGTGACTAAAAATGCCAGAGAGTAACATCAAAGAAGCATAAGTGTTTATTTGTTTTTTAGTATGCGATACGATGCGTCGACGCATCGTTAAGACGTTACGAATGAGCTTTAGCGACGTGAAAGCTAACTATCGGCTGAGCACAATTAATGGATGGACGGATGGAGGCTAAATCGTGAATTGTCCGCCGAATTGGAAGGAGAAGGTGCGGAAAGTGGAATGCCAACTGATAGGCGCGGGATTAAGTGGTCGTAGGATGCCCTAAAGACGCTGAGACATTTAATAACAAGCTGGGGTAACGAACTGCGTGGAGTGGCGCGGTTAACCGCTCAAATCTTAAGATTTGCGGTCGGCTAAGACCTCTACGATTATTATCGTCGATTTAATGAACTACTAACTTACTGCCACAGTCACCGACTTTTACAACATTCACTTCACGTGTGTTCATTTCACGTGCGTATGTATGAAAGAATGTCTGTACGAAAATGGACTTCTCAAAAGCGGAATAAATACTATTGTTGCTATTGTGGCTATTTTTAAACCTTTAGGCCTTTTTTTAATGCTTTCCGTAATGTAATATTCTCATTCTTTCAATTTCGAATTTCTTTTGAAAATAATGAAGCAAACCACGCAACAATAATTTAGTTTAATGCATTAACACGTCAAGAAAGTAGTGAAGTGCGTGAAAAGTTTTACTGCTTAATATATTCCCGGAATTGGATAATTCAGAATTTGGATTTTAGGGCGCAAAAATATATTTGAATCTTTCAGTTTGGAATAAATTGAAAGGAAAAATTGCACAGAAATATTTATAAATTTTTTGACGTGAAGAAAATTAAGATTGCGATTGTGAAGACGTTGCGATTAATAATTTCTTCTTGGTGTTCTTTTGGTTTTTCGAATGAGATGTATGGAACGATTTCCCGTCATCAGTTGTCAAGTTTGTCAAGTTCGGTTTGTAGGCAAACCGATCACGACGATATGCCCCATCTTCAGTGTCTTTTTCCTCTCTTCCAGTCTCTTTATAATAAAGGGTTCAGAATAAATGGCAGAGTTCCGAGTAGGTGAAGAGGAGTACCGACTACTCTGCTCACCCTGCCAGAAAGGTAATTACCGCATTATCCGTCAAAATTTTGTTGAAGGCAAGAACTGCAATAACTATCACGCCGCGCGTCACACGGAATAATATATTCATATCAAATACTCATTCATTGATACTTATTCTGATAAGTGAACAAAAATTTATTTAATTATTGAAGTAATGTGAAGTTTACTTAAACTCAAGCAAACATTAGCAAACGATAGCCGGCTCCACGTGACGTCCAAAAAAGGTCCACACCTTCACGTAAAACAAGCGTTGAATTATGCAATCATTGCTTTGTTGTTTTCTTTTTCTTTTTCTTTTTTCTTTTGTCGTTTTTGTATAAACGAGAAAAACTGAAAATAATTGGGAGAAGGTGGGGGTGGGGGTATTGAGTAGAGTCGCCCGAAGAAACAAAATAAATATCAAATTGAAACTGGACTTGAAAAGTCAACAAACATTGATAACAAACACAATGATTTCATGCGTTGTTGACGAAACGGCACATCGAGCACCGTACGAACTTTCGATATTTTATGATTTAAAAAAAAGTTGCATAATTCAGCGAGTTGACTTGAGAAAGGCGAAACCATTATACTAAAGGAACATCACTAATTGATTGAAGCTGAGTTAAAATCCGATTGTATTAACGGCGTCACGCGACAACGCGAGTGACGAAATCGTAATTATGAAAATGAGGGTATGATAATAATAGCAGTAATAATATTATACGAGAAAATATATCGGGGGATTTATTTAAAATATTTATTTTATTGCGATTTCGAGATTTCGAGATTTTGATATTTCGGATTTCTTTTTAATAAAAGCACAGTCTTTTTGGCGTTTCCTCGTCTGCGGTCAATGAGAAGCGAAGCTGTCATCGGTCTGTCATTCCGCCCGAATGACAATTCTTCAGCTTGCGAATTTGTCAACATTGAAATAAAAAGGTGAGTATATTCAAACCTTGCAAAATGTGAACACGATGATTACGTTACGCAAACAATTTCATTGTCAATCAGAAAACCAGAAGAAGCAAAAACCAGAAACCCAAAGAAAAAAAAACGAAAGGAAAACAATTATAATTATAACAACACCAATAAGAGCGACAACAACAACCAGCACTAATCTTTTTCCTTTCTCAATTTCTCTTCCTCATTTGTTTATCGATGGTAATATCCGCGTCGCTAAAAAAGAAGAACCACAACGAAAAATCTACGATTTTCATTAATAGCAGTGCAATTGCAATAACATCAATAACACCAACAGCGACTGCAACAACAACAAGAACGTAAGTAACGCCAATTGAGTTGCATCCGTATCAATTTCCACATTAAAATAATTTTTTTTCGAACAAAAAAAAAGACAGTCGGGCGAAAGCATGACCTACCTTTATATCTGAGGAAAAGTACTGACAGCAATAACAACAATAACATTCATAACAACATTCATAACAACATAACAAGTAGAGAGACTACAGAACCAGCAATTGAGCTGCAGTACTTTTACAATAAAAAAACCTACTGCACGAGCACGTAATAAAATGTTGGAAGTCTGCAACAATTTGAAGATTATATTTCTTATGCTGATGATTCTGCTTTCACTTCTTCCGATTTGCATTTGTGATCCAATTGGAAAGAGCAGAGAATTCATTATTCTCGACATCAAATTTTTCATTAATAGGAAAAGTGTAAGGGAAAAGTTGCAAATATGAAATATAAAACGTCTGTCAGTTTCTATTTCGGACTCTAAAAAACGAACGGTTAGAACCTGCCAACACAACAAATAGTTATAACGAATGATGAAAGTTGGGAAGGTGAAGGTGATGGCTTGTTATTAAATGTAATATTGCTGACTACGCTTAATCTTAGTCTAATCGATCAATCCTCAAAGCAATGGTATTTTCGTGCTGATTTATGCTGTTAAAAATCGTAAGGAAGAGGAATAGAGAGAAAGAAAAGAATACTGAAGCAGAGAACGAAGGAAGGAAAGAAGAAAAAAAGAAGGAATAGAAGGAGAACGAAAGAAGACCATAAGAGATGATGATCTGAAAGGAATTTTAAATAAAAGATTTCAAAGAGAATCTGAAATTTATTAATTCATCGATTGGAGAAACAAATTCCACTCATTTGGGAATTTTCGAAAGTTCTTTGAAAAGTTTAATTGTGTAAAATGGATTCATGTCGGAGAAATCAACGTCTTAAATGGGAGGCATCAATTTCTTTTGAGTGTTGCACGTGGAATCATTAGTTAAGCATTTAATCGAGCGAGTAGTTGGTTAAATTGATTAAATGTCAATTGACTAACTCATTGATTGACTGAACGATTGAATGAGTCAATTAATAAATGTCGATTTTGAGAGTATTGATTTGATCGGGGCTTATCATTGTTTGCTTGACGGTTATGACATTTTGATCAATTATTTTTTGTTTACATTTCTATAGTATTTTACTCTACTCTGACGTATATATAAAAGTTATAGTCTTGACCGACTTTTGTAATATTTTCCATTGATAAGAAACGAAGCTCATCTTGTCGGTTTTTATCAATTATGAGGATGCGTAAATCCGATGAGTGAGGATATGTACCTCCTATAAGTTTCGTTATCTCTTGGAACGTGCTTATTATTTTTACTTATGATGTTGTTGTTATTATGGTTATTATTATTATTATCATTATTATTATTATTATCGGTTTTATTATTGGAATTATTATTATGATTGTTGTTGTTTTTTTAGTAGTATTTAATAGCTATCCAATAGTATTGTATGTGTTCGTTTTAATAAATTAGAAACCTTTTTGCAAACAATTCCTTTCGTTTAAGATAATTTGTTTAGAATTAAAATAAAACTTTTACTTTGATTTTTTAGATGCCTTTCCCGTCAATTTCTCCAAAATATTACCTGAAGAATAATTTGTAAATATTTGAAAAAGTAGAAAATTCTTCTTTGATTTGCAATCAGAAGATCGTAGTAAATGTTAATAACAATAAAAATAACAAAAACATAATATCAACAATAGCAATAACAATACCAATAACGTTACCAAAAGAGCCATTATGTTTGCCAAACAATGAATGCAATCAGTGGCAGTAGTGGCGCAGCATTCCAATTTATGCTTACGAGTATCTCTTCAACACCATTACCACCACACACCCCACCCCTCTGTCATTCATTTCTCCAAACAAATGTTGATCAACCAAAAATTTCTCCTTACTCAAAGTAGTTCAGCATTTCACCAAATTCTCGAGCGGAACAACTATAAATAAGTATATAAATAAATAAAAGAAACTGAAAGATTGCGGACTGAAAATTAGGAGGTGGAGGGTGGGATGGTTCTTGCCGCGTTTAATGAACGAACAATCGATTCCGGTTGATTATTTGAACAGGGGGGGAAAAGGAGACGTTATGTGCGGCAAATGAAGGAATGCCAAGATGTGAGAATGCAATATGCATAACCAGACAAAAAGAGAAAGGTAGATATTGATAGATGATGAGGGAGGGAGATGGATAAGGGGGGGGGAAGGGATATAGGATGAGGAGGACAAGACATAGACAGAGAGGAAGAGATAAAAGAAAAGAGAAGAAAATATGAATTTGTTGGGCGTGCGATTTCCTTGAATTCATACAACAAAATTCGACTTGAAATCGTTGTTGCGACTACGATGTTGGTGATGAAATTTTTCAGAATGGAGCAGTAGCCAAATCGATCGTGCGGCAGCTTAATCTGCGCCAAGTTGCGATAAAAAAAATTGAAAAAATGAAAAGATTTTGATAACTGAAAGAGTCAAGAGAGTAGAGGAAAATGTGTGCCAAACTGAGTGCATTGAACCCAAGCGAAACGCGTTGTTGACGCGGTACGGTTTTGAATGTATGAAACTGCGATGCGATGCCAAGTCGACGCGACTCGATTCGACGCTAGGCTACCTTTAGCCGAATAAAATTCGGTCATACAAATCGCGCGCCAATGTTGACTTTGTCGTTTCTGCTTGTTGCTTTTCATGTATCAAAACGCAGTTTATATATATATATATATATATATATATATATATATATATATATATATATATATATATATATATATATATATATATATATATATATATATATATATATATATATATATATATATATATATATATATATATATATATATATATATATATATATATATATATATATATATATATATATATATATATATATATATATATATATATATATATATATATATATATATATATATATATATATATATATATATATATATATATATATATATATATATATATATATATATATATATATATATATATATATATATATATATATATATATATATATATATATATATATATATATATATATATATATATATATATATATATATATATATATATATATATATATATATATATATATATATATATATTATACATATATATATATATATATATATATATATATATATATATATATATATATATATATATATAATATATATATATATATATATATAATATATATATATATATATATATATATATATATATATATATATATATATATATATATATATATATATATATATATATATATATATATATATATATATATATATATATATATATATATATATATATATATATAATATATATATATATATATATATATATATATATATATATATATATATATATATATATATATATATATATATATATATATATATATATATATATATATATATATATATATATATATATATATATATATTATATATATATATATATATATATATATATATATATATATATATATATATATATAATATATATATATATATATATATATATATATATATATATATATATATATATATATATATATATATATATATATATATATATATATATATATATATATATATATATATATATATATATATATATATTATATATATATATATATATATATATATATATATATATATATATATATATATATATATATATATATATATATATATATATATATATATATATATATATATATATATATATATATATATATATATATATATATATATATATATATATATATATATATATATATATATATATATATATATATATATATATATATATATATATATATATATATATATATATATATATATATATATATATATATATATATATATATATATATATATATATATATATATATATATATATTATATATATATATATATATATATATATATATATATATATATATATATATATATATATATATATATATATATATATATATATATATATATATATATATATATATATATATATATATATATATATATATATATATATATATATATATATATATATATATATATATATATATATATATATATATATATATATATATATATATATATATATATATATATATATATATATATATATATATATATATATATATATATATATATATATATATATATATATATATATATATATATATATATATATATATATATATATATATATATAGTATATATATATATATATATATATATATATATATATATATATATATATATATATATATATATATATATTATATATATATATATATATATATATATATATATATATATATATATATATATATATATATATATATATATATATATATATATATATATATATATATATATATATATATATATATATATATATATATATATATATATATATATATATATATATATATATATATATATATATATATATATATATATATATATATATATATATATATATATATATATATATATATATATATATATATATATATATATATATATATATATATATATATATATATATATATATATATATATATATATATATATATATATATATATATATATATATATATATATATATATATATATATATATATATATATATATATATATATATATATATATATATATATATATATATATATATATATATATATATATATATATATATATATATATATATATATATATATATATATATATATATATATATATATATATATATATATATATATATATATATATATATATATATATATATATATATATATATATATATATATATATATATATATATATATATATATATATATATATATATATATATATATATATATATATATATATATATATATATATATATATATATATATATATATATATATATATATATATATATATATATATATATATATATATATATATATATATATATATATATATATATATATATATATATATATATATATATATATATATATATATATATATATATATATATATATATATATATATATATATATATATATATATATATATATATATATATATATATATATATATATATATATATATATATATATATATATATATATATATATATATATATATATATATATATATATATATATATATATATATATATATATATATATATATATATATATATATATATATATATATATATATATATATATATATATATATATATATATATATATATATATATATATATATATATATATATATATATATATATATATATATATATATATATATATATATATATATATATATATATATATATATATATATATCACTGACACGAATGTGATGCCTTGCAGCTGACTGCGATGAAATTTGCATTTGCGTGGCGTGGCAAGCTTTTTGGCAAAACAATAAAGATAATTACCTGCGCGCACAACCCGGTAATTATGTAGATATGCATATTTCTACACATACAATCGCACATATTTATAGCTCTGCATTCATATATATTTGATATATTCATATATATTTATATTCATGCATGCGATCATGAAGTGCAACTATATAATGATCAGTATGTATGAATATGCTGCGTATCCGACAAGTTCACTCTACGCGTCTACGTTCTATGCGTCCGAAAGTTCACTGACTCTTCACCTACTTTATTTCGATCTAAAATAATAATAGAAAAATTATAAAATAAATAATTAGTAAATAAAAGACTTAATATTAAAAATAAAATACAATTCAGAAATGGATCCCTTTCAAAATTTTGATAATTTAAATAATTTAGTACGAAATCGAGCTATTATCCTTGTTATACAGGTGGCACCTCTCTAAATAGCCAGCTGATCATTTTTGCACTCAATTTACACGGTAGTTTTAATTCCGAAATTGGAAACTGCGGCGCGGATTAGCCCTTGTGGGTCACTCCAAAATATATCCTCTTTATAATAATTTGTTATATTAATTTCAAGAACAATTTTACAGTTTGTATAGAAAATTTCAAAATAGACAAGTTGAAAATTTCGAAATAGACGAGTTGATATGAAGGTAGAAAAGTATATATAGTGGTGAGAGGGAGAGAGAGAGGCAGAGAGTGATAGAGGGAGATTGTCGGACAGAATAACGAGCAATAGATTAAAAGCGATCGAAAAACGTTGCCAGATAAGTGGATTTGTAATTCCTACTGATATAACCCACTCCCGCCTGATTCATCGTCACTTATGATTTGATTTAATCATTTATTCAACAAATGAATGAATGCGTCATTTTTTTATTGATTAATAGAAATAATAAATCAATTAGATTTTGCTTTATTCTTGTTTTTTGCCTCAACTCGTATTTGCGCTTTGAATTAACTTCGTTTTAATCGATCTGATTTGTTTGAGGCTTTTATTGATTTTAAATTCACGTTTTTCTGCCTCATTGAAAATTTGAATGATTTGTTCTTTTTAGTTATTGCATGCGTTTTTCACCGGAGTCAAGGATTTCTCATGGAAATAAAAAGAACCAGAACGCATAGTAGTTGTAGTAGCAGAAGCGATACCAGCAAGTAACAACAATGTCAACAACAGCAAGATTGTCACACCTCATGTTGCGCTGCATGTGACAACTGTTGATGTTAGTGGTGGTGTGTATGTGTGTGTGTGTGTGCGTGTGTGTGCGGGTGTGCGTGCTGTGTTGGGTGCGTGTTTACCTGTGTATGTGGGTGTGCATGGGTGGGAGGGTGTGCGAGAGTGTATTTCGCGGGTTGACTACATTTCAACGCAAGCTCAAGGATTGTGTTACGGCTCGCTTCAATGGGTTGCCCGTCAATCACATTGTCACAGGTGACACAATAGTATGTGTTTGTATTTGCACGTGCGAGCGCGTGTGCATAAAGGTGTTTGGGATGACAGAAGGACATACTCATAAATATAGCGAGTACGATGCCGCACAGCACGCGAACACCTAGACACGCAACACTAGACAACAAATGCCGCTACCATTGGCTTCTCTGTTATAATATGTATAAATTATTATTTGAAAAAAAAATGTTTGTTGTTTTTTATTGTTGTTGCTGTTGTTGTTGACAAGTTCTCAATTACAAATCAATACGCGTTCAAGCTATTTGTCGAAGTGATCAAGTTATTTTTTTGTACGCATGCGCGACATTGAAAAGAAATAATCGATGCCACCTTCACTCTGACCGATCAACAGCAAGAACAATATCGGTCTATCAACCAACTCACCTGCAATCCACCCCCACCCCCTCCCACCCGAACCTCTATGAAATTTGTAATTGATAAATCAATCAGAATGTGATGGTCATTTTAGAGACTAAGTTCTAATAAGTTAATACAGTTTGATCGCAATAAAATACAACGCATCATATATTTTTGTAAAAATATTTGAAATATCATATCGATCAAATAGTATTGGGTGTTAATTTCGTTTTGGGGTGATTATATTACAGTTTTTAAACATGTGGAATCAACAATTTGTCATAAATTCCAAAAACATAGTTTCACGGAAACAACGGAAATTTTCGTTTATACGCTTTCGTCAGCTTGAAGAAAAAAATTGACTAAGAGAAGAGATATTTATTTAGCCCAATCCATGTCTGATTTGAGTGCCCAACACAATTGCCCAACAAATAAAAAAGTGAAATTTCAAACAGAAGAATAAATATAATATCTGTCAGTTCTGGAATGAAATCAGACACCAGAACTAACATATCTCCAAGCCAAACCTTACTTGGAATGACGTAAAATAGTTCCAAAATCTATTCAACCAATTTCATTCTCAACGAATATTCAATAAAGAAATTAACTTTCGCGACGCGAACAATCCATTCCATTTAAGTTTCGATGAGATTTAACCCCTCTTAAGTTCACTACTTTAGTCCTTGAAATAGTCTCGATAGATAGAGATATAAAGGGAGAAAGAAGCAACAGACGGAGAGAGAGAGGATGGGGAGAGAGGAAGGCGAAATTTTAGTAATCCATTGTTATCGGCGTTTGGATTTTATGCTCTACCAAAATGTTTTCTATTTCGGAAGTCGAGAAAGACACCAAAAATGTATCAAAATTACCAAATTTAATGAATACAAAATTATCATCATGCCGTTATTGCTAATGATGATAAATCTGGACGTGTCACCTTGAAACAATCATGAAATATTTACTTCAAAAACGTGGATTCACTTGCCGTGGCAGCACCTGACGGCGAATGGCGTGGAGGTATCGATAGATCCAGCACGTATGACGAACACGCGTATCTGCCACAGTGTATCATATCTTATACGATATAATGCAATAATGTTGATAATTTATGCTAATCATTCATACAAAGTTAGAGATTATATTCCTTGAGATTATTTTATATTTATATAAAGATGGAAATTGCGTAAATGCTAGACAAAAAGAAAAGAAAAAATGTATCATCGCTTTCGTATGCACGAATATCGATTGCATACCGATCGCATTTCAATGACAGTGGCATCGAAACAATTTGGAAGCGTTGCTGTCACCGACGATGTGGAAACGGCAAATGGAGTTTTTTGTGATATCTTTAATTAATTAAATTTGATTTCTGGTTCGGAGTAACCAAAGCCATAAACGTGACATTTTGATTTATGTTTGACCACAGTTATTTCAACCGTAAAGCCCTTGCACACATTTCTGACATTCTTCTACCAAAAAAGGGATCGAACTTTTTTGGTGAAGGCAGACGAGGCGAGGACTTAAAACCTCGCCAAAGTGTGAAGAGATAATTTTTGTAAAACGTTTTTCGATAATCAAATAAAACTTCTTACTATTTTCCTAAACTATTGCCAATTTTGCTTTTTGTATAATTCCAAAAGCTTGATTTAAAATAAATGCAAACCATGAGAAAACGACAATTAATACGTCGTAATTTTGTAGAAAATACCCCAAACTATTATACTAAAAGCAGACAACAGCCGCAATAATATAAAATAACGGCGACAAAGGCAAGATTAAAAAAATGTTAAAAATAAAACGAGACTAGCAATAATTACGCCATTTGAAAAACAAAACATTCTGCAGATATTCAGTCAGTCACCGCGTCCATGGATTCGTTCATGCGCAAGGTTTTCCGAAATTCAATGATTGGTCGAGAATGCTGATATTTTGCAAACAAAAAAAAAAAATTGGAAAAATAATAAATAAAAATGCAAAACAATGGTAAACCAAAAACACACCGAAAATACTTCAGTATTCCTGCGGTTGTATTGGTTGAAGCGTCGCTAAAATCATTAGTATAAGTATAAGCAATAGTTTGGTATATGTTTTCGGCTGCATCGCGCCTCTATCAACACCCTCTCTCACACGCACTCATTCTCTCCCTCTCTTTCTCTCTGTCTAGTCTAATCATCAGATATTCATTCAGTCAGTTGGTGCGCAGGTGCATTGATCTCAAAATGGCTCAAAAGCCATTGAACTAGCAAACCTTTCGTTTGTAGAATGTTTGCTATGCGGCACACAAAAAACACCTCAAATTCGTAGATACAAAGATACATAGCTATTGCACTCGCAGGTACACCGTTCGGTAAATGCTCACTCGAAATTGTTGTTTCACAAATTATGAGACAATTTTCTTTATTTATGCAAATTTTTTTGCGCACACAGAGACAAATGTCCACTTAACTGCTTTGCCTTTCTGTGTGTGTGTGTGCGCTTGTGTCAATGCTATTGTCTATTTATAGTGTTGTTGTTGTTAAAGCTTTTAATACTCATGTCCGAAGTGCTAAACGGTCGTTACTGTTGTGATTGCGAAGTTGCGGCATGGCGCGGTGCTACGAAATCGAAATGAAATGCAAATTCATTTATCTAAAGTCGGTTATAAGGCATACTAGGGCTTCTATACCGGCATTGGCGCGAGAATTTATCTGAAACTGAATTTATAAAGTACGGTCAATAAAGAGCGTCGTCACGCCGCAAGCGTTGTCGTCGTTTATGAATGTCCAATGCGCAACCGATGCGGTCGTCTGCCTCGATGAATACACTACCAGCAATAGCTGACCGTTTAGTCAGTCAGTTAGCGTTGCGGTGGGTTTAATGAACGCTTGCTTTGACTATGAAAGATGTCAAGGTATTTGAAATCGCATTCATTACGTCAATCAACGGCCATTGCGGTCTACAATTGCACACACACATAAATACACACATACACGTACACGTTGATACAAATCGCTCACACGCATACATGCTTTGAAGATGCCACCCGCTCACCGGATGAGAATCTATGTTGAAGCTAATTTTTGTGTCCACGCTATCAATCCATGTGATGCGACAACCCTTTTAATTGTATCATAATATTTATAGAAATTTAATTCTCCAGATTTTCACAAATATTTAACGAAGATTTTTTCGTTGAAAGCTCTTTTCTGTCAGTCCTGTGATCGTGGCAAACGCATAAAGGCAGGAAGAAAGGAAGGATCGTGGCAGGAACGCATAAAGATATGAATGTCATAATTACTGAAAATTGTTCAAACAGATAAGATAAAACGTAATAGTTTGTTGATTAGTTAAAGGGAAATTTGGGCGACTATATAGTTTTAAATATATTCCTTTTACATTGATATAATCCTGATAAATCCTTAGCGAGGAATTTCTATTTTTTTTTAATTTCAAATTATTTCAATTATTTGTATTTTTTAAAATAGCTTTTGCCAAGTTAGCGACCATTGGCCGCCATTCAAAAAAGAATAATATAAAGAATCCTTTCTTAATTTTGATTGGCTAAATTTGTTATAATTTTTTGAGGAAGTGCAATTAAATATTTATTAATCGGCATGCGCACAAATTGATCTAAAGTTTCGTCATTTTCATCCTTTTCATAAATGATCTACGCAAGCAAGTTATTAATGTTGAGATGCTTAAAATCTGAACTAGCAGGAAATTCAAGGAATGCGGTTATCTGCCCGAGACGAGTAACGAACAATGAACAATAAGGAGCAAAAAGGCAGCAGCAAAAAAACCCATCAGTGGAACCGATCAATCGAATATCGGTCTAGCAACAGTGCGCGGGGTAGGGGAAATATGCCGGGTAGAGGATGTTCATAATGAAACGATCGCTAAAATATTTGCACCTCTTTGTTCCCACAGAAATGCTGTCATAATTGTTGTTGTTCTTCAGGGACAATAAAAAAAGGCACAGTCGAGCAGCTATGCGTGTCAACGACATTCCGACAGATCCGTTGTTGTTTAATCCCGGTGTCACTGCCCCTTTTAGATAGAGTCGATGTTAAAGCCCAATTAAATATTTTCAGGGTCAAAATAATTATGTTTATTCAAAAATCAGGCGTTGGTTCTGAACTTAAAAGAATACCTTCTACGGATTAAGCCAATTAACGGCACAAAGAGCATAAAGAAACCAATCAGGATAAACAACCCATATTGGAGGGTCAGAGGTATCCTTTATTTACCCTCCTGTACTGCACTGAAGTCAGGTATTATCACGCCTGCGCATGCTTACTATACTTTACCGCAACGTTCTAGAATGTTCCTGGTTGATTCGACATGAGAGATCATAGGACGAAGTATTAAAAGACTCATGCATTGCAGTACGGAGACGCAAGGGACAGGTCAGTAAGACAAATGACGGCAACGACCGGTTAGTGATCGCATCCTTCTTGAAAATTTATATAGAAAAACTTGAAGGAGAGGATGGAATAACCCAGGAATATGTTCTAATCTTTGACGTCCGAAGGTCAATGTAACCCATTGGCGTCCACAAAAGGCAATGACTCAGGATCGTAGAGCAGTTTTTTGTTTTGTTTTTTGTTTTTTTTTTTTTTTTGAACGCAGTGAGATGCGAATCAGTGGCCAAGACTGCATACGCAGGCTTGAGTTCAACAGCTTATGTCGTAGACAGAAATAGCAGCGAGGATCAATGTCCTTTGCACATTCAACATTCTACCTTGCGTTGTCTGCCCTGCTTTTGCCGCCATACTCTATTCCTTTCGTTTGTTTCTTGCTTTTGTTTTAAATTTTTATTCTTGTCTCTTTAACTTGTGATCCTCATGGGTTTTCTATAGCTTGGAATATTCTTTCGCTGTAGAAAACCTGCAATTGTCACTGCCCGAAGGCGAGCTATTCGGTAAAAAAGAGACGGTAAACGCACAAGACACCCGTATTAGTAGTTCATCCTTTGCCATTACTATGAGTCGGCAATATGAACGGTCATTGAACTTGAACGGCGATGCTGTAGGACGTGACTCGAACATTCTGCCCCAAACTCTCACAAGTCTATAACTGATCGTAATATAAGAGGATAATGACTGCAACGAATGATGGTGGACGACGATTAATGGTCAAGATATCTGCTGTACTCAATTTGATTATTATATTGATATAGAGGCTTAATATTTTTTGAATTAATTTTAGAATTTTATCATTAATAAAATCATCATTAATAAATTGGTATCGTCATTAAGCAATTAGTTTCAACTCCTATCAAATATTTTCGCAAAGAACAATTTTTGTTGAATTTTTATTGGATTAGGCCATTTTGTACCAGTGTTGCATTTGTGCAACATTTCCAGGCAAATTATGCTTTCGTGCAGGTTTCTGGGGGTTGCCAGCTTCTGAGTTTAGAGAAAATTAACTTAAATTTTAATTTAATTTAATTTAATTCTTTCTTTATATACAATATAACTAATGGAACTTAAACTTAATCTTCTGTAAATAAATTGGAGTTTTTCAGAGTTTAGAAATCGTAAAAAATAGTACATATTGCTCAATTGCAAATGATTTCTCGACTGGAATTAGCTGTTTTTAAATTTCTAAAAATTATCAAAAAAATAATAAAAGTAAAATAAAGTAAAAGAAATAAATAAATAATAGACAATAAACTTAATATCATCAAATGGAATTGACCTTACGATCCTTCGAAATAAATGTTGAAATTACATCGACAAATCATTATATTTGACATAACATTGAATTAAAAGGAGGATGGATATGATTACTGCCTACATTCCCTGTTTTCTCAGTCTGTTTGTTATTAGAAATGGATGCAATTGGATCAGTGCCTCCCCTAGGTCCATATGATTTTATCTATGCTTACAACTCGAATTATCTGCTTAAAGACAGGATTTAATGTTATCCTTTTACTTTTGCCCATAAATAATCTGCCTACTAAAACATCGATCAGGCAGAATTTTGCCTTTTTGCTTGTTTTGTTTTATATTTTAAAACAAAGAACATGGCGTTTCCTGAAAGCGGTTTTGTATTTAGTTTAGGTTTTCACACATGATAAACAGTCAAGAGGTTCCTAACATAAATTGGACTTATTTCGAGAAACAACTTTGTAGTGTTTGAATTGAATAAAATTTCAGTACTGAAATGGATGGATAAAATGAATAAAATGATAAAACAAATGGATAAAATTGAATAAAATTCTGGCCAGAATCAATTGTGTACAAATATATATTCCAATAATTGATAAAGTTAATCATTTGCACCATATCATATTTTAAAGTTTAGTTAATCATCGCACCATATGATATTTTTGTCTTCGTTTTTCTCCCAAACTGGCTTTTAAAAAGACAAAAGTACCCAGTACAAATTCGTATTCGTAAAGTACCCAGTACGAAATTCGAACCATGCTTGTTAAACAGACTTTTTAGTTTTGGCTTAGATTTTGCCTGTGAAAATCAGTTTTGCCTGAAAACCGCCTACAAGAAGTACCGTATAAGATTATGACATAATTGAAGAAACCCGCGCAGTAGGTTTGAAAATTGTTTTAACCGAATATAGGGCGAAAAATAATGTGCAATCATTCTCGTCTGTTGAAAGTTTGAGAGCGGAGTAACTGATGAAATCTAAAAAAGCTATATTATCCAAGCAAATATTTGCTGAAAGAATAAACACAATTTTTATTTATTTAAGAAATTCAATGTATATTTCATATTTTTTGCCCCATTAATTTCTAATTTAATTACAAATTATTAATTAATACATAACAAGAACAACACGAGCTATTAGTTAATCAATTGACAAAGACTTTAATAATTTGTTAACAGAGGTAACCACTACTTGAGTTATTACTTACAAATCAATGAATTATATAGTTTTTACAATTATAACACGCATATTATTTTCTAATTTGGCACTAATGAACTTAAAAAAAATTTGAGCTTATAAAACAACTTATAACATATTATTATTTATAATTTATATACACAGAATATTTTATTATATAAAAATATTTGTAAATATAAATAGGCTTGTAAATATAGGTAAGTCATTCTTGTAAACAAAGCTAAGCTTTCTACTGATGAATACGACTTATCCTTTTGGAAATGGCAGAAGATTGCTGGTGACGAAAGGATTTTTTATTTAACAGATTATTTTGTTAAATCAATTCGGCAATTGAAAATGAAAGCAAAACTGTCATATTTCCTAAAAGCGATTGTAAAAGTATGTTGCTATAGAAAGCTTGTATGTGTATGTATGAAACTCTATATATATACAAGTATAATTATTGTATTATACATGTTTTTCAAATATAAAATTAAGTCTTTGATATTGTTCAAAGCAAAGTCATATTCAAAGTATTTGTATTAATAGTATTAATAATTATGATAATAATAATCTTGTGTAAAAATAATTGAACACAGCATCTTGGGGTCGATAGAATAGAATTTGTTATTTTATGAATATTATTCTCTTTGTTTTATTTATGGCCACTCTGAACTAAATGATTTTCTTCTTTGCAAATAGAGATGGCGCTCTCTCTCTCTTTCCGTTAATTTTCGTAAATAATACACCTTGATGTACAATCCGAATGTCCCAGTTGTGAGCACTTTAAAGGATTCAGTAGCACAAGTCGTCAAAGAAGCTTGGCGCGCAGGCTTGAGCGCATAATTCGCAACATAAATTATAATCGAATAAACTGAAATGGAAGTGCGAAGTGTTTTTGGTATTGTCCTAAAGATCAAAAGTTCGTCCTTATTTCTGCGTCGTTTAAATGCCGTTTATACGGAAGGGTCTCTTAGAAGACAGAGCAAAGTGCTAAGGCGTCACCACGTATTTAGCGCGCACCAGACAGACCACACATAAGAACTCACCACGCAGTCGTTTATTTGAAAAAGGTGAAACAATCGTGTACTCATAATAACCGATTTGTATCTAGATTATGATTTGTACGGCTTTATCAGCGCCACCTTGATATCTTTTGCTCTGTTGTGTTTCCAGTATTTACTCAAAGGATAAAATGTTGGGTCAACTTTTGGGAACAATCATTATTGCAAAATAAAGAAGCACGGTGTAACGTTTTCTCGAACGACTTTTTATATAGTGACCGTCGTCACAGATCGTTCCTCTCTCCAAATAAACTTCCAATATTGTTTTCTCGCCATTCTGTCTTAACAGATATTGTAAAAATTTGGCTCCTGCCATTTAAGTGGAGTCTATGGTTAAGCTAATGACTCGCCTGGTCAACAGTATTATGCAATAAAAGTGGTCTGGGTGTTAGACACACTTTGAATGATTCCGGTGTAATGGTAGCTCCCACGTTGCCTTTCAAACTTGGCAGCGGCTGTCCTTTGGGCAAGGTTATATTAAAAGTATGGACGAATGAAGCAAAAAATAAGAACAGTTCCATTCGTGCGAGGACGTCACCAAGACACATGCGTCGTCCAACTCCGAAGGGGATGAAATATTCAGGTTTGCGTACTTTGCCTTCAGTGTCAAGGAAGCGACGCGGATTAAATTCTTCAGGTTTGTCCCACAAATTGGGATCCATGTGGACACTATTGATTAATGGAATGACATGAGACCCGGCCGGAATTCTGTAGCCGTTAACTTCAACATCTCTGGTGAAAATAAAGAATGGGGAAAGAGAGAGAGAAAGAGAAATGTTTATAGTGCGGATTGAGAGAAGTTTCAACATATTTATGATAATAATGTATTGAATGAATATATAGCAATCAATGGTTCATTCATGGGTCCATAATTTCTCACATGCTGGGACCAAGAAACCTTAAAGACAGTAGGCAACAAAGGATGAAATGATTAATTATTAAATTTTTCGTCAAATGGAGACTGCATCACGTGGCGCACAATTCCGCGAGAGTTCGCTAAACGCTCATGACGATTCACAATGAAATAATTTGACATACGGGAGCAAAATAATTACAGTTGCGTAAACAATTCAAAGTCATCGTCACGCACAAACACTTGAAAGGCATCAATATTCATAATCGATGGAAGGGAGACTTCGACTGGAGATGCGTAGCTCAAGCCTCCGAAATCAGTTTAGAATGTCATTAGCACGCCTCTCCATCAATTGCATAGATTATTTATCTGATAGAAAGGCATGAAACTTGGGCAAATTACGAACTTAAGAGATGAAGGAAATAAGAATCGATTAAAAAACAACTGACTGACGGCGTGACGGAAGAGTGGCAGTGTAGTCACGAATATGTCTTTACGTGAAAATTCAATGAACTCGAAATGACTGACTTGCAGGCATGACGTTACTGAGGCTTAATCGATTATTACGTAATGATCGCGGTGAATTGAATTTTGAGTGTAGTACTGTACATTCTACAGATGCCACCACTACCACCAGTCTCGCCCGACTCGCATTTTATGCGTTTTTTTCAATGAACATTTTTACGAATGAATGAGAAAATCTGAACATCGCTGCTCGGGCAGAGGAGTGTATCGCGTAAGTCGCGCGATGAATGAACAATAAACAAGTCCACGGCCAACACTAAAAATAAAACTGGTGCCACTTGTCCAAATCAAGCGGTAGCTGGTGTAATAAAAGCGAAGCTGCGAAGAACGATAGCCGCGACGCAAAAAAAAGTGTAAGCACACGTACCACACGTTCAAACTCGTGACATATGTTAGTATTTGAACGGGTATAATAAATGATAGCGAGTAATAGAGTAATTGTATGAGTCGAGTAATTTTAATTACCTCGTTGGTGAATGCGTTGTGGCCAAGGGTACGATGCTGGAACGGCGCATCGATTCTAAAATTGTCGACTCTGTCACCGGCAAATATTGTAAATCTTCGATAGATGGCAATCGATGGCGCCCAACCACTTGATCCAATTCATCTTGAACTCGACGCATTTCTTGAGGATTGCGCAGCATGAACACATTGATCCAAAGCAGAGTAGTTTTGATGGTTTCCATACCGGCGGAGAAGAGATCGATGATCACCTGCACAATTTGCTCTTCTGCAGTACCAAAAGTAAAATTATAAAGAAAAACGGAGAGAGAGAACGAAAAAGAGATCGAGTTAGATAAAATACGAATAATTCACAATTCGCTTGAGTCTCTTCAATGAAAACTAACCATGATTTTTTCCATCGAATAATTCCGTGTCAGTTCCTTCGGCTTTCGCTTTCTCAATTTCCACTAAATAGAAGTCGATTAAGTCGCGAATATTATTCGAATCAAATGATTTTTTATGATCATCAATCACATCTCGATAGAATTTTTGCATTTCTTCGCGATTTTTAGCAATTTTATGTTTTGCCGTTAAAATGCTGGGGAAATATTGAACGGTCGGTATATAATCGACAGTATGTATTTCCCCGAAAAGTCGCATGCCTTCTTCGATTAAGAAATTGAAACGTCGAAATTTGGGATCGTCAATAGAAAATCGTACAGACATCATAATGCCGCAGATAACGTTGCTCACGGATACGGATATAGCAGGTGCCATATCGATTGGTCTACCACCCGAAGTATTTAAATTGTATATATATTCTTTAACTTCGGTCTATTGGAATTACGGGAGAGATAGAGAGAGAGAGAAAGAGAAAAGAAGTTAATCATTAAACATTCCAGTGTTTTCGCGATTCCTCTCCTCTTCGTCGTATTAATTTACCATAATCCGTTTCTGCATGACTTGCTTGCCAGTACCCAAATACGTCATGCCAAACTGACGTAATTTCTCGCGTAGGAAACGTCTTTGGTCCTTCCATAGAATACCAGTACTGTTAATTATACCTGGAATAGTTGTTTTCATATGTTATTATCCTGGAATATGTAAATATCTTTATGTCTCTAGATATCTAAAAAAATTAAATCGATTTGAAAAGATCTGCGTTAGCGTCTAGCAATAACTCATTTAGGAGTTCTTTTCAAGGAAATATATTTCCTAAATGGGATGTCGTGTTGGAATTAGAATATATGTGAGAACGTATATCTGAAGTAATAGCTGCGTTTAACATAAATAGAATTTAAATGTATATTTCCGCTTGGTTTCGTTCGCTCCGTAGATTTCATGAAATTGTGCTTGAACATTAAAAGAACAAAAGCCCATTTAATTTCGATTCTGTTACGATCTACGGTCTTTTATTTTTTAAATTAAATTAAAATTGAACTGTATTTAATTCTTCGGTTTTTTGTAAGGTCTCTTTTAAAACAAAAACCTATTAATTTAAGAATTAATTAATCGTGTCATTAGTATTTTTTTCTGTTTTTCTGTCATTAATTTTTCTCCGGATTATTTAATAATTCTAAAAATTAAATGGGCAGAAAATGTCCTTAAATTTTTTAAAAATTCAATGTTAATCAAGATTTCTACCGATAATGAAAACAGGATAAATTCTCTGGAAGATGATAAATGATCGCAACGGAAAACGAAATAAAATGAGAAAAGCAGCTGGATTTAATTTGAAATATTTAATTTATAATTTAGTTGTGCAAGATCTTAATAAAATTTTGCTTCCGTCTACGCTTCTCTTATCAATCTATTTTCAAAAATTTCATATTAGCCTTTCTTTATTTTTTTATTTTTTCACAACGATGTAAAGACATAATTTTATATATATATATAAACTAATATTAATTTAAAATATTGACTTACCGAAACCATTGAATGTCTGCATAAATGGCGTGTCTGGACGTCCTGTAAACTCTTCACGCCTAAAGCATTCACGAATCAACTTGTAATCGCTTATCACGACCGTCAATTGACTACCGAGACGCGTGGAAAATAATGAACCGTATTGCTTGGCCAATTCCATGAAGCGCGTGTGCTTCTCATTGCCGATAAATAAGAGATAGCCAATTACGGGGAAGCCCCATGGACCGGGTGGTAATTTGCGCAATTGTCTGTAGTAGCCGAGTAGCCATTGTAGGAAGACGATCACCGAAAGTACTGTGAGAAAGACACTTAAAAAGTGTGTCACATCTTGTATTTGAAGCTTTCGCGCCATAAATTTTACAAAATATGAATGTTCTATCATTTTAGTATAATTGTTCATAATTATCGAATTTTCGGAGACTGAGGTACAGTTTAAGGTGCACGTTTCTTTAGGTTCTTTTATTTTTTGGATTTTTTTTTAAAATTTGGTAAAGTTCTAAGAAATGTATTTTTGCTTTGTGTAAATACTTTTTTCAAATTGGTAATATTTGTTTAAAAGGAACCCGCGAATTTATAGGAAAAATTTATTAACAATGAAAAATTGTATGGTTATAAATTTTTAATAAAAATGTTTAACGTTCCAAATTTGTAATAATTTTTCAATTTCACGAAGAAGAATTTTCTTTTATTGAAATTATTTTAATTCGTCAACGGACTTCTAAAAATTAATATTTTGATTTTATTGATTTGTGATGATTTTTAATCGAATTTGATCTTATGATGTGACACTAGTGTGTTTCTGTAACGTCTGGGCCGAATATGTTTTATTTGGTTGCTTAAATACCATTTAGTTATATTGATATTTTAATGTAGCTTTCCGAGTTTTCTCAATCGACCGACTTCACTTTGCGGTAATTTAATTCAACTAATAGCTCGATCTTATGTCCTTGCGACTTTTATAATAGCCGGTCGAGCTCTTAGCACGATCGGCGCTGGTGTGCGCGACCGAGCAAAAGCAATTTCTTTGTTGGTTAGCCAGAGACAAGCCTATGAAAAACTCGTCTCAAATTCGACAATACTCAATTGAGCTGAGTTAGAGCGCGATAATATAAGAATGAGTGGATTGCGGTGTGTGAGGAAGGCGCGCAATCGTAAGAACTGTATATTTTAAATCTACGATCCGTGTATTTGTGTATGTGTGTGTACGTGTGTGTGTGTGCGCTTACAAAGCTTTTTTCCAAAATTTATAAGAGAGACTTATCTGAGAAGAGAGTGTTGTACTTATTTTAACTTATAGTAATGTCTTGTGAATGAATGAATGAAAGAATAGAGTATTTGATATACTCGAATAAACATTAGTTTTTTATAGTTTTCTTTTATTGATATAATCGTTCACACCAAGCGATTGATTAGTGTAGCTTGATTTCGTGGCTCGACTGGAGCGGCAGCTCTTTCCCGTACTCATTTCAGTTTCAGAGCTCGTTTCTTCTATAGATGTGTATGTGCATATGAATAATACTTGAAACTGAGTTTTCGGTTTTCTTGCTCTTAATTTTCTCTTTCTATTTCTCGCTTTATCTCTATTCCTCTATCTCGCTCACACTCTCGTCAGTGCTTGTTATCAATGCATCAACATTGATCTCCAATATTGAATATTTCACGAATAGTGCGTATTCGTGGGTGTTATCTTCACACATATGTCGCAATAGTAGATCGTGGTGTAAGAACAAAAATACTTATTAGTTTTTTTGTTATTTCTATTTTCTTTTATTATCTGTCTCGCTTTAAAAATAGTTGTTTGTTTAATATTAATATTTATAGACTCTAGGTTACTATGCTATCAATAATAACTACCTTTTACTGAATATTCTTTTGATAAGAGTATAAAGTTTTTCAATCAAAGCTTCAAGTAATTCGTACTCAATGTATTTGTAAAATTATAGTATTTTCTTTGATTTGTTCGAAATGGTTATTACGTTATAATGCTTTTGGTTCATACAAAAACATAAAGGTAAAATATTTTGAATGCAAATGCGTTGAATTAAAATGAAAATATTGATTGGGTTCATTCTGAAAGGATTATGTATCGACTTTCTAAACGGGCCAAAATTTTCATGATTTTTAATACGAAGATTTTAGTACATTATATCAATTCCAAATTTAAAATATTTCAGAATTGTGATAAAAATCATTTGCACAAATCTCAACTTTACTAATATTGCTTTGCAATTCTCAATAAACAATTTCTGTGCTTTGCAATATTAATCGTCACACGGCGTTTTATTAAAAATATTTTATATAATTAATATATTTAATAAATGTTGTAATTGATAAGACACTGCTTTTTGTTCGTCTTTAAACCGAAATTAGCATGAATGAAAGAGAAAATTTTAAAAATGATGAGCGAAGATAATGAAAACATTGAAAATGGCATAACGTCGAAAATCGTTGACGTTTAAACCGGCTAAAGATGACGATAAGAAGTAATCACTTAAAATCAATTTAATCACTATTTTTCAATTCAAAATTATTAAAAATAGTCCTAATTGATGAAATATTTATTAAATTCCATGAGAATTAATGGCATTTCAAAATAATTATTTTTTTAAAAATCAAAAAGTTGTAAACAAAAGAAATTTATAATTTTGCTTTCTGAATTGTTTTATTAAATCCGATAATTTATACAACATATTAGTGACCCTAAGGATGAAAACGAATTTTGAATTTTGAAAATGGAAAATAAATTATCACTGAAATAAATGGCATATATATTTCTGATTTATTTTTGGATTGAGTTTAAATTTGAACGAAATTGTTAACAATTTTTAATGTCGATTTTTTTATTGCCCGAGTTAATTCATGAAAGCCCCGTTATAATTTCTGAAGTTATTGGTGATTCCGAAAGAATATCGCCAACCTTCCACTCGTTGGAAGCGATGACGTGAATAAATTATTTTCAATATTAATGGAATGAGCGATTGATATTAATATTACATGGAAATGTGTTGTTTAAATTAATTAATTAATTAATTAATTAATTAATTGCTCTAAGAAGAGGCGTGTACGACCATCATGATTTAATTAGATCGAATTTAAGGAAATCTTAGTAAATCGGCATTTTCAATTTACATTAAAAAACATATTACGATTTTATTTAAAACATCAGAAATAAAACCAACAAATTAATGGAAAGTATTCTTGAAGGAAAGACGAGGAAACAAATAATAATCCGGAAGCGATCCACTGAAGCCATTAAGTGAGACCATTACTAGTCGTTTTACCAAACAAAACGACCAAATAATAATTTTCTTGCAGGTTTTTAGTAACTAATTTTAATATATGCTTTTTTAAATGTGCATAAAATGTGAGTAATTTAAATTTCAGGTCAATGGCAGAACCTTCGTTTTGTCGAAAATGCGAAAAGCACAATAAAAAAAAGCAATATTTAAAAAAATCGACGCAATCCACGCGCTGCAATACGACGTACCAAATATTCCAAATGAAAAAAAAACCAACTTGGTAACTTGGTCTGGCCTATTTTTTGACAGTTACCAAAAGAAATCGACAACAACAATAACAACAGCACTAACAACAGGCAAACGTTTAAAATTCTTTTTTTGATACAATTTAAATATTTTAAATTCAAATTGAGGTCAATAATTCGTGGAGGCCGAATTTTCAAGGTTTTATCATCATCTAAACCGCTATGCAATGCATTTTATGAATCGGACAGTGAAGAGTACAGAAACACACAAAAAAGTACAAGAGGCTATTGAACTTTCTAATTCATTATAATTAGCCAACGGCTATAGAAAGATACATCGAAATAATCAAAAACGAATATTCCGAAATTCTATTTTAGGATGATCAGTAGTCCAGCCGCCGAAATGAAATGCCATCGTCGCGGATAAAGAGACAGACGATAACAAGCAAACAAATAAAATACAAACAAAAGAACAAAGAAAAAAATATAAAGCAATAAAATAAACAATACAATACAAGAGAAGAATGTAATTATGAATTGACTAAATTGACAAAGTGTTTAAAAGAGATAATAAAATCAACAACCATAACCATTAGGAACAACAACAATTATTTGAAAAAAGCCAACCAAACAAAAAACAGAGAAAAAGACAATATACAGCAACAGCAATGCTATCAATATTATAAGCACGAACAACAACAACAACACGAACAATAACAAGAACAATAGAAAAAACAACGGCAGCATCTTCTAAAATAAATGCAAATCAATTTATTAATGTGCAATGTGCAAGCGTATCGATGTTGTCGGTATTGTTTTTGTCAACGCGTGTTGTTGTTGTTGTTGTTGTTGTTGTTGTTGCATTTGCCGTTTTAGATGCGAGGTTAATAAACTAATTTGCATTTGCTTATTTATTTATAATTGAAATAATAAAGATAATTTTTACCACTTGTTCATCGTTGTTTTTGTTGTTCGATTGGTTGGTTGGTTGTTGTTGCTACTGCTATTGTTGCTACAATTGCTTTGTGTTGCTGTTTCTGTTTTTGTTAAGCGACCGATAGGAGGTGAGACGATTTGTCAAATCTGTTTATTTCATAAAAAAAAGTTGTGCAGCTTTGGAGAAATATTCCAAGTGACAAGAATAACGTTAACAACAATAATAATGAAGGCGACGACGACAATAGCAATAAGAGCAATTAAAAAGACGAAACAACCTAAACAACAACAACAACAACACATCATTTGTTGAATTATTATCATATATTCAACTGATTCTGTTGCCAGGTGGTTCATTCTTTTTCTTCTGTTTTCGAGATGATCGTAAGTGAGCCGTTCTTCTTTCTTTCCCTTTTTTTTGGTTGGCCGTTGCCGGTGTTTTTATTGTGTAAGCATTCGTTTTCTTTTAGTCAGCATGTAATCTTTCAGATATGATAATTTTTTCGTAATTATTTTTTTCATGCATTGCAATTGCAATTTTGTATCTTTTCATTGTATTTTATTTTCTGAGATTTTCTGAGCCAACCAGTTGTAATGACGATACGCGATGTTTTAATCGCGATTCTTTGGAAAGAATTCAAAGAAAAAAAATAGTTCTAATGAAGTTTCTAAGAAAAATCTAAAATATATCTTCTATTAATGCATTCTGATAATTTTGAGAATGAATCATATCAAACATACTTCAAATCTGATGCAATCATTCATCTGATGTAAACATTTTATTATTAAATAATTTTAGACAATTTTGAATTTATATTCTAACGGGCGTAGGTTTAAAAAGACGCAATAAAGTAAAATATCGATTTAGGAAAATGATAACGACTAATAATCTATAGCATCGATATTAAGAGAAGCAGCAGCAGCAGCAATTGCAATAACTCGCTCGTATTGAACCTGTTTAAGAATCACGATGAATATGTATGCTTGTTTTATTTTTAATATAAAATAGAAAAAATGCAGTTCATTAAAAGTGTGAAATCTCTTCGAAATCACACAATCGGTTCATATTGAACCGGCCACTAACTGGAAATGGAAGTGAACGAGACGAGCGTCAAGGTCAATTTATTGAATTTAATATAAAAAGTCGTTTGTTTATAGACGAGTCCTAATACGATTACGGTTTTTCAAAATTCCCAAATATTTCATGCATTCGGGTTATGAGATCGCTATGTTTGTTTTTTGTGCGATACTAAATTCCCTTTTCATTTCCGTTTCATTCCTCAACCTAAAGCCAATCAATACGGATGGTACTCGTATCGTATAATAACGATTAGCATTCATCGGCAACAAATAGAAGCGAGAAGCAACGAGAAATAACGAAAAGCAACGAATAGGTAATTTGTAGAATTTGTAGCGTGGCTACAAAAAGTATCGAATGATATTGAATGGCCTTGAATCTTGCTTCCGGGAATAGTTAGAATTTATATCATGCTTATTGTCGAAGTACTATTTCATATTATTTTATTTTCATAGAAATATTTTTAAATCACATCCCGTCAAGTCAAGCGTTAAAACGTAAAATGGAGTTACATGAACAAAATCGATCTAGATATTGCAGATTAATTTCAAGGTTTTCAAAAAAATGCTAACTGTTTCGAATCTGATTCTAAATTAGCCGATAATATTATAGATTTCATATTACCGTCTATAGATGCAACTGTTTGAAAGTCGTCGGAACTTTACAAATCTGCAAGACCAAGGTTTTGGATCAATAAAGCGTTGCCCGTCAAATTTGTTAAAAGCGTGAATGAAGCCTCGTGGCCAGGTTTTTGAGATACTACACCCAATATATGTCTTCAAATAAGGCTCGTTCAGTAATTTGTTGTAAGCTCGGAATTAAGGGCCGATACAATTTTCATGCTGTCTTCATAGGGTTAAGTTTACAGCGAGTAACTCATCAAACTGATTATGTATAGCGATTATCCGCAAATGCATCCGCATTGTATTTAAAGATATTTCTCACGTTCTTTCGTTCTCTAAATTTAACAAAAATAAGTTAATAAATATATAAATAAATAAATTAATTAATTAATTAAATAATCAATCAATCAATAAATATATTAGTAAATATATAAATAAAATTTAAAAAACTAAGAAATCAAATAAACAAAAAATTACAAAATTAAATAAAAAAATTAAAAATGTGATCGAAATTTTAGAGAATTTGCATTATTTTATTTCTTTTAATTTTTTTTTTAAATTCTTGTCATGCGATTGTTTCCACTCCATACGAACGTGTTTAGAATGAACGGTATTGGTCAAGTCGAATGAGTTTATGTGCATTCGTTTATGATTAGGGGGTGGGCTGGAGGCGGGGATATAGTTTGACTAAATATTTTTCCTTAAAAAACATGGAATACTGATGCAATGGGTGGAAGTGTGGCTTCTTTGCTAATTTATGAAATCTATTAAATATATATATATTATTTTTGCTAAATGATTTTCTTTCATTAGCGCAACTTCAAATCAACGACGACGCGACGTTCTATCTGTGTGCATTCTATCGTTTTTTGGCTTTGATTGTGATGCAACGCACGATTAGATTTTGATTTTTGCGACGCACATAGATGTTGACCTTGAAATTTAAAATTCGCAAAAAAGAAAACAATTTCTCTCAGACGCTTCTCTATAAGTTTTGTTGTTTGAGTTCTAATGCGCTCGACTCTCGTGGCGGAGACGATTAAAACGCGGAAAAAAAGAATAATTTGAAATTTCTAACGAGATAATTAAACTTTTGAAAATATTTTTTTTACGATTAATCTATTCCGCAATAAATTTTTACTTGCTTCGAAATCATGTTTTATTGGTTTCGCGACATTCATGAATGGCGCGTGCAGCCTTGATCTTTGTTCCTGTTTATTGCGCTTTTTCTGCCAAAGATGAAGATATTAGTTTAGAAAAATTTCAATTTTCGGTTACAAACACATGCAAACACTCGCACACATATGTATACAAATGCATGCGGAGGCAACAGAGGCGGCGAGACAAATAATTAAATCAATTTGTATTTTCCATTTTAAGAAATAAATCAAAACAAATTAGTACTATTATTATTATTGCGCACAGAGAACATTATATAAAAATCAAGAATTGTAAAAAAAGTCAAACAAAATTTGCAACAACAAAATGTATCCCTAGTCTGAATTGATACTTCCTTCGATATCCTTAGCTGCCACGTGTCAGCCATAACAATTTTTTGCTTATGTAAAACAAATTATGGGTGAAATATTACCAACCTCTTAACCCCCCGAATCTTCTCTGGCAAAACCTCAAAACAACTAAAAACTGTACTCGGAGAAAACGAACTATGGATTGACAAACAAATTCTTGGAAAAGAGAAAACATCCGGTCTTGTAGAGGATTCGAGAATAACGACCTGTACTTAAAATGAATCTAATCTTGGCATAGACTGATTACATATATTGATCTTCTTGATACGGCTGCGCAGGCATGAGATCCATTGATGGGAACATATAGTTCGATGAACTATTAAATATGTTGCGCGGCAGAAGATCAAAAGTATGCGTAAGTTTGTCGAAGCAAAATTTTTTCACCAGAAGGAGAGGGAGAGAGAGAGAAATATGAGAACCAAAACGGTGGTTTTCTACATTAAAGATGAACTGCAGAAATTCAATGTCATCGGAGAGGTCAGGGTCAGTGACCAGCACTTGAAGGACATGGATATAGATGCAGGACGTAGAGTAAGAACATGGATAATATGCATCATGCATATTATGCTGTTGTTGCCGGCTCGATGACTCGTTACGTGCGACGAGTCATCTTCCTACAACCACTACCACCACTACAACTACCACTATTATTACCACCCGTTACATTCCTCTTACCGGTTATCGACACGATGCGCTATGAGACCGAGCCAATCCAAACGGGGAAGCAACTGTACATGTTATGTATTGACAAAAAAAAAGGAGAAATTAAGTGCAAAGGAAGTTAAGGTTCACGTTAAGGTTCGCCTTTCAGGATGAGTTTTGTGGAATTTTCCGATAGGACCTTGATCGGGTCATTGGCACAGAAATATTAGTCAGAAATTTACGGAAAGTTCCAGTAAGTGCCCAGCGACAAGTGTTTGTTCAGCACTGGTGCCGTAAGAATTTTTATGCACTTCTAGGAACTGATTATGAATCTTATATAAACTAAATGAACATATGTGTATAAGTATTTATGTAGTAGTATGTCGGCATTTATAGTTTATATTAAAGGGATGTTCCCTTTGGGACTAAAGGATAAACATAATGATGCATTTTTTTTCTATGAGTCCGGTGGGGGTTTGTATGTGAATTATAAATTATATACTCTCAGATACCTTGCAGGAATCAAGGGACAAACTACTATGAGAGTCACATACATAAGCACTTTTTTCTCACTGACACCAAGAGAAGTTGAATTCTTCAGGATTCAGGAGGCTATTCGGAGCAGGAATATATATATATATTTCCATACCGGACACGCCTCCGTTAATGCGTTACAAATGGAAGAAGTAAGTGAATATACCCGATTCTTTTGGGTGTAGGGTATAAAAACGTACAAGAGAATAATCGTTTTGCAGTCGTTGACTCTTAAGTTCTAGAATTTTAGAATGTTGTGGCACAACTATAAATAAATAAAATGATCCTTACTTGTTTTTAGTCTTGTTCAAGTTGATAAACGTTAAAAGCTCGTATCGTAATTAGTCATCGATGGGTCAACAATCCCGGATAGGATTGGGAAAAATATTCAAGCGAGTTGTTGGTTGACGTTGCGTTGCGAAGTAAAGGATTTTTTGTGGGGAGAAACTTTATAATCTAGATAAAGCTGGTGTAATTGTAAGTGCGAACGTGTGTTTGCGCATGTGTGTGTGAAGATGAAATAAATCGTAAATGAATGCATATGCGTATTGAATGTATGGTCACATCGAGTTAGATGCACTATAATCGCATGAAGTGCCTCCGGTGTTCTCCTGTTTTTTTTTTTTTGAATGACTAATTTGTTAGGAGTGTAAATAGGGCTGATGTAAATAAGTTGGCAACCCTAAAAACTACTGTTTCTTGTAAACAGAATCAATTATTCATTATAAATGGAAGGGATACAAAATCTCCAAATACAGAAATCGCCAGGGACAAAATCTTCAAAGGCCTTCAAGTTAGAAGAGTCAATATATTTCGCCTTTTGACCATTCAGTGTCGGCGAAATTTTGTTGAGGGTGGTTTTCTAGGAAGGACACTTAGCTTGTACTCGTTTACGAAAGGACGACACTAATCATGAACTCGGATGTTCATGATTAAAATTTATAATCGCTGAAATGGCCGAAAGTTGTCATTAAGGAAGATTATTTTGAATATTACTTTATTTGTACTATAGGGCTCTTTCGTTCTAGCTTTTTCAAATTTGGTCTTTCGTATTTTGAGATTTATGAAGGTTACGGATTTGAAGGTTTTGTTTTTGAGGCTTGATTTTGATGGTGCCGTGCTATAACAAAAAATCTACAAATAATTTAAAAAAACTATAAATAATAAAAGATTTATTGTAACTGTTATTTCCGGAAAGAGAGTGTTGAATTTTACGCTGATGGTGAATTACTTTTAGAGCCGAAGGCAAAGAAGGGAACAAATGATTGTTATAAATATTACAAATCTATTCAATGTTGTTCGATTAAATGACAGCTTAAATTAATGTCTGATACAATGATTGAGCAATGTCTATACAGTAAACATTTCCTGCCGAATTGAGAGTTATTTTGATTAATGATTTTACATATTCATTGAAATTAATTTAACCTTTATAAAAAAGAGCCATGAAAGACATGAAAAAAACCGCAATTGTTTTTATGATTGATCTATTTGTTCTACGGCATCAATGTGCTTGTATAGCAAAATATTTATTTAATAGGAACCACGTCGGATACACTATTTTCATTATTGAAAGGTTCTTGGCATCGGAATATAATATTCCGGTATAAGTTTTCGTATAGACCACTTTCCAACCGTTTACATGAGTCAACGAACGTCAAGCTCAAGGTTAACAAAAATCTTTCCATAAATCTATTTGAAATTAAAAATGCAGAGTTCATTAATACTGGTTTATAAGATAATCGAGCTCAAGTTAAGTCGCTACCATCGCGAGATCATTGAAAAATACTTTTTTTCTTTTTTTTATCAAAAAACTTTGTAAACAAGACGATGTTTTTCTGTTTTTCTTTTTTTTAGAACAAAGTGGCTTCGCCGACTGTTGACAAGCCACGCGTGAGGAGAACCCGTCTTATAAACGAGCATATCGTATCAGGCATGACAAGGTAACAGACTACGTCAGAGATCGTTAAGCAGAAGACTAGCTTACATCGAATAAACCATTGTTCGCCACTCGTCACCGGCAACTCGCCAACCAAAGCCCTTACAGAACCCTTCCGCTATATTTTACTACGAATTGTTTACAAAAGGCGACTAGACATAACCGTGGATTTATTTCAATTCGTGCGTACGAAATTAACTTCAAAATATTTTGCAGGGAGCACGTGTTTGAAAGTGAGATCGTACGGGTATGTTAACATTACAGTGGTCATGGTTTAGTTTTTAAAGAGTCATATTAAGCGAAAAAGTAATCGCATTAGTTCTTGAAATTGATCTAATACTTATTTTCAAATTAATTCAGGTAGTCATGGCGGGGCGTATGGTATGGAAAAGGTGTAGGGACGTACATTGACTTAATAGACTTTAATGCTCTATTTTTACATTAAACTTCTGTTAAATGGTCCCCAATTTTATGACAATTTTATTATTGCATTACCGATGTATGTGCGCTCTATCACTCTTCATCTTACCTTAAATAGATATCTGTCGATTCCTATCATTCTAGATATGTCCGTAGCACTCTAAACAACTCTCTGTCTTTATCTTTGGTCCTGGATAGTTCCGGGATGGCTCTTACATTCTTGATAGTTCTGTAAGTCTCTTCATGACTCTGCCATATCTTAGACCATTTGCTGTTACTCTAAAAATCTCTCTATCATATTGGCTAGCTATCGATCACTCCAATCAGTTTTCAGTCACCCAGAGGAAGCCTTCTCTTTTCTTTCTAGATTCCTCTAATGGCCTAGACAGTTAATTTGACCAACTGAAATATTTTCAGTGAATTGCCATAAAATTCAAAATCGCTGCAAGCATTTAATGAAAACGGCTAACGAACCATATAAAATCGAGCCAATGTAGCGATACCTAATAAATTTGTTTTTGATTCTCATCGTAAATTTTTTCCATTTAATTATGATTTTCACCGCATTGTTTGACGTCATTTTGGTCTAGCTATTGTTACATAACCTATACATACATATAAATATTTGTAAAAATTTCAAGGCCAAAAGGACGGTTGTAAAGATTAATCATTTTCAGATTCTTTAAAATTGATTTAGTCTTTTTGTTATCGATTCGTTATTTTTTTTAATTCTATGATTTCGATGATGGTGACAGAAATTGCCAGTGGCGATAGACAGACATGTATATATATATATATATATATATATATATATATATATATATATATATATATATATATATATATATATATATATATATATATATATATATATATATATATATATATATATATATATATATATATATATATATATATATATATATATATATATATATATATATATATATATATATATATATATATATATATATATATATATATATATATATATATATATATATATATATATATATATATATATATATATATATATATATATATATATATATATATATATATATATATATATATATATATATATATATATATATATATATATATATATATATATATATATATATATATATATATATATATATATATATATATATATATATATATATATATATATATATATATATATATATATATATATATATATATATATATATATATATATATATATATATATATATATATATATATATATATATATATATATATATATATATATATATATATATATATATATATATATATATATATATATATATATATATATATATATATATATATATATATATATATATATATATATATATATATATATATATATATATATATATATATATATATATATATATATATATATATATATATATATATATATATATATATATATATATATATATATATATATATATATATATATATATATATATATATATATATATATATATATATATATATATATATATATATATATATATATATATATATATATATATATATATATATATATATATATATATATATATATATATATATATATATATATATATATATATATATATATATATATATATATATATATATATATATATATATATATATATATATATATATATATATATATATATATATATATATATATATATATATATATATATATATATATATATATATATATATATATATATATATATATATATATATATATATATATATATATATATATATATATATATATATATATATATATATATATATATATATATATATATATATATATATATATATATATATATATATATATATATATATATATATATATATATATATATATATATATATATATATATATATATATATATATATATATATATATATATATATATATATATATATATATATATATATATATATATATATATATATATATATATATATATATATATATATATATATATATATATATATATATATATATATATATATATATATATATATATATATATATATATATATATATATATATATATATATATATATATATATATATATATATATATATATATATATATATATATATATATATATATATATATATATATATATATATATATATATATATATATATATATATATATATATATATATATATATATATATATATATATATATATATATATATATATATATATATATATAGTTCTTACTCTTTTCATTTGTTGTGAGCGGCATTTCATTCTTAAAATTGTCTAATTTGCATAAGCATGCGTAAGCATTTTTTTCATTCTAAGATTTTCGTTAATTTGTTTTGTAACTCGATTCTTTTGAAACTATCTGATAATATTATGTTTCGTTTAAATTTATTGGTTGAAAACAATATGTTGAAATACGTTCTAATGTTCTCTGATGATGTCATTAAAATTATGTATAATTACGAGAATTAAATTAAAATACGTTACATTAAATTATTTTAATAATTTATAAATTAATTAACAAGAATTAATTATAAATGTTACTAAATATTTCCGATCTACGCAGAAAGAATATTCGTAGAATTAAATACACTAATTATGTTTTAAATAAAACGTTTTCATTTTTAATTGAATATTTAATTTAGAATTTTTAAGTATTCAACCGATCTGAAGTTTTCTAATTCATTTCTGTAAATTTATTATTTTTTATAGATTCTGAAAATCTTCTGTAAAGAGAAATAGAAAATATTAACTTAATATTATTAAGAATTCGTTGAGGAATCTTTTTAACAGGAAATTAAATTTAACTACCCTCGTAGTTGTCAATTCGCTTCAATTACGACATAATTTTTAACTATAGATTGAACTTCTTAAATTGTTTTTTAAAAAAAATTGAAAGATAAAAATAATAAATGGATAAATAAAAAAAATTGAATATTTTCAAAATGATGGAAGCGAGCTTTAATATAAAAATTAATAACTTATTTTATTTTCCGGCTTAAGAGATTAAAATAATCGAAAATATTGGTTTCCAAAATCCCTCTTTTTATACGCAGGATTAAGGATATATCTGCATTATGTTTACACGTTAAAGGGGGAGTGGTAGAAGTAGTGTTCGAAAGCATATGCGAATATTAATTCCGGCTTAATAACGAACCCCCACCCCAACCCATCTGAGAGTTCAAGAAGCACCAATATTATCCTTCCGCCACCCAATTCATATGCATATTTGTAAATGTCGCAATATCAGAGAAACGAATGGAGGGGGGCGTCATGATGTATTGTGTAAATATATATCTGCTATTTCAGGTTTAGTATTGAAAAATGAATTGGGTACAAATCTTATTTCCGTGTCCAAAAAAAACCCAGTATACGCGCGACTTGTTTTGTTGAAAACACAATCGTTAAGGATCCCATTTTTCGTTCATTGCATCCATCCGCTAACATTTCCATATAAAATTCTCACAATAGAACGGTACAAAATATCGAGTTCGGTCGGTCAATGGACCTAAAAACTAACATCACCTTGAATGCCCACCAATACTGCGTTGTTATATTTCGTAGTTAAAGCGCGAGCTACAAAGACCATTAAACTCATAAAAATTATTAATAGTTTTTGAGAAAAATACCATCGAAATACTATCGAAATTAAATCAATTCAAAACTAGGCGCGTGTGATCTACGCTTGGTTCATTAAGAAAATTCAAAACTGATTTCTTTCTTTGTATTTCAAACAAAATACGGCGGTCACACAAAACCATCCATTCAAATCGGTCCATTCATAGAGATCGCCGAACTGTATGGTATCGACGCGGCATTGTATTTTCGCAGAGTATTATTGGCACATGCGGCATTTTGTTTGTTTGTTATTTGTTGTGTTGGTTTTTTGGTTTTTGTTTATTTTTTTTGCAAATCACTTCCCCACCCTAGCGACGGTTATGTTGACGGTTATATTGACTGCTTTACCACTTTACACAAGCAACGCTTATGGTCTGCGCGAAAACAAATAAATCCTAGTGCTACAGATCAATGGCTCGTAAGTCTACATTATCTGTTTGTGATTTGAAATGAATTTGCATCTAAATGGCTAATTTAAAGGAAATTTATATCCCATTGATCGTATTGTTTCTTGAAGAAGGAGCGGTAGTAGTTGGGGTTAGTCATATCTAGGCGTTAAATGGATAATGAATGAATAAATAGGAAACATATTCGGGCCTGTACTAGCACTAGTACTAGTACTTGTACTAAATTTTTCTTCTTAGCCTTTAATCAATTTAGAATTTTGACTATTTATTATTTAATAAAATTCGAAATATAATAGTTGTAGACCCGAAATTCCTGCAAAGAGCTTATTTGTTCGATACTTAACTCAGACAACATTTTTTCCATTTAAAACTTTCTTAATATTTTCATAAAAATATATTTAGGAATATAATAAAAATTATATATTTCTCTTTTTTTATATATCAAGAAATAGCAAGAATAATTTTCCTTTCGAAACAATAAGTTTTTTCAAAAAAATTGTATAATTTCTCACTTGAAATAACGTTATTCGAATACTATAATAATATTTCATTTAATATAATCTCATTATATTTAGACTGTACTATCATTTGCTATCATTGTTTCTTTTAACTGTACTATTATTTGCTCATGTAAAATAATCTTCTTGTCATTTCTTAGAATATATCATCAAGCTATTTACATCAAGTTTGAAACCTGCGTTCAAACCATATAAATATTTGCAATATTCCCTCTCACGCGATATCTATAAAATTCTCGAATGAATAAGTCTCGACTACAATGAAATAATTTTCAAGTCGAGTCGAGTACAATAAAGTAATTTTAAATAAAATAAAACACAATAATTTTGTATAAAATAAAACACCATATTTAAAAAATGAAACAACAAAGTATTTTATATAAGTATTTTAAAATAAAACAAGCACGGCGTTTATAACCATCTCAATGGAATACACCGCGAGTACAATCAATGTGAACAAATATCCATCTCACCTTCACGGGCATGTCGCCATATGTGTTTGAACTTGTACAAATGCGTGCACAATCCTTATCATGGTCTGCGATCTCCTTACAGCATTTTTATAAAAATCTCGATGGAATATATCTCGGGTACAATAAAGTAATTATTTATAAAATAAAACAAAAGTCATATAGATGTTTGCGATTTCTCTCGTACGAACGACGTTTGTAAACATCTCGAAGGAATACTCTTCGAGTACAATAAATACGAAAAAAAGAAATTCCGCTAGCAATTTCTGGAATATATCGTTGGTGTAAAACAAATACTTGCGTACTCATTTTGAAAACGTTTTTAAAGTTATCCAAATCCAGGAAAGTTCGCATAATTTATCACTAAAAGCGTTTTCCATGCTGAAAAGAATCAAACTAGTTAGTATAATATTTTAAAAAAATTTAGTCAAACTAATTAGTATTACTACACTAGTGTATTACACTATAATACACTAGTAATATATATATATATATATATATATATATATATATATATATATATATATATATATATATATATATATATATATATATATATATATATATATATATATATATATATATATATATATATATATATATATATATATATATATATATATATATATATATATATATATATATATATATATATATATATATATATATATATATATATATATATATATATATATATATATATATATATATATATATATATATATATATATATATATATATATATATATATATATATATATATATATATATATATATATATATATATATATATATATATATATATATATATATATATATATATATATATATATATATATATATATATATATATATATATATATATATATATATATATATATATATATATATATATATATATATATATATATATATATATATATATATATATATATATATATATATATATATATATATATATATATATATATATATATATATATATATATATATATATATATATATATATATATATATATATATATATATATATATATATATATATATATATATATATATATATATATATATATATATATATATATATATATATATATATATATATATATATATATATATATATATATATATATATATATATATATATATATATATATATATATATATATATATATATATATATATATACAGACCTACCCAGTAATAGACACATCGAACCTTTAGGAAGTAGATTCTTAATTCTAATACACATGACGCCCAATGCTATCGAACATTGCAGTAATCGACATAAATAAACCGCCTTCTTTCTCGTACACGTGCAACCGCCCATTATTAATCTTATTTAATTTCGACGCATTTCTCATTATCAGGCAATAGTTCGATTAATTTCCATAAGTGTTCATAATTAATTCACTACAGATAGTTTTGCAACAAAGCAATGCATTCATTTAATCTCGACGAGAATGTTTTTAATTTGTCTTTCTTATCAAATGACGCATTTTTTGAAATATTGCGTGAAGTAATGAATGATAGGTAGCTTTTTTGATTATAGATTTACAATTTTATTAATTATCAATAGATTTATAGAAATAAAGAAAGTAGAATATTAAGATATTTAATAACAGCGATATTTATCTATAAAATTGTGTTAAAAATTGACAAAAAATAAAACTGAATTAGTTGATAATTAAATCATGGCGTTGATTAGCTGATTATTGGCTGATATTGGCCATATAATGTCATCAATTTCTGACATAATGAATGCAGGTTTGGCATGCAATCTCACAACTATAACAAGTTCGATACGCGGGATACTCAAACCATCCCTCAATGTTCGTAAATATCAACTTTCGTAAATATAAATGATATTCCTGCCCATTATTTTCTTACATTTAATTATCGGTGTAATAGGTTTTGTACGAAAAAAAGAGTTCTTTTGCCATTGGTTGAATATCCTTTGCGAATCAGCGAATACTAATCTAGACGATTCGAAGAAATAACAAACGCAGAACAAGATTGATTTTTAAAATAAATTTTGTATAAAACGCGTCTAACGAAATTACGTACTCGATTGTGCAATACTTAATATCAATTTATGGGATAACTTTAGTAATTGCTTAAGATGTATTTAATAAGCAGAAAAATGCATTAATTTGCAAAAGCTACAGGTTAGATCACAATATGTATAAATATTATTTGCTTACCCGAAAATTCGATAAGTACCTTCTCGTCATCATATCACAATATGTATAAATATTAATTGCTTACCCGAAAATTCGATAAGTACTTTCTCGTCTCGTCTTTCCGATTGTATTTCAACTATACCAATATACCACTATAGGTGACATCTTAGTGAACACAGCTTTGTCAAACTGTTCAAAGGTGACTGGAAAGGTGAGACGAAACGCGACAATTCGAACTCGAGAATAAGCATGATCCTCTCTTTTCGAAAAGATTCGTATTCGGGTTTCGTCTTTCATCTTATTATTTGAAGATCATAGTTTCAAAAAGACATATTTCTATTATCTTTTAAAGCTTTAATAATTTCGTGCAGGATTATATTTATAATTTAAATATATTATATTATCTCTTGTCAACAAGTCTGGGTCCTTCGGCCTCGACGTTAATTCTCGTACTTCATGGTCACACTTACACAAATAATAAATACTTCTTTTATTTTTTATCGGTTTGCTCATCTTTATATATTTAAATATTTTATATTATCTCTTGGCAACAATTCTGTGCCCCTTGGACTCGGTGCAAATTCTCGTACTTAAAGGCCATACTTACAAAAAAAATACTTCTTGTATTTTTTAATGGTTTTCCCATATTGTGCAGGATTATATATATTTAAATATTTTGTATTATCTCTTGTCAACAAGTTTGGGTCCTTTGGCCTCGACGTTAATTCTCGTACTTCATGGTCACACTTACACAAATAATAAATACTTCTTTTATTTTTTAACGGTTTGCTCATCTTTATATATTTAAATATTTTATATTATCTCATGTCAGCAAGTCTGTGCCCTTTGGCCTCGGTAAATTCTCGTACTTGAAGCCATGCTTACGCCAAAAATAAATACTTCAAGTAACTTTTATGCCTCACCGAACTTCTATAAGTTTCCCATATATTTAAAAAGTAAATAAATAAATTGTTTAAAAGAAATGTACGAGAACGTTCGAAAACAAGGCGTATAAAACAAGGCATATTCTTTAGAATGGAGCTGTTTTTGGTTCTTCTCTTTTCCTTGGATGAGATGCAGATTTTCTATAGTAAATAAATGAAAACAAATAGTAGGAAATAATCACATATTTTATAAATAACATTTGGAAGTCACGATCATAACAGAAGGAAAATAACAAAATCATATTTATAAATTCGTTAAGGAAGAATTTTATAAATTTTAAATAATATAAAATTGTGTTATTACGATTAATAATTGCGTTAATTTCTAACACAGAAATAACTTTTAGTTTTTCTCAACTACTATAACACTTGAACCGTGTTGTATTATTGGTTTCTGAAATTTTGATATAGTCGACCACTGAATATATATGATTGCTTACAAAGTAGTAAGAATCACAAGCGACATTTTCACCATATTACTTTTTCCCTATCGGAAATATGTGTAAATTGTTCAAACTAGTAAGTGGTCGAAGCATGTGGTGAACGTGTTTCCGCTTGAAAAACTACACCCCGGGCATTTATGTGTTAATTTCAAGGTTCACATCGTCTCGTCCTGCCTCGTCTTTCCAGTTGCCTTTCCACTATTTGACATAGCTATCTTCGGCAAGACGTCAGCCATAGTAGTATAAAAGAGTAGAAAGGCAACGAAAAGACGAGATGAGACGAGATGATTCGAGCTTTGAGATAAGCGCATTAACGTTGAAGTGCATCATGTTCTAGCCCAGCTCTGAACGTGATAACGAAGACAAAACAAGGGTATTGATTGCAACAATAACATTAGAAACAGATAGAAAATCGCTAGCGATGTCGGTCGCGGCGATATGTCAAAATAACTGGCTCTTATGGCAATTGAGAAAAAGTTAAATATCGATGCTGCCTTTCTCGGCGACAATGAACAAACTGCGAACTTTTCTATTTTCATTTCTATTTTCTTCCTTTCTCTTAGAAATAAAATCAGGCATATGGCATTACACAAACAAATTTAAAATTGACTCTCTCCCTTTCTGCACGGGTTTTATTGACAGCGGAATTTTAACATATCGCCGCGACCGTAATCGCAGGAGATTTTCTATTTATTTCTGGCATTGTATTCACAAATTAAAGACGCTTTAACAGGGAATATTTGTTCCAAATTTCATGTCAATATCATTATTTTTATCCCTGTACGCCTGTACGAATTGTGTTTCTAGTGGGCGGACCATGCCCATTTTTTGATTACATTTTCAAATGAGGTAGTAGACTCGGATATACAAATTCACCTTTATGTTCGTACTCGGAGCTGAGAAATTGAGCTCTAAACACGATTTAAATCACATTAAATACCAAAAGTAGGCGTGGAAGTTATCCGATTTCATCCATTTTCAATACTAACCAGCCTATCCTGAAGTATTCATAACAAATTTCATGATCATAACTTCATTCGTTCTCCTGTAATCGTGATTTCCACAGACAGACAGACAGACAGACAGACGTACGGACAGGGCTAAATCGACTCAGGGGATCATTCTGAGCCCGAATATTTATACTTTTCTATATCTATTGTAGCTCCTTCACTGCGTTACAAACTTGGTATCAACGTTAATATATCCTTTTTCTATTTTCTAAAGGGAATAGGATATAAAAATCCGCCAACACTGAATCGGTAACAACTGTGATAACGATATATTAAAAAAAATCGGGTACTTTAAAACACATCCTTCCTATATTCTTACACCAAAAGGGATAAAGCTTATTCAGTTACTTCTTCCGTTTGTGATGTATTAAAGGGGGCACAACCGGGATAGAAAAGTGTATGCACTCCTGCTGAGAATAACCTCCTGAGTCGATTTCGCGATGTCCGTCCGTCGGCCTGTCTGGCTGTCTGTCTGTGGAAATCACGAATGCATTCGAGGCAGATGTCAGCCTGAAATTTGGCACAAATGTTCATTGTTATCAAGAGGCTGTTTGCGATTGAAAATGGGGTAAACCGGACCAGTGTCACACCTTCTTTCCATAGTAAATATTACTCGATAAATATTTAGAGAAGAATTTCTTTACCTCTAGAGCAGATATAAGACTGATGTCTGTCAAAAATTGGTTTGCCCCTCCCACTGGCAGCAGAACTCATTATTGCAGAGTAACCGATGGGATAATCGTCTTCTAATTTAGCGGGCTAATTCCTTCCCTTCTTCTTCTGAGCTTCGGACAGGCAGAAGCTAGTGTTCTTACTTGTTTTTTATTTAAAAATTTTGACATTTTACATAATTTGCCCCGCTCCATCGATGTCGTATCAAGTGTAATGAAGAAGCTAACAACTCAAATGCAAAATTGCTAAACCAGCATTTTCACTCTTTGGCGTACTATCATACACCCCCCCTTCCCCACCCTAAAGGTGCAATAAAGCATTCAGAAACAGTATTTAGGTCAATGTTAAAAACTCACACGCACGACAACTTACAATTTGCGAACGGAGCACCAACCCAAATATGATGTATTTCCTCTTTTAGAAATTTCAAGCACGAAAAAACAAAATTTTGATGTGAAATATCATTCACAAACATTATCAAAGGCGCTAGTAGTATGTCGATCGTTTAAATAGAATCGAAAGTAAACTTTTTTAATTTGTCAAACTAAAAGTCTTCTTCTGCCGTCTTCTATATCCGGGTGGTTGACATTTGCTTTCGATTCGGTGCATTTTTTAGTAAAATGCTGATTATGGGAAAAAGATCTGATTACACTTTCTGCACATGTATGTACGGTGAAATGCCGAAAACTGGATGATGCCAACATTCACATTATCGAATGGTGTAATCCGAACAATAGATTTTTTCTAAAAAAAAGGATTTTTTAGTGGCCTTCACCCACGGTAAAGATCACAACTTTCAGTGACTCTCAGAATACTCTCATAAAGGTAAAGATCACAACTCTCAGAATACTCTCGTAAATACAGTTTTTGGAATAAAGGGCTTGTATATATACCGGACTTAGACCGTGGCAGGGATAAATAGGGTTTTGGTAGCTCTCGTAAATAAAGTTCTTTGCATAAATCGTTTTTACATATAGTGGCCACAGACGGCGGTAAGGATCCAAACCCTTAATCAGTAGAATGCTCTCCTAAATACAGTTTTTTTTTGTATAAAAGTCAATATATTTATATATTCAATCAAATCGTGTGTAAGGTGTTATACGAAATATAAATTATTTCACCATAAATAATCGTCCTGGGAAACAGATCGTACAGATACAGAATATCAAGTATTAAATTTTAAATCGCTACCTCGCGTGCATTATTCATCTGACATAAGTGATCGCTGCCATTACTCCTGGTTCTATTTCCCCTTTAATTCATCCAAGTTTTCATCTTAGCAGCTTGTGTGCCCCGTTTAAATTCTGTTTAAATCTAACAATGGCAGGATCTCAAAATAAAGTATTGAATCACGTAGCGAAGACCAATTATTTCGACCATCACAAATTCACTGAGAACCGTTTAGAATTGTCAAAAAAGTAACATACACGCAAGGTAAATTTAAAACTTAATCATTCTAAAATTTATTGTTCGATTTCCTACAGAATTTATATTATAAAGATTAACAAATTCTTCAGTGATTCAACTGTGACCAGTTATTAGATTCTCTAATACTTAATTTAAAGTCTCAAAATCTTGAAATGAATTTAACATAAAATTATTGTATATATAGTTTCATGTAATTTGGGATGGCTGGGTATTTTGAACAAAAAGCATCATCATCATCTCTACTTTGCAGATACCAAATTGACAATAAAAGATTTTGTCACCACCTAAAATACTTTGCTCATTGGTAAAATTTATTTGTTATTCTAGCGTGCTGCGTAGTAAAATCTCGTTTTCTCAATTGTAGATGTGATATAATTCCATGTGATACTAGATGGCGCCAGAGAGAATTGTCATGTAGGTCCTTTTTTGTTGCTTTTGTATAATTTTTTAATAATTCTAATTAGAATTTCAAATTTACTTTTACTCAAAAAACGCTTACAATAAAAGTTGGATCTCCATTTTAAATTTTAAAAGCAAATGTTGACAATCAATTAACGACTTTTGAGCTTCAAAAATGCAATGAATAGCAAACGTTACGAAGCTAACGCTACGACGAAAAAGACGAGAGACGAAAATCATAAATGGTTTTTAGAAGTAAAAACTTCTAAGTTTTCTAAGAGCTACCAAAATTGAATGGCTTTTATAAAATCTAGAAAATCTTACAGGGTGGTCTTGAACAATTCCTTAAAATTAAAAATTTTACAAGTTTAGGTTTAAATAATGTTTAATAAAAAGTCATTAAACAACTGTTATGTCAGAGAGTTTTTATTCTAAATAATTTTCAAATCAATTTGTGGTTTTAATACTTGTAACAAATGTTGTCGTAGAGCAAAAAGATAGGCAATGCCGTCTTCTGATTAAAAAATTAATAATCATAAAAAAAGGGAAAAACAATAAATCTAGAAATAATACTATCAATAAAATTATTCAGCATCCAATAAATTAAAAAAGGCATCGAAAATTGCTTACTCGTAAAAGAAATTTAATAAAAACCATCAGGTCAAGGTCGACGATTCTGAAATGTGAAAATAAAGCAAAATTAACAATATAATCAGTTTCTATTTCCGAAAATTTGGAGCAACAAAACTGAATCGAATAATCAGCCAACCGATAACCCAAATATATTCATAAAAAAAACAACCAATCAAGCCCAACTTCATTTATAAATAATATTTAATACAATGTCAATGGCATTCCATTTGATTGATAAATGAAAACCAACTTGTGGAACATCATAATTAACATCGCCCGTTAATCGATTACAAACATATCGAAAATTTTCGATGGAAATGTTTGCACAACAGTTGGCCATGATCCGAATTAAATACTCTCTCGAATTTCTTGAATTTTCGTCTCATAATGATAAATAATTTCGCGAGTAAAATAACAAGAAATTAACCAAACCCGAAAAAACGCCAACAATGAATTATTAATGCAAGAATTAATGACAAAAAAATAATGGGCTATCTGAGAGACATATTTGATCCAAAAGTAAAAAAAATGAGAAGAAAGAGAAAAAATTATCCGACTTACCAATCTACTGACTTGCATAAACCGTGTCCCCGCAAAACGAACTGGGCCGGATAAACGTTTCATACTAATAGAATTATATTTCATATTATCTTATTTATTCGTTATTATCTTAATTAACGAATTTAAATTTGAAATTAACTTAAAATTAAAATTTGATTTATTCATTAATTCTGCCCTCCTGCGAAGAGTATTCTGAAAATATATTCTGGAGCAAAGCTGGAACGTCACCATCCTCAATTAAAAAATTAACACAATTTTAATTCCATCAATATTTTCCATCTTCAACTTGACGGGCACCACAAAATAAAATGTGATCAAATAATGTTCAAAAGTAGTGAAATCGCTACCATTTAGTAAAAAAGTATTTAAAGGTAGCAAAATGAACTAAAAAAGTCTTGTTGGATAATCATACAACCCACATTCCAATCTATCCCTCGCGTGAGTGGTATCGGAACCAAATAAATAAATAGTTCCATGTCTCGAGACAAATGTCCCCTGTGTGAGTGTGGCATAAGCGTCACTGTCAACAAATGTGTTGAAAATATTCTCACATCTTCATATATAATTTTTACCAAGTGAAAACAAATGTGGTTTACTTTAAGCACATCTGTGGATACATACAGGAACGGAAGACTCACCAAATCTTTGTAAAATACATTGCTAAAATCTTACAAAAAAAAATAAATAAATAAATAAATATGTTTATATATATATATATATATATATATATATATATATATATATATATATATATATATATATATATATATATATATATATATATATATATATATATATATATATATATATATATATATATATATATATATATATATATATATATATATATATATATATATATATATATATATATATATATATATATATATATATATATATATATATATATATATATATATATATATATATATATATATATATATATATATATATATATATATATATATATATATATATATATATATATATATATATATATATATATATATATATATATATATATATATATATATATATATATATATATATATATATATATATATATATATATATATATATATATATATATATATATATATATATATATATATATATATATATATATATATATATATATATATATATATATATATATATATATATATATATATATATATATATATATATATATATATATATATATATATATATATATATATATATATATATATATATATATATATATATATATATATATATATATATATATATATATATATATATATATATATATATATATATATATATATATATATATATATATATATATATATATATATATATATATATATATATATATATATATATATATATATATATATATATATATATATATATATATATATATATATATATATATATATATATATATATATATATATATATATATATATATATATATATATATATATATATATATAAGGACCATACAAGAAGTTTCATAAATGTGCTCATTGGAGCATCTTTTACAACAGGCTCTTTTGTGTTTTTTTTATAAAACACTTTTGTAATATGTCCCTTGAGATGCCCCTTGGGCGTTTCGTCATGAGCAATCGTTGGCACACAAAATAGCCTTGGATTGAGAAGAGAGGCGAAAGAAATCTAACATAAATATATTGCACAAATATGGTGCAGCAGTTGATTCCTGAAGAAAAATTATTTAAAAATATAGGAATCATAATTTGAGTGCTCAATATATTCAAACATATATTTTGGTGTCTTTCAACTAAAGCGCCCCTTAGATTTGGTGCCTTCATAAAAGCGCAAGTGCAAGTGTCGTTGGCGTTGGTACATATTTCGAGATAAATATATACCAAATTCTATTGAAATTTGTACCAATGTAAACGAAATGAAATGAAATGTATACGAGGGTATACCCTCGAATGAGGGTATGCTTAGCTCTGGTAAAAGGTAATGTATCCCTAATTCTATTTATGCACTCCCGTCGCAGGACAACTACTGAGAGAGGATTTACGACAATTCAAAACAGATGGCGACTAAGTCGCAAAACAAGTACTAATAGGATTTGAAATACGTTCTTCTCTTTTAAAAAAATCCCAGGTTGTTTTCAATTGGCATGACAACATATGATCGTAACACATTTTCAGGACAGAATATGATTAGCACATTCATGGCAAATTTACTGTCATAATCTTGTTCAGGATGAGCTTATGGTCGTACAGATAAATAAGTATGAGGAAATATTTGAAAACCATAGCATACTTTCAGGGGCAGAGGTTAATTCACGGTGTTTTCACAAACACTAGTGTTTTGCTTTCGTAATGTTAATTATAATTTCCAATCTTTTTTCTCACATTTTTATTTTGTTACTATTTCACTAAAATATTTTTATGACCATAAATTACTTACTTCGTTTACATTTGCTCTTCTTTCAATTTTCTATATGAAATCTCATTTTCAGTTGTCGTATTCTTGTTTACGCTTATTTTATTATCTTATACATCTAAGTAAATCTTTTACAAATAAAAAATAATACTACGCCACAAATACAGTATCCCGGTAATTGCGGTGTAGTGTCATTTTTCATTTGTAAAATATAATAAATATATTCTTATATTAATTAATATATAAATATATTCTTAAATATATTATTCAATTTAATAAGATATTCTCCACGATAAACAATACGACTTTCCTATTGAATTTATATTTTAAATTAATCTATTAAATTTTTATAAAAGTTTTGCCATTGTTAAATTTGAATTACTTCATTAAATATAATACATCTATTAAATTTAAATCATTTCCTTTACTAATTTCTCTTTTTCACTGAAAGGCAGATAGAAAAATCAGATAGAAAAATCTGAATTGTTTGCCTTTAATTTCGTGCTTTTTGACTCTGCGTGAAATATTTTCACTCTTAAAAAAGCTTCTGGGATTTTGATCTTGCTTATGGTTTTCCTCCTAATCTTTTTCATTTTGGTTTTCAGCTAAGAATTTCTCCTATATTTCGGTTCGTCTAAATTGAATTTCTGCATAAATTGGAAATAAATTTTGGAATTGTATTAAGGCAGACAATATAATAAATCCTTCAAAGTCTTCAATAGTTATTCCTTTTGCACACGCTTTAACATGCTTCATATTTGAGAATAAAAACGATGTGTGAACGAACATCAAAGCAGTTATGAGTGAGTCATTAGTAATATTATTAAAAGTTATTACGACAATACCATCTCGATGGTCGTAGCTATGGCCGTACGTGCATATTGACGATAAATTCTACTTATAATAGTCAAACATATTTTCGGCGAATATTCAGGCGAAGTACTGAGAAAGTTTCAATTCAAAACGGTTACGGTTACGCGCTGTCTCAATCAATTGAAAAAATTTCAGTGATTTGTAATTTGACCGATTTAACTCAATCACTTGTCATCCGCCCCCTCACCAACAAAATTGATAGCCGTTACTGTACAACTTATGTTACGACATGCCTGGTATCAAAAATTATTTTCTTTCATTAATACACAAAATTGATCGATGAAAAGAATTAACAACAACAACAAAATGCAGCAAGAGACAAAAAAGTCGACAAGTAAAAGAAAATATTTTTTAAAAGTATTTAGTCGGTTCGATTTTGCAGCCATTACGCACAGAGAGACAATTATTTATTCGCGATTATTTTATTCGCGATTTATTTAAAAACTTGTTTACAAAACCCGTAAATATAATTTTATTTGAAAATTATGGTATAGGTATGGCTGATATTTAATATCATCCATTCCATAATGTAAATTAATAGTACATACATTTGTCCACATAAAAAAAATTCATGCGAAAGATTTCTCGTCTCATTTTCCAGAACAAGCTTACCGCAAAAAAGTAAATTTGTAATTTTATTGCACACATCAATTGCTCGGTGAACGCAATAAGCTCAATATCAATCTTCGATGTCTGTGCAATGCGTGGCGGATATTTCTATGAAGCGGCTTTATTGAAACAATCGCGTTATCGCCCCGCACATTTTATTCTCAATATATAAATATAAATAATTCTCAATATAATATATAAATATAAATTAATAATAATAATAATAATAATATATAAATTAATAAATAATAAAATGAAATTATATATTTCATTTTATTATTTCATTTTATTATACATTTTTTTTAAATTGTTTAACTTTAGACCAGATTGAATATATGAATACTTTTGGTTTTATTTCTCTAATTACCTATTGTAAATTTTCTAATTGATTTCGTTTATTATCTAGCCGTTCACTTACTACGAAATGCATTTACAGCTTTTCAGCGGATAGCATTTTATTGCTTACGGGAATTACTCTCTTCAGTGTGATTATTATCCTTATAATCCTTCCTCAGAGAGCTAGTAGAGCTGAAAAGTTTCGAAATTAGCCTTATCTCTTTTTCCCCATTTCATTGACTAATCCAAGTATAAAAGTATAACAGTATAGAAGTTGTACTAAATCAATTTTAGTATTTAATATTTTAAAGCCATTACAACCAATTGTATACCGTGTTCGAGTAAATTGAAGAAACTTCTTTTAAAATGAAAGTTATTCATTGGTTGAAATATTTCACGAGCTTCTTTGAAGAATATGATAAATCTGCAATATCCTTTCTTTCCAATATAGATTTTACCCATTGCAATGTATGCCATTTTAATCAATAGCTTAGAATCTTAATGGTGCGAGCTGAGAGATGCATTAAAATCCTAGGGTACTGATTTAAATGGCATACGTCTTCTTTTATTTTAAAAGAAGTCTTTTTATCACATGCGGCAGATGCACATGCGCTTACGTATAGCGATAATTATTAAAAAATCTGTGTATTCAAAAATCGTTCTTGAAATTATTCAGAATTCTCAAGAAAAAAAAAGATTTTGATTAATTAAAACAATTAAAATATTGGAAACAATTAAACAATGAAAATAACAAACAACAAACCCGATTTGTATATACGTGATTATAATCACGTATTTTATTAGCTTATCTATTATTTCATGAAAGCAGAATCAATTTTAGTCTTCTTGCCATTTATTTTAACATAAAGTGAAATTCGGTGCGTTTCAAAAGATCAGTTACAAAAAACCAATTTTAATTAGGTGTGAGTTTGCTTGCATACATTTTGTATATTTTGTATATTTTGAACTTGTATACATTTGCATCTTTAGCAGCGGCGATAAAGATATGGCGGTAACAATCAATCACTTATACTTATTTTGACGCACATATGGTCAATTGTTTTTTCTCAATAAATTTTCGAGACTATGTTTGGTAGAGATATAGAATTGTGGTCAAGCTCTTCTAGAAAATAATAACCATTTTTATGCGTTCAGAACTGTACAGGTCAGTATTATTACAGATCTTAAATGGACAACCGGAGTGACGTTTATATTCTATTACGATTTTTCAATCATCGCTCAATTCAAACGCGATGGAGTATTTCTTTATATTGTACCAATAAATTATATTAGGATAAAAGAATTCATTTTTATTCCTCTATAATTCCTATTCCTTTTTTGAAGCTGGGGCCGTAAAATACAGCCTGTTGAAAGCTTTACATTGTTCCGGTCAAGGCCAAAACAGAATTCGTTTTCTTTTTTCAATCAGTAACTGTCGTAGTTCCTGCAGAAGCAACAACAAAACAAGCATAGCGAGAACTTTTCGAAAGCTCCCTAGCCAGTGATGTGTAAGCTGCAGATAAGAAATGTCATCCCTTCTTCCATCGAGAGAAGTATCCTGTTTACTCCTTTTTCTTTGCGCGACAACAGCTTTGTGAGTTGTTAAATTGTCAACGTTCTTTTTTAGTTAAGCGAAACTCTAAAAGGGAGCAATCCATTTTATTTGGAACTTTTACGTACTCGTACAAATAAGATATAAAATTTCTCAACAAATCAAAGAATTTAAAAAATAATTTTTTGTTACGACCTTGACGTTAAACCAGCGTGACTGTTTCTGAGATTCCGTTGTCGATATAATTTATTTTATTGTCTAGAGCCAGTACTGAATGATAGAAATATACAAAAATAAATCTTCGTTAAAGGCTTTAATCTTTTAAAACATTTAAGCTGAACGCTTTGACTTGAAGCAATTTTATGCTTTATTACGAAATACTCTAGGGATATTCTTACGAAGCAACGATGTTCATCATCGTCATCTTTATCGTCATACCGCAAATAGAGTACGATTATACAAAGAATACATCTCAATGATTCAACCGTAATTAAAAAGTTTCACCTGTATACGGAATAAGTGGAGTAGAAGAGTTTGTCATACTTAATTTCGTTTCACTTTGAGCTTTCTAAGTGGGTTCAGAAGTGGGGTTAATATCGAAACCATAGGCTGAACCACAGCCCCAACAAATAACGAGGTGTAATCTGTTGTGATAAACCTTGGAAAATTTTACTTATTTAAGTGAAAGAAAATAGTTTTAATTTATTGCTGAATTCCGAATTTTCATTATATTTAACTCTAGGTCTGATAATATTTTGACTGATGATACAATGCTGCATTGTTTCTTTTAGAGGGGCACACACCTGTGTCCTACACCCTATATCCTATGAAAAGGCAAAAGAAATGAAACCAATGTTTTTGTTTTATTTTACTGGAAAACGGCTATCGATAAAGCACGGCATTAATAACCACCGCATATTGCCTAGCGCAATTGATGATAATTGCATTAGGCGAATTAGAAAAATAATACCAAGAATATGCTTGGTTTATTGGAAGACAATTGTTTATTGGAAATAAAATTTTTACATAATTTCTCAGTACAGAACAGCATGTACTGTCGCACGTCTTTTCACATATCTATAAGAATCTAAAGTCTGATTTGATGTGATTCCGGTTTGAACAGCAAGCTACAAATTCAATTTCGTTTCACGTTAGCGCACACCGAATTATACAAGTGAATAAAACTTTTTACTTTGTTCTATTGTGTGCCACTTGGCGTATTTTAGAGTGGAAAACATTGTTCTAGATAATGAATTCAATGAAACTTTTTGTTTGTGTGTTTGTGTGATGCCTGCCTAAAGCTGCCTACAGCTCAAAACAAATAGAAACGTGAAGGCCAAACATTGCAAACTAACGCTCGCTTGCTCTCTCTTTCTCTTTCTTTCCTTGCAGAAAGTACGTTTTATTAGTTCTAAGATTGCTGATATTACATATATCGTATTACGTAAACAAAATAGAGAAAATAAAGGCAATTGATACCAGCAGCCACAATTTGAAAACATTTTCCATACTTTCATTAATAGAAGTCTCTATTACTTTTCTTAGTCTCTAATACTCTTCATACCGTCTTAATTTCAAAGAATTTTGGCACAATAGATTTTTATTATCTTGCCGTTTTAAGCGTAAATATTGTCCTTGCTTCGTGTCATATTTTTCTCATAGATTTCCATGGGCGATAAGTGGTTGAGGGCATACCCAATACAAATATTACAAATCCTTCGACCTTTCTCGTTTTGTTTTCATTTCACTTGATTGCATTTCAAGTTCATTACGCCTATCACGCTTCAGTTGGATAATGTGGAGATCGGGAATGTGGTGTGGCCTTGAGTTAATGGTAGAACACAATAAACATAGAAAGTATGAGGAGTAATATGGCACAATTCCACACACTCAAAAATATGAACACACAAAAAAAAACAGACACACGCACACCCACCCACACATATATCAACTCCTTAAATCCTTTTACTCCTCATTGTCGCAACCTCTAATCCTAAAACAAAATGAATGACTCTATTAAGCCGAAGTTAATGAATATAGATAAAACGTAATTTGTCTTTGATAAAATAATTTTGTGAATCCACCTGCCTCGTCTCAGATAGTATCCATTTTGAATTATTAACTTTCAGAGCTCAGAAAAAAGAGAACATTAAGAAAATAATCCTCTCAATTTCGGAGCCTTTTTATTGGACTTTATCGAAAAAAACGAACACTTTTGATTTTTGGAAGTACATTTGACTGCTTCTTAGTTTACTTCTTAATATTAAACTTCTTTTTAAATGATATGAAATAATATTAATTATAACAAATTCAGTTTTAATAAAATATGATAATACAAATTTAATTAGTGGTTATAATAATTAGATCTCAAATGAGTTAATGGAATTAATCTTATATTTTAAAATTCGATCAATTTTAAAGAACAAGTAGTTTCATTAAAATTCTTTAAATATTTATTGTTTTCGATTAATTAAATAATTATTGATTTTGAAAGAAATTATGTATATGAGACGTTTTGCATAATACTGCAGGATTATTCTCCTATGGACCATATATTCCACACAACCTTTGTAGTCTGTGACTTTAATATGTTTTATAAGGTCACAGCTGTTAATTTTTTAAGTTCGATCAACGTTTTAATATCATTGAAATTTTATACATTCGACATTAATAACATTCTTTGATGAACAATAACGAAATAATAACAACAGTTATTATCGAGGGCAGTCTCAAAAGTAATCGCCCCAATGATGCATAATTATTGATTAATTTTTAAAACATATCGTGCTATTGCTGAATTCTGATCGTCATCTGATCGTCGTCTTAGCATTTGTCTCTGGAACGAGTTGAACTGAAACGAGTGATAGTAAAACGATTGCTATTGTTTAAATTTATTAAAATCTCGCTTGCAGATTTTTTTTACGTTTTTCCTGCCTCTTTCCATCTAAAATATATCTGTAATATTATTGATACTCGTCTCCTTGGAGGCGATACGTTTACAATTGTATTGGAAGCAATTAGCCTTTTCTCAGCGAATTTGATACGAATGTGTTGTCTGGGTTTCAACAATTCGAATTTAGTGTTGTATCTCGCAGAAAATCATGTGACAACAACAACGTTAGCTCTTTTATTACTTATAATTGTTTATGTTTTAAGACCAAGTTTCAAAATTTAATTATGAAGAATAATGAAATAAATAGCGAGAACGATAATCGCGTATGAATTCAACGATTGCATCGATAATATTTGCCAAATAAACAGTAAATAACGCAGCAAATTTCCAAAGCGCAAAATCCGCTACATCGTTATTTGTGCGCTTAGTCCGATTACTTACGGGACTGCCCTCATGAGAGAAATATTTATATAAATTCTATATTAATTGAATTCTATTTTAATTATAATTTCTCCTGATCATTCCGCTATATTTCCTCACTTTTTTAGTGCCTCACTTCATCGTCGAGGACTTTCCGTGGTATTGCTGGAAACCAAAGTGACGCTCGTGGTTAGAACTAATGAGTTACCTGGTCCAGAATTGAAAGTTGGCGTCGTTGACTTTGAACGCTTATTCCAAAACCTGCCATCATTTCGCTGAATTCCTTTGAAAGTGTCCAGAAACGCACGACGGAAACCGGCATTCATGAAACAATACGTTATCGGGTTACAACAACTGGATGAATAGGCCAAAAGTTGAAAGAAACTAATCGATGTGTAATTGATATATTCATATACTGCTGGCCCAATCAGCATTGTCATCGTATTGATGACGTACAATGGTGTCCAACAGATGAAGAACTCCAATACAAGAACAAACAACATTTTCACAACACGCTTTTTACTCTCGAGTGTTTTTGTTTCATTCGATCTATAAAAAGAAATAGTGTCGCGACAAGGAGGGGAAGAAAGGTGAATAAATAAATTATATTTTACGCTATAGAACTTTCAAACCTTCTTAACGCCGAATCTGTGGCTTTAAGTGCTGACATAAAATTCGCTCTTTGGCGATTTCGATCGGATTTCCTTTGTTGGTGAAGCTGAAAGCGTTGTTTTTGTGGGACATTGATAACTGTCATCGAGTGCGTCGTGCTATTGCCGGCCATGAAATCACGATGTTCCTTACTGTTTCGCACGTGACCGTTATCCTTAGTACGTGTGCAGTTATTCTTGTTGTCATTTTCGTTGTAATCATTTGAAATATTAGAACTGGATTCATCTATGCCGTTTTTGAAATTGCCATTTAATGATTTAGTAGAACCTGAACGTACGTAATAATATTGTTTGTGACCATCTGTTAAGATTTTCCGTTTAACAGGTAGTGCTAGAGTATCGTCTAGTGAAAAAGAAAATAAATGAAATTAGAACAATAAAGAACGCTAACATTGGCCCTAGCCGAAAGCCATATACCCTCATAATCTCATCTACCCCATATCGGTAATATAAAAATGTATGGTTTAAAACCCATAATCCATTTGGATAAATTTGGATTTTGGATAAACGCCATTAAAATTATTCTTCAATATACCTAAAATAATATCTTCAAACCTTTAACACTGTATTCGAATTCTTATACACAAATATTTTGCCTGCGAGTGTGTGTAATTATGTGTGACAATTACGTGTGTTGTTGCGCACCGCCGTTTACCTATGACAGCAATTTACAAGGTCGTAAAAATCATATAATGACTTCCTAAAATCTAAAAACTGCATTTCGTTTTGTTTGCTTTGTATCGCTTTTTCGATACTATAAAAACGTTCAAATTGATTGTAGTTGAAACAAATTTAAAGTGTTTTAAGAAAAAAAAAATAAAATATATAGCTGGCAGTAAGAATATTTGAAACACATACGGTTTATTCGCGCAAAAAAATATCAAATAAAAATTATATAATATAAAAAATTTATAATATAAAAATATAAATAATATAAATTTTATAATATAAATAATTTTATAATATAAAAATACAATTCAGTATTTTCGAAAACTTTTTAAAACTTTATCATTACATTTAAAGTTTTTTACACGGAAACTTTTACACGGAAACTTTTCACGGAAAGATTTCATATGGCCGAGAGAATTTTAACAATAGGGGATCTTAAACAATGTCGTGACGTAAGGTCACGCAGCTGGAAGACTGAAGAAGAAGCTGTAATATAAATTTATAGTCTCATTCCAGTAATTAGTGGGCGGTACCTGCCACGCCTCCTTTAATGCGTTACATACGAAAGAAGTATGTGAATATACCCTATCCCTATCCCTTCGTGTGAATATACCATATTATCCCCGAGGGTTCGGGTTATAAAAGGATGAGATAAACTATTCAGGTTTCTTCCCTGTTTTCCCCTCGTAACCGGACTTCGTACTGCTTGTGAATGGCTAATCCTATAGGATCAATTTTCCTTAATACACGATGGACATATGTAGTTTCTTTCATTCTTTATAAAACGGAAAACTTTTATTACTTTTTCTACATTTCTTTTTATTTGTACAGTATTTACGAAACGAGCACAAACTTCGAGAAGAGCAATAAACACGTAAATCGATTTACAGATAAATTTATCTGTCATACTCTCTTTATGCCTCTGCAATCAACAGTTATTGCTTACCACATTTTATCTTAATCTCTCTTACGAATTGCATATTTTATACAATAAAATTTTGAAAAAGGCCCAAGAAACCAATTAACAAAACACCTGAACCTGATGATCAAAATAAATATCAATTCGCGGCCCGGGGTTGTGACATATCAGATAATAATAAAGGTGATTATAGTATTAAATTACACTCAGTTTAAAAATGGTTTATTCTATTTAAAAATCTAATTAAATAAACATCAACATCAACCACTGACATTACCGCTATTACATCATCAACATCATCATCATCATCATCATCATAATCTACCCTTACTCACCATCGCCATAATTTGGCGGCTGTTGCTTTCTCTGTTTGCCTGGTGGGTGGTTGGTCTGTTGGCCTTGTTGGTCGTGTTGGAAAGTGTCATGAGAATTAGTAACGCTTATGCCGCGTGATATTGAAAAATACCGTAGAGGAAATCTCGAAGTAAATCCTCTTAATGATCGCATCGACCTGGGCGCGTTAACCACTAAATCATCGATCATTTCATCGTTCGAACTGATTTTCGTGTTGCCTCCGAATATTAAAGCGCGCTCGGTATTGATATTAATATACAGGGTGCGTGTAATTAGAATGTAAGCCACGCATAGTATCATCAGCGGTAGAATAAGAAGTAAGATGTCAAGCAAAATGTTGTAGGAACGTTCGTAGGCGATTGAATTCTTGGGCCAGGCCTCGCGACATTTGCTGAGACCTGCAATTATCGTTTTAACAAAGATAAATGAACAAAGAAAATTAGAAAAGGAGGAGAAGAAGAAGACGAATAAGGAGGCGAGGAAGAAGAAGAAGAAAAGAATTTATAGACACTAACAACTAGTGTGTGTGGTGGATAAGGGGTTGGGGGTGTCAACGTATAATCTTAAACGACAACGAAATTTATCTGCTTATAAAATGATTAATCTTTTTATGATAGCACAAGATTACTGAACTGACAGGATTAATTGCATAATATTCTTTCATGTTTTTAACTTCAACTCATTTTGAACGTACGTTAAAAAAAATCCTGCACACATTTTGTTATCTGCCAACGATTCGATATAAATAAACGGAGGCCATCCAAATTCATTTTCAAGATAATTCTGTGACCACACCAATTTCATTTTTATAGGTTTATTGATCTTGAGATGAACAAATAAACTTAAGTTACTTATACAACATCACTAAGAATATTTTAATTAATTTTGAAATTTTCAGACTATCAGAAGTTTCATCTCATACTCTCGAATCAATCGATAATCTCCTACTACTGTTACACTGCCAATTATACTACTACCACCAATAGTACTATTATACTCGTAATACTAACCTTGTCTACTCGTTGGTATCAATTGACTAAAAACAGCAATGGGTGTCATACATATAATGCTACCAATCCATATAAAACCGATTATTTTATAGGCATGACTAATTGTCTGCCATGTTCGAGAACGTAAAGGATGACAGATGGCATAGTAACGTTCACAGGATATGGCTACCAATGTCCAGGAGGAGACAGCAACTGAAGTAGCTGGAAATATTAAAATAATAATCATAATAATAATGTCAATAAATAAATAGAAGCGAGATTTAAATTTTATATAAAATATGGCAAACAGTTTCTTTATGAAATGTTTTTGCTATGCATATTCAATTTGTATCAAAAATATTTATGTTTATTTTTGTATGAAAAAATAACAAAACCGTTCTAGAACAAAACAATTCAGATAAACCTTTAATTCATTAATTTAATGTCCAAGATTTTAATTACTTATTTTTTAAAATGATAAATTAAGCTCACAAGAGTTGAATATAATTTTGCAGAGAATTTAATTTGACAAAATTCTTCAGATTTTTTACTTGCAACAATAGAGCCTTGCAATAATAGTCTTCAAGAAATGGCAACAATGAGAAAAAGTAGCAGGCACAGCCTGATATTACTCTTAATTCATTATAAAACTTGAATAAAGTAATATGAACGTCATCAGATACTGCAAAATTTTAGCATCCGACTGGACACTGATAAAATTTCGATTTTTCAATTCGATTCTGAGACGCAATCAAGCTTTTAGTCACAATCAATTTATTTCTGAAATTGCTAACGCTAAAGTGAGAAGCAATCCAAAACAGTGGAATATATTTATTTTTAATTTTATTATTTATTTAGTATCATTTTGTGCTTATGTGAAATAAATTTTGAAAAAATGTAAAATTGTATTTGTGCTTTTATGGTTTTGCGTAAAATTTTATGAATGTTAAATAATTGCATTTTAATTTCAAAAACATAATTTCAGGAAAACGTAAAGAGTAACCCAACGAGCCTGTACATACATAAATACACACATATCCATACATCCGGGTAAAATATTCATACCTACAAACATACATTTATACATACATTCATGCATATATATACATTCAGTATACTGACTTACACACGTACATACAAATGGGTTGTAGGTATTTATAAATATGAGATTACTACAGAAAAGGGAGAATAAGATTGATTGATTACCCAATTGAACTTTTAAAAATTATTCAAATGTGAAATTAACACATTTTTATATATAAACGGATACATTCTCGTTCCTTCGAAATGAAAAAAATAAGGGCATGCATAATCCCGAAACGCCCCAGTAAGTATTACTGAATTTATTATTTAAATCTTTCTACATGACAATATTGTTGCCACTCCGTCTATAGACATTTCTAACCTTGAAAATGCATGCGTTCATTCATTGGTTTTTAACAAAAATTTCTCTTTCCTTTATAAAACGAAAAGCAGGGGGAATTCCTTCACATTCTACTCACTTTACCTCCTTTCACACTAAAAAAACTGCTTTCTAAAAATTCTTCCAATACAAACACTCCAGTCCAATGGCAATAATTTTTATTGCAAAATATAAAACGCTCTCAGCATTATTGAACCAAGGTCATTTAGGATTGTCTGTTTATTAAAACCTTAAGTCTAATGAAAAAACAGAAAGGGAAAAATACAAATAAAAACCACTACGCGATTATTTAAAGAAAAAACCATTGCAAAAATATTATGAAAATATTTTACAATAATATGTATTAAAATATTTAACAGAGGAGAAAAATATCCGAAAATCCTTAAGCAAGATTTTTTTTACATGTTTGCGCTTTGAGCTCAAATGAATCCTGAATGCGGTGGTCGAGGACAAAAGAATCAACTTCCACTATTCATTTTAATTGAACTTTTACTCTCTATTTCAAACGTAAGTGTTTAATAACTCTTTAACTAACGCACTTCTTAGTCTCTTTTCCTACTTAAGCAAAAATTAATGAAACATGATGCCAGTCCATTGTCATACCATAGTTTATATATGTGATATACCTTAAGAGTGATCATCTGTAACAGAAGCAACCATATGAACAGTATTTTAGGTTTAATCCTCTTCGAATATTTCATTTCTGTAAGAAATAACCATTCTTCAAATCACAATCTAGCCGATTGATTTCCGATTCCTAGAGAACGAATTTGTAATATTCAAGCAGGCATCCAAACTACGAGCGCATTAGTACGAAGAAATGTTTTTTTGGATATTTACCAAAATGCCAGATGACACGAATGAGACGAAATTTGATACCTGTGAAAACAAATGGTGAGCTCTGAAAGAATTGGCCTTCAACCCACTTAAGGTATTCGTACCCATTAAGGTAAGCGTATTCGAATGGTTTGGGAAATATAATACAGCATCCAAATTGGCATCAGAATTGTTATAAATTTTGCCACTTTCAAAAAACAAGCGGCCAAAAATTAAATACTGAATTATTATTAAGACGATTTTCGAGATGAACTTATAAAGAAATTTTACCAATTTGTGATTTTTGGTCTTCAATTAAAAATTTGTACATAATTCTAATATTTCTTTGTCTTTAGAATTCATTACATTGGTTCGAATTTTAGAAAATTTTAGAGCTAAACCGGAAATAAAAAACACTATTTCAAATAATAATAATCCTAATAATAATCCTAATAATCCTTAATAATAATAGTGGCATAAAAACAGGGAGAACCAGATATAAAGATCTAAAAATCAAACAATCAAATAAAATCTTAATGGAATATATCAGACAAAATACGATAGAGGTATTCAATTCATTTTTTCACTAACCAACAAGCTCTCTCATATAGAGAAATCAAATGGTGCAGTTTTACAAGAAAAAGAAATAATTTTCTGGTTAACAAAATAATTTCCATAAAAGCACAAAAAGGCGATAGAAATTTAAACCGCAAATATTAACAAGCCGGACAAGTTTCTAATGAGGAGACAGGTAGGAAGTACCCTTCATCACTTCAAAACTAAAGTAATTAAAAGGAATATTATTATTTATAATTGTTTCTTTATTAAGAAAAAAGAAAAAATGAAAGAGAATGGTGAGGATAATTAATACAGGACAACATTAACATCTGTTTAACCCTAACCGAACTTAGCTCTCGCCAGGAAAAGACATAATAGTGTAAATGAGAAAGATAGAAGGTTTTATAGAGCAAGAAAATTTATTATATTGATGTTACCGCAAATTCAAAGGTAAATAAATCGAATTTATTACACTAAAAGTTGTTCAAGCATATTTCGGCTTCTAGATCACTAACAACGCTCTTATTCTCGAAACACAAAACCAAAATAATTATTTTTATAGATAACAGCATTAGATTAATTAATGACAATGTTCGCCATTTGAAGTTTTGTCACGTATTCTCTATGATTTCGTAAAAAGAAAGAAATACACAGTGGTTTCCTTTGAATATTCCTCGCTATTTCAATTTGGTAGCATTGGGTAATACTTTAAAACTTAGCTTTCCAAAGTTAAATTCATTAGGGGAATAAATAATTAATAATTCTGCGCATCGGTTATTCTTTCTCGTAGTTTACAACCCCATTTCAGTTCCCTACAACGCTAACGATCCCAATCAAGTATTCATCGAACACGTTACTTGACGTTACTTTGCCAATGTGGATATAATTTCGTTAGATTCGAGCTTTTCGTTGAATTCGCTCACCTGCATAAGGTTCTACATTATCCCACATTCGCTGTTGTTTTGCCGTTCATTGTTATTTGCAAACAAATCCAATTTGTATGAAAAGTTTCGATTTTCCCCGAATGGTGAAATGTCATTTCCTTCGCTAACATTTGCTAAATAACTCACAAACAGATCTTCAAACCCCAAATACGTCTCAATAAAAAGCATATAAAAGTCTAACGAGCGTCAATACACTCGACTAGAAATTGCAATGAGTCAATTTCACGAAAATAGCGAGATAACACAAATGATGATGATCTGTTCGACGTTCAGAAATCATGGCCATTTATTCATTATTCCGCTTTGGATTTTATTTGCTAGAGCTGACAACATATTTGTTATTTGTTTTATCGCGTTTCAACATCGATCCTAATTTTTAGAAAAATTCGATTATTTAAAGTTCGACACTCTAAACCAAATAACACCGATTTTAGAACCGAAAAAACTTTAAACTTTGAAATTTTTATTATTATAATTTTTTTACCCAGTTAATTAGTTTTACACCCACTCAAAGTGTTTTTAGAATAATAACGGATTTGTTGTGTAAACTCTCTATTGGGTCAACAAAATTGTCACAGCAGAAGTCACCCATACAGCATTGTGTACATATTCTTAAAAACAATTACATATTGATGTCAATATACTCACCACCACCCACCCACCCCCTTCCCAAAATTTCACTTGTCCTTTTGCTTACTGTACATATATGTTTAAGTGTGATGACGTACGACCTTTGTCACCATTTCTGACAGATATCGCCCTTTGCAAAGAATCTTTTTCGATTATTTTCAATTTTGACGTTTCTAAACTTTAATTCTGCAACTCGTAGAAATCCAATAAATTGGGAGGGATGAAAAATTCGTTGACTTCAGGATAAAAATCATTTATTTGGAATGCTCTGAATGAACTCTCTTTTTTTATGGAGCCAAATTATTTATCCTGTCAAAACAAGAGAAACACTCTTCTCTTCTCTCGTGATACTTAATTCCAGCAGCATCGGAAGCAGGTCGTGTTGCTCAACGGAAATAGAATTTAAATTAGAGGCAATACATTGGTCACAATTTTGTACACCCATTTGTGTAGCCCTGTTTGGAATGAGTACACGTGTCCTCTCTACCAATTTTTCATATAAATATTAACCCTATATTAGCGCTAAAAGCATAATAGAAATCACCACGAGCGCTCGTTAGAAACATGGCCGGGCATTATTATTATTCATTGGGGTCCACTTTTGTGGTTTTACTTTGATGCCCGTTACGAAGGCACTTTGCTGTAGGATGTATTTAATAAAATTTGATCCTGCTCGTGTAACGGGTGTTAATCATATATTACATTATACAATATATTTTCCAAAATGGGAAGTAGTTACCTGATTAAATGATTTATGATTAATGATTTCCCCAAATAAATGTCAGTGTCTATAGACATTTAGTCAGTGTACAGATATACTGTCAGTTTCAGTAGAGATTTGTTTAATACACAAATATATACATTTTTATAATTATTAAATAAACGAAAATTTATGTGAAAATGAAAATATTGGATTTATTGATGCAACGATTGTAAGGTAGCAAATTTACTCTCTCCAAAATAATACTCTCCATTATTGTACTCCCCTTATATACATACATAATTTGACCCCTTTGGAGATAATACCAAACCCTTCAAATCCTTTCAGGTAATCCTTTAGAAAGAGACCTATACGGCATATACATAAATAGCTCTTATCCCCCCCACCTTCTGCTATTGAAAAAAACGACAACAAAAAGCTGTTAAGAATAAGGTGTTACAATAAGGTTTCCTAGGTTTTTTTGGCAATATCTTTCAATTTTTGGTAATGAATGCGTATGGCCAAAGGGAATAAGATACAAAAATATACCCCGCATAACTAAGAAACGGCTTCAAAAGTTATTTCACCGTCTGTAGGAGAGGGTGACAGACGAAGTAGAGCGCATGGTAAGAACAACAAATAGCGCGATAGATCAACGATTTATTTCTCAATAACGACATATCAGAAATCATCAGTTTTGTAGATTACAATTATCGATAGTAAAACCCACTCCAACTAGCGATTAGCTAAGTTCGCTGGGAAATATATTTTTATGGGAGTATAAGAATAAAATAATGAAGATTAATTTATTGCTCATTCATTCATAACTTGCTTCATTCTTGCTGCAGATGTTAAATGTTTACTTTTCATACCCTACACTCAAAAGGAAATTCGCTTCAACCTACCGGGGTTCATTTTAAGGTAAGATATTATATTCGAGTTCACTATTTAAGTCGAATTTATACTCCCTAGACGTGATCCACCCACTGGTAAGTTAGGTCACAATTACATTGGAACGGTGTCCCCAAGAGGTATTTATATATATTCTCTGTCTCGTGGTCGTAGTCGAGATCTAGTGATCTAATTACATCAAAATTGATATCTTGCCAAAAGGAAACAATGATTTAGTTAATTACAATTAATTCAATTAATTCAATTGATTCAATATTTAACATATATTTATCTTAATTATGCAAGAGTATGGTAGTATGAATATGAATTTTTGAAACCTAATCTTTAAAATTGTTTTGAGCCTGTATTAATACGAATTAATATGAATTTATTCTTATGCTCAAGCAATTAAAAACGGAGTTAGAATTTGTATAGAATTTCCTTTTTACTTGGGTTTAAATCGTGTTCATTTCTAAAGAGAAATTTTGAATTAACCTTTCGAAAATATTTATAATTTTTTACAGCATATGAATAACTAAAATCGGTTTATCTTCAATGAATAATCTCCTTTAGATCCACAGACTGATCCCACAATGCACAGTCTGTTGAACGGCAAAATCCATACCTAAATTATTACTAATTTTTTTCTTAGAATTAAGAAAATTATTATATTATATACATTATTTATATTGATATCTAATTTTATAAGAGTCTGTAAAACCCAACCCAATAGTATAATCCATCACATTTTCCCACAATACCGACTCCTCTTCGTCAAAAATTTTACTTTTGTAGTCCATAAGTCAATTGTATTTCCTCAGCGCTGATTGGGGATGCCTTCTTAGACCTTATAGAGCGTATTGATATAATGATGAAAAATATTTTAAGACTTTAAAAATAGTATTGCAAATATGTGAAAACCCAAACCAGACAAGAACTTTATGACATGAGAGACATATGTGTAAATTTTCATATACTCGTATGTCAAGTATTATTTTATTAATTCCCTTCGTGTTCCTCCTGTTTATTATCACTCTGTATGTCCTACGGTTGTAGACTTAGCTTTGCTTGTTGGTGTTAGTGAGATTAACAAATATTGTCGACACCATAAGAGCTGCAGGCAAAAGATGGAAAAGGCATGACTAGTAAAGATTTTTACGCAAAAGACTTCTTAAGTCTTTAGAGGGTTATTTTTTGTCTCTGCTGTTTTGATTTGATTTTAACAAATGCGCACTTCTTTGTTTGTTTGCTTGTTTGTTCAGTGTTTTTATTATTATTTATATTTATTTCTACTTAGTACTTTTTTTAATTCGATTTTCGAATTACATATTCATGATGTTTATATATTTTCCTACGAAAATATTTATATATTTTCCTACGAAAAAAGATTATATGATTTTTTCTTCACATTTTCCTTATATTTGCTTTTATTCGTCATTTGGCTGATGAAATTGGATAAAGGAAGTGGAATAAGGAATTATTTCAAATGTAATAAACCTAAAGAATTTTTTAAAATACAATCAAGCATAAAACTGAAATTTTAAATTCTCGAACGTCACAACCACAAAATGAAATGGCTGTTCGTTACGTGCGATAAAGTTAGGACTGTTGGTGGGGGTTTATTTGAGGAACACATTTTGGGCATATATTATCTTAAATGGTAGTAGTTAAGGTGTAACTTAATTATGCTAGATCGTTAGATACGATCGTTAAGACCGTTAAGGAAATAGAATTTTTTTCGGCCGAAGTCAGCAATCATGAATTGCTCACACGTCATACCACTGTAATCGACCAACCTATAGGTACGGTTAACGTACCAATAAAAAACTGTTTTTATTGTCTATCGTTTACGATTTTTCGTTTCTGTCGAATTCTTAATATTTAATGTTATAATAAAATTTATAAATGTAGATCATATTTCCACTTGGATCCTTGAAAGTATTAAACGATATGAAAGAGTTTTTATTATTGAAAGTCGAAGAAAACTACCACCATTCTTGCCCTTTCTTCCAAATAGAGAAAACAATTTAAACATTTAATATTTACATACATACACATAGCACATGTATGTGTACTAGTGCGTGTTCAAGACTTGCATTGAAAGCAATTCATTTTGACTCTCCATGGCTGGTCAATAAGGAATCCAGCTGATGGTCCACCCTGCATATAAATCCTTCTTTAACTTTAACTTTAGGTGTTAGGTGTTAGGTGTTAATAAAGGATTACCTGTAATGACTAATTACCTTTCGTAATTAATAATAATGTTGTGGATAGGGTCCTAATGCATTATTACATAAACAATGTTGAACGTTTAAAAGCTTTTTTTTTTTTGAAAACCACGTATTTCTTTAGAAAGACAGAAAACAAAAACAGTTAATAACACTTTCACGCTCTAGTGCTACATTTACATCAATATCAATCTACTCACATAACTTTTTATAATAATTTTATCTCATTTTATAGACAATTTTTGTTTTTGATTCGAGCGCAAAATTTCTTCATTGATTTTTCTACTACTATTTACTTTCCGTTTTGTTATCTTTTTTGAACAAAAAACCCACCCATTTCGAAATCGTTAAATAACTGAGTTGAACGCTCGGCAAATTGACTACGAGATATGGCGTTGTGCACTCACGATTATCTTCGCATTTTTCTGACCTGACTGGTAAACTTTTAATGCCTTTAGTGGAAGTTTCAAACTCTTGTCAACAAATCAAATACTCATTCAATTCAAGACAATTTCACTAATGCCCTTACTACATCACAAAAGAAAGCAATTAAAAGAAACTTGAACAGTTGAAATGATGAGATGTTACCAACAAAATTTTTTTCTCTTTGAAATACTTAAGTGAAATTTATATCATTCTGTTTATTATGATGCAAAAGTTGAACTAATTTAATACAAAAAGTAATGAAAGTTTTGAGAATATTACTATTTTTTCGTAAACTGAAGTAAACTAAACTTGATTTAAAATTTAATAGGAAGGCGTTTGAATACCCTACAAATGCAATATAAACCTCTAGTTTTGCTTCAAAGCGCTTCTTGATTAATTAATTATTTCTTATTTTTGTTTATAATTACTTTACATTCATTAATGCAGTATTGCCGATATTTGAAAAACTTTTAGAAACTGAATTTTTTATGACTGTCAAAACTGATAAGTATGCTTTGAGTCATACTCAAATACTCAAAATACTCAAAACCAAAAAAGTGTTATGTTTTGCAGTGTGTTCGTGCAAATTAAACAATTTTTCTTTATAATGGCTGTCTATTCTCATCGAAGTAACCCCTAAATTCCAACAAGTGAACCCTAAATCCTGACAAATTAAATTTATCCATTAGCAGTTTAATTTAAAAATAAGCATTTAAGCGTCTGTTTAAAAAGCAGACTCGATAATGTTTTATTAATTGCGTGAACTTATAGCCAATTCGTTTTATATTTTGTCATAAATAGTTTTTTGTATTAATTTAAATATTCTGAGCCTCTAACCATTTGATTAATTCTATATTTTCAATTTGTTTTTAAAGATTTTTTAAAGGTAAGAAGTCACATAATTCAAGAGCTATAAACGCACCGATAAATTGTTCAGTCAACTTGAACCCATTAAGCGTAACCGACCTAACTTATGAAGCATAAATAATTTAACAAAAAGTTTTTCAAGCTCGTCAACAGCTTTTCGTTAAGAAAATAAAAAAAAACTGTTATTTGATATAGTTGTGGTTATGGTAAATTTAGTAGAAGCATTATAATAACGGCCTATATTCCATCGACTATTATTTCGGAAAAATGTCAGAGACTGAAGAAAGTTTTCCTTTTATCTTTTTCAGATGGGGCAGAAACCTGTAAACGCACACCCTACTATTATTTTTTACTACATTATTTTTTTACTACGTACCGCGAGCGTTTAGAAGGTATGAAATCAAAAATGTTCCGAAAAGAATAAATAAATAAAATTATAAAAATAATCTCACTATATTTCAATACCATTAATTCACTTTATGTTATCAAAAATAAAATATTCGAAAACATATAGCGGAAAATATCACAAGAGTAGCAAATTATTGCTTATATAAAAATATTTAATTAAGTTATCAAAAATCTATTCAAACCTTCAAATATTCAATTCTCTGAAAGCCTAATGCCATTTTTAAAAAGTTCAAAAAGATACTTCATTCCGATTGAACATTCATTTAAAAACAATTTTTTTTTGGAACAAGAACTATCAATTCCTAACGTAATCACGACATTGACACGCACGAACATCCTTCCTACAATTCTTCATAGAATCCCATAATCCAGTGAAAAATATGTTCAACAAATACAACAAATATTTGGGGATTTGCAATGGAAGCTATTATTGAAGGTTAGAAGAGTACAAACGACTAGAAATGTAATTACGTGTGTACCGCTAGTTCCATGTAGTAAAGTTTAATACTCAACCCAACTCCTAAAGCCTAAGCGCAAGTAAATGAAAGAAATTGGGATAACTCATTACCGTTCAGTCAAAACTAATACCATAAAATTGCTGCCATCCGGTAGCCATTACCGAGACATCGTAATTCAACACGGACTCCCTGAGGTAGAATACGAAACCAAAGAAACCCTCGCGCCTTATATGAATTTAAGTACAGAAACACGTAAATATAATAAATGTAAAAACAATTAAATATTTCAATGCAAAATTATAATTAACGTTTGATTTTTTGCTAATACTTACCCTGAGAGAATTGTATTAATTTGCATAAGAATTCACCAAAGATGAAATGACGCAGCAGGGTACCGACTAAAGTGACAGGCATACAAAAAACTCCTAGAAGTATATCGGATATGGCCAAGTTCAAGAGGAAGACATTGGTGATGGTTCGCATACGACGATTCTGCACTAGTGTTGATATTACTAATAAATTACCAACAATAGCAGCCAAAAGTATAATGCTGTAGCATGGTATTAACCATATTGGTATTTTTGGTCGCGCGCTCACAATATTGGTATAAGAATAATTAGTCCGATTGCTGCCGAAATTGTTGGCATTGTCACTTATGTTGGCATCGTCTCTGCCAACAGAGGTATTGTAATTATAATCAAAGTCATTTAAGTATTGCTGGCTGAAATTCATGGTCATATCATCCGCCAGTTAATATTGATTACTTGATTTGGTATCATTGATTTTCGCTGCCTACTATTTTTGTAAATTTTATTTCAAACATTTTTATTTAATAATGCAATTTTAAATTTGTTCTATCTTCCATTTAAAGCAACCTCTTCTTACTGAATTTTTATTTTGAATTTTATTTCACGAGTTACTGAATTTTATTTCACGATTAAGTCGTTCTCAATAATTTTTACCTTGAAAAAATGTTTAACTTATATTTAGTTAATAAATAATATATAAAATTATCAATTTTATTATTTATTTATCTTCACTCCTTTTCTTTTCTTTTTGTCACTCGAAATCAGCCGCGACTATCGTCATAACCGCCACCTACGACACTCTCCGAAGGACTAAATCTCCATCTTAATTCACATTGTTAGTCACAGCATTCAACATTTCAACACCAACACAAATTCCTTTAGCTTGTGGCTCACGTTAGACCGCTCCCCTTCACCATCGAACATGCATATACCACGGACTATATGAACATTTTACGTACGAATAGATGTTAGCAAAATATATGGAGAGAATAATAAGAAGAGGCAAAATTATCACAAGTAACCAATGTTGATGCAGCATGTTGCGAAACAAAAGCTAGTTAAAAAGATGGTTTGAGACTAATTAGTTTTTGGATCTCATTAACTTTGCCAACTTTAAAAATTAATGCAATATATATATGTAAATATATATATATATATATATATATATATATATATATATATATATATATATATATATATATATATATATATATATATATATATATATATATATATATATATATATATATATATATATATATATATATATATATATATATATATATATATATATATATATATATATATATATATATATATATATATATATATATATATATATATATATATATATATATATATATATATATATATATATATATATATATATATATATATATATATATATATATATATATATATATATATATATATATATATATATATATATATATATATATATATATATATATATATATATATATATATATATATATATATATATATATATATATATATATATATATATATATATATATATATATATATATATATATATATATATATATATATATATATATATATATATATATATATATATATATATATATATATATATATATATATATATATATATATATATATATATATATATATATATATATATATATATATATATATATATATATATATATATATATATATATATATATATATATATATATATATATATATATATATATATATATATATATATATATATATATATATATATATATATATATATATATATATATATATATATATATATATATATATATATATATATATATATATATATATATATATATATATATATATATATATATATATATATATATATATATATATATATATATATAATATATATATATATATATATATATATATATATATATATATATATATATATATATATATATATATATATATATATATATATATATATATATATATATATATATATATATATATATATATATATATATATATATATATATATATATATATATATATATATATATATATATATATATATATATATATATATATATATATATATATATATATATATATATATATATATATATATATATATATATATATATATATATATATATATATATATATATATATATATATATATATATATATATATATATATATATATATATATATATATATATATATATATATATATATATATATATATATATATATATATATATATATATATATATATATATATATATATATATATATATATATATCTGGGATTACTCGGATAGTGATCCGAGTTTATAAAGTTCATGAGTGTGATTATCTGTGGTGGGTTTATCTCTGTGCTTATAATTGCATTTCACAGCTCGCCAAATGAATTTAAAACTAAACTCCTAATCGAGTCACTCACATAAACTAGGGCATAAATACACTCCCCAAAATCTGGCGTAAAATCCACACACTGGTAATAAAGGCAACAATTACAAAAGAGCCAATAAAGGTATCGTAATGTAATTGTCTGCTGATATGCCCCACGTCCCCCTTGCTGTTTAGTGCTGAAAATGGGCGTCTAATTAAACATGTAAAAACAAGCGTAGCTCGCCAAGTAGTTGTTATAATTCGATTATCAGTTTATATCACAAGTGTAGGATTTAAAAACATCGACCAGGCCAAAGTACGAACGTAATTTTACCCAACGTAGTCAATTATTTTGTATGAATCAATGATTTTGTATTTTTATTCGAGGAAACCTCGAGGTGTATGTTTTCTTTGGGGTCTGCCTTACGACTGCATTTTTATGATTAATACTTCGTTTTCGTTTATCATAGTTACGCATATTATATTGTACTCCATATTATACACAATTAAACATTATTGTCATCAAAGTATTTATCCCGTATAAATTCCATGGAATTCGGTCGAATGTTAAATAAAAATTAACAAAATTTTTGTAATAAGAAATCGCATTCTAGAAATATTTCAATTTTAGAAGTTTCCAAGAGACCTTGACTTATCTGAACCCCATGGAATAGTCAGTGCTCTGATATAGCATTTTAGAAAAAACCTCATTTATTATTATGCATGGAAGCAATGAATATGTATACTCGCGTATTAAAAGTATTGCTTTAAGCATTCATTTAGTTCTATGCATTTTCAGTTTCAAATCAAATTCTGTAGCTTGCATAGCTCTTCCTGAGCCGTATGCGGTAATATCGGGTATCAAATTGATTTTATCAAACAATGGCAGCGTTATTAAATTTATCATATCAGAATTTGCAACGGTTGGATAATAAATACAAAGGTTTGTGGGAATTGTTTACCAATCAACATACAAATCAACATAAAGATCATCATTTCATAATTTATTGCAGATCCAGCAACCGATAATTTATTTCTTATGGGTTCACCGATAAAGATTCTCACAATTACTGCTTTGTATTGTCTGTTCGTTAAGAAAATTGGACCCGCGCTCATGAAAGATCGTCCAGCGTTCGATCTTAAATATATCTTGCTTATCTATAATTTCCTACAAGTAGTAGCTAATTTATATTTAGCCTACATCGTGAGTGGGTTAACCAAATGATCGACCGATCTATCGATCGGTCCATCAGACAAACGATCGAATGACCGATCGTTTGATCGATTTGATCGTTTTTTATTCCACGATAAGCAATCAACCTGTACTAACTAGTTTAATTCTCATTCTAGAGCACAGATCACATAACGGGGAACAAAGCCTTTGCTGATTGGAGTTGTATGCACAGTGACTACGGCCCGGAACTCTTACGATTATGCCACCTCTACTATTTACTTAAAGTCACTGACTATTTGGATACAATTTTCTTTGTGCTTCGCAAACGTTTTCATCAGATCAGTTTCCTTCATTTCTATCATCATATCTTGATGGTTCTGGGCTCTTTTAGTATACGTTATATACCACGCGGTCATCAAGTTATGTTAGGCTATGTTAATACTTACGTTCATACTATAATGTACTTTTACTATTTCATATCTGCTTTCCGGCCGGGCTTGAAAAAGTCGATCTGGTGGAAAAAGCACGTTACGCAGTTGCAGATCTTTCAATTCTTACTCTTAACTATACATTTTATACGTCCCCTGTTACGTAACGATTGCGATCAATCACGTTGGTTACTTTTATTCTGCTTATTGCAAAATATTATAATGGCAGCAATGTTTATTAATTTTTATATTAAAGCCTATTTACGCAAGCCAAATACTTTAACGGCTAAGGAAAAATAATGGATAAAATAAAATAAGAACCATCGCTATAAATATAAATATCTCACTTACGACCCCACCCCTACAGTATTTAATTTTCTTATAACTTTTTTTTAATTTTACCATCCCTAACAATACAATATGTTGCATTATATAATTTTGTGTTGGAACCAAAATTTTACTTTTCTGTTTTTGATCGTACGTGATCAAATGGGCGAACGAAAAACTTGAGATTGTTGAAATATTAGATAGCTTCAGTAAGTCTAGTATTTTTCGAAGTCATCTGTTTTATGGGAAACAATTTGATCGCTTCTAACCGATTTCAAAACGAACAAATCATTGGTGTTCATAATTTACTAATCTTAAACCAGATAAAAAAATTTGTATAACATCAAACAACGAAATGAATACAATCTTTATGTTTCAAGCTCACATTTGTAACCTCAAACGACGAAGAAAAACAAAAAGAAACCACGCAAACGATTATTGTTTGTGATTTTCACAATAGCCGCCAATCATCCGCCACGGTAACCAATCATCGCGCAATTGTTTCTTTTTAAATACTTCATAAAATACCGTTCTATATTT